>JAJMFS010000008.1:0-342638 GCA_030574815.1 Yamadazyma germanica | reverse complement strand
GTTTCAGAGGCTGAAAGTGCTAGAAGCGAATTCTCAGAATACCAATTTATTGATGTAAGAAAGTTTGTTCCAGTTGTTGTTGGCTTAAAGCTGGGGTCATTTGAGGAAATTCAAAGAGGTCAAAAATTCAATTCTCAAGTTTTCGGTTATCGATTCGATAATTCCTGTCACAATTTTTTAAACAAACCTAGTTTGAACGGTAAGGTAGTGTTAAAGGTGTACGACTTTTCAGAGAGATCCAAAAGAAGATTTTTAAAGGAGCTCGGCGTTTATGCAATTTCCCAAGGGTCATTATACGGTAGTGACAGAGATGTAAGTATTTTGGAGCATGACTCCTATATTATGCTACCTTCACTGTCAGGACAAGAATCAAACAAGCCAGCGCCTCGAAGGGACTCCGTTCCTAGAGAAGTACCTTCGCAAGATCTCTTGCAAAAGCCTCTCGAAACTGCTAGGCTATATAATTATGGGATAACTCAAGTATTGATTGATGGCCGTACTTGTTGTTCCGGATATTACCTTTTGATGGAATACGTTGAAGATGAAAGGGATAACATGAATCAAGCGGAACTAGATGCAGCACATGAGCAATTGCTAGGTGATATCACGGCATTGTCTATCCTCCGTATAAGACATGGAAATTTGAAAAGAAAGAATATTCGAGTCAATCGTAAACGGTCTAAACTTATCGACTTTTCCCATGCAACATATAATCAAACTGGTGGTTCAGAGGAAAGGCTACTTTCTAGTTCCTTGTATTTATGACGCGTAGTTTTATCATAATTACATATTTGTAAGGTGGTGCCTCTCTTCACTATACATATATTTTAACTATGTTTACATATATAAAATGGCTGCAAATTTATGGTAAACGCACATTTACCAATACTTCCTTTCCACTAATCCAATTTTCATCTTCACTTCAAAAAGACCCCATGTGAAAAGACAAAACATATAGTGATTAGCAAAGTTTGCTTCATATCTAACAAACGTATTATATACTACCTACAATCCAAACGTTTTCTGAAGCAAAGAATCAAGGGTTTCAATACGGTGAAATTGATTACAGCACGCACATTTACCATGATTTTCACTATCTAACTTCATATCAATTGCTAGACTTAAAAATTGCTACTGTAAAAACAGGTAGCTACAGGAAGTTGCAGCCAGAAGCAGATTACCTGGTGTAACGGGTTAAACATTTTCCATCTCGGTGCATTTGGGGAATACTATACAAGCAATCTTAATCGTTTCACTAGAATATATGAGAGAACCAAAAGAGAAATGGGGACCAAACAGCGAAAGGATCAAACAGACAAAGGATCGAGAGAAATTGACAGTCAACAAAATAGAGGTAGCACTAATTAGAAATATTTATTATACAAATTCAATTAAGAATTCATACTCCTAACTAACTTATTGTTGAGCGAAGTGTTCTAACAACATGTTTCTTTCTTCAGAGTCAGCACCCCAGTTCTTGACAACAACACAAGAAGCACCAACGACCTTTCTGGCGTTACCTTCTCTGTCTAATTGACATAAACCGGCCCATTCACCTAATTGTTTAGCATCAGAAACCTTGATTAATGGAATCTTTTCTTCTGGTTCATTACATAAGGCTTCGACTAATTTAACAATAGAGTCTTCAGTGACGGATTCACATAAGACACATAATTGGGCTTCACCTCTGGATAAAGTTTTAGAAGCTTCTCTTAAACCTCTAGCTAAACCGTCGTGAACTAAAGAAGTTCTTAAGACAACTTTTAAAGCATCTTCAATAGAAATTTCTTCGCTTTGTTCAACGGCAACTTCTTCGACAACTGGTTGTTCTTCAATGTCAGACATTATAAATATTTTTTAGTAATAAGTAAGTTTTAGACTTCTTCGACAGTAATCTGCTCAGTACTAATGATAAATTATTTGGTTGTAGAATTTTTCACTTGAGATGGTGCGTGCGTGGGCGAGAGAGTGAATTTTCTCCAGTTGACACTCAGGGCAGAAACCCTCGCTGCCCTTCCTGCATACACCCCCAACCACTTGATGGGTTTGCAGCAATTTCTAGGAGGTGGGGTTAATTACCAGAATCTATTACTTACCTAACTATATACGACACTCATACTGCTACCAATAGAATAAAAGAGCTCTTAACCCCCATTATAACTATAACTCCATTTCATCAGCACCAAATGGTTCATTGTGATCATCTTCGTCACTCTCTATAGCATCCTCATTATCGGTCATATCGAGAGTATTCGACTTTTTAGATGCTTCAACCAGTTGATGGAAACCCGTTCCATCGAAAGTGTCTTCATCTTCATCTTCGAAATCAACATCGAAGAAATCATCATCGGCACCCGTAATTAACAGATATAGGTTCTTACAATCACTTACTACTCCGTCATAACTGATTTCTCCTGATGGCATATTAGTGAAAATGATATCGTCACAATCCTGAGATTTTTTCAATGATACATTGTTTTCCTTTGTAGGATTGATAACATTGGATAAATCATTAGCAACATAGGTTTGTTGAGAATACCCAAGTTTACAGATAATTTCAAGTTTCTCTTTGGGTACAAAACTCTGTAAAGATTTACCTAACTTAACCGAGTTAACCACCACTGGAGTTCCTTTTTCAGAAATGGTGAAATCATTTTCATCCAATACATCATCTAAATCATTTGAAGACTCTCTCAAGATGGCCGCCTCCATTTTATCCAAAGCTGATTGTAAATCTACTTTAGCCTTTGTTCTATCCTGTTCAAACAGAGTTAAATACCAGATAGATTGACCAACAGGACAAACACCACTATCACCATTTTGAACCAAGGCCTGAACTGTCCTAGCGTTTTCAGAGGGTAAAGACTTTGGAGGAAATACTACAATGGTAGAAGATTCTTGATTTGACATCCATTCCTTACAGTCCTTCTTGACCACTACTACCAATCGATTAATGGTTTTCAATGTCAATTGATCAGTGATTTCGTTATATGAAGTTTGTAAGAACTTAGGGATTTGAGTCGGTGAAACAACAATTTTTTCATTGATTCGAATGGCACTTTTATCACTGAATTTAGCGATTTTCAGCAGTGGATCATAATCAGTTAATGAAGTATTTAATTTATAAGTAGCTCCTCCAACAGCGGCACTTCTACAGAAACCTTGAGAGATTTCTCCCGGTCCTCCATATTTCAGGACCAATACTGGGAAATTTCCATAAACGCTAAAAGAAGCTAAATATCTTCTTATTCTAGCTAAAGCTTCCGGAGTCTTACTACCCTCTTTAATCCCAAGACCTATACTAAAAACCAATTCATTGATCTGAGAATCTTCCAAATTGAACTTGGTCTTCAAAAACTCTTCAATTGGTACTTTGGCATTTTCACTCAAAATTTTCCGTTTCAGTTCCGAAGCATTATCTTCCAATACAAATTTTAAAAACTTCATCAAGTACCGTTTAGTAACCAACGACAACGATTGGTCAGTGAAGATCTCTTCCTTACTGGTATTAGAAAATTTGGAAGCGAAACTGTCATTTTCAAAAATATGGAAATTACTCAAACTCTGAAACTCCAAATACTTATAAACTCTCAGTTTAATTAACAAACTCAACAAGTCCAGCTGAGCGAACATGATTTTTGGAGTCAAATCTATACCGTAATCTTTACTTTTATATTTACTTGAAGATTGGTTCAAAATCCCTGATACGTATACTTGAGCGTCATCAAAATGTTGGATTCTTCCGCCGTTAACTTCCTGACACCACAGCTTTACCTGTTCAATTGTAAGCGTCGAGTTCAGATCCCCGTAACAGGTCTTGTTATCGATGTGCAACACGTCGACACCCTGCCACGATAACGCAGCGGCAAGAACACTTTCGGCGAGACCGGTCCCCATAATTAACACGTCACTTTGGTCCATATGTAAGCTGTGAACCTGGGGTTTTTCAAGACCGGCAAGACGGGGGATGACATCCGGGGTGTACGATACACTGGCGCTTCTTTCGGCGACCGATTTACGTCTTTCTGTCCGACTGAAGCTTGACATGACGAAGGGCGGATGGGCAAATTGAATATATTAATTGGCGATTGAACTTATAAATGTGGTGATTATGCGAAATCGATTTCGAGATTATGCGAGGTGCATGAAGAAATGAATACCCGAGTGAGCGAGTAAGAAATTTGGGAGGCCGGGATGAAATATATGGGGATGGAATATATGTGCGTAAATCTCAGAACACTTATATCACCACATTAAAGCCATACGAAAAATAGATAAAAGTGTCAGAATTGGGCTGAAAGTTCTATTGAATGCAGAGAAAGGTTAAGGGATATTGCTGTGCTTTTAGGAGATTCAGAGAGGGGTCGGAGGAGTTATGGTTGATATGTATATATCTGCGATTTTGCAGCCATATAATCTGATGAAATTGTGGTGTAAATGGTGATTATACTGATTGACACACATATATACATATACAGTAACAGATATAATATGAATATCCATTTATGACAGGAGTCCTGCAGTTCTGCCAAATAGGTACCAGTTTTTTGGGGTTATCAAAGTAAAATAATCTATGGGAACAAATGGCTGGTCCTGCACATAAGCCTAATAATCGTCATAATACAAAAGGGCTATATTATGTTTGAATAGTCTAGCGAATATCATAGGGGGCGGTGTTTCTGGAAGGGTGATGGAAGAACGAAGCAAACCAATAGAAAATCCAAGCAGAATACTAAATAAAACCTAGTATACCCACACTCCGGCCCGGTATAGGACCCCACAATATGCGAGTGAAAAATTTCCCATATGATGTCCCAGACTAACCCAAATGAAACCAGAGGTTCCCTTCTCCTCGCATGGCAAGTTAGAGATAAACACTGTCTTGTGATTGGGAGTGGCGATGTTGCTTTAAGTAGAATCCATCATTTAATAATTGCTCAAGCTAAAATTACTGTGGTCACTGGAGATACTAGAATACATCCCGAGATTCTTGAGCTTAATAAGGCCGGAAAGATCCATAAATTAGTCGAGAGAAACTACAAACTTGCAGATTTGACCATGTATTACCCAAAGACTGAACAGAATGATATTACAGATAGAATGAATAATTTGTCCTTGAATCAAGTATCCGATGCCCTTGATGACTTGGGAGAAGAGGATTTTGCAGCAATTGATAATTATATCCACAACTGTAAATTTGAAGTTGTCTGTTGTTGTATCGATGACCATGTTTTATCGACGAAGATTTATTACCAATGTAAGGCTTTAGGGATAAATTCCAATATAGCTGATAAACCCAAATTATGTGATTTCTATTTTGGCAGTATGATCAATAAAGATAATCTTCAAATCATGATTTCTACCAACGGGAAATCTCCTAGAATGCTGAAGATGATAAAGGATACAATTGTGAAGCAAATCGATGTCGATATCAACAAAGGGATCGAGAACTTGAACTTGGTAAGATTTACTTTGAGACAATTGAAATTGCCGGAAGAAGATACAAATACCATAGAACTTCGGATGAATTGGATTAAGAAATTGACTGATTTCTTCAGTATCAAGCAATGGAGTGAAATTGATATCAATGACGATAATGTATTGAAGATTGTAGATTGTTACCCCGAATATCCTCCAAATGATTACGAGGAGTTTAAAATGCTTTTATAAAGTTTCTTGTAATGTAATAGTGTATGACGATTTCGCTACTCGTAAAATTAACCTAAAAACTATAAAATATCTTCGTGAACAAACTCTTTATCACCACCAGCTCCCTTGTATTCAGCGGCAATTTGCCCGTTACCTCTTAACTGGTATTGATAACTCATCAAGCCCTCTAATCCCACAGGACCTCTGGCATGAATCTTGTTGGTACTAATACCTACTTCGGTACCGAATCCGTATCTAAATCCATCAGCAAAACGGGTAGAACAGTTCCAGTAAACACCAGCTGAATCAATACCCTTCAAGAATTTATCGGCATTGGACTTTTCTTCAGTAATGATACAATCGGTATGTTTAGAGGAATGTTGGTTGATATGAGAGATGGCAGAGTCTACCGATTTCATGGAAGCGACAGAAATATCTAGAGAAAGATATTCAGTATCAAAAGATTTATCATCAGCATCAACTATTTTATCTTGTGGTTGGTCTTCAAGATTAGCTTTGATTTCAGGTGTCACATGTAATGTTACCCCAGCAGCAGTCAAAGCTCCACAAATTTTGTTCAACTTCAGTTTATCAGCAACAATCGATTCATGGACAAGTAATTGTTCAGCAGCATTACACCCGGCAGGATAATTAGTTTTTGAATCGACAGCAATTTTAGCGGCTTTAGTGATATCTGCAGATTCATCGACAAATATCGAACAAATCCCGTCAGCATGACCCAAGACTGGGATTTTTGTGTTTTCTTTGATGTTACGAACCAAGGCGTTGGAGCCTCTCGGAATAACCAAATCAATATACTTATCTTGAGACAATAAATCACCAACTTCTTCTCTGCTTTCAATCAATTTAATGGCATCTCTTGGAACTTTAGTCTCTTCATGCAATACCTTATTGACAATATCACTCAAGATCTTGAATGTCTGGTATGATTCTTTACCCCCCTTCAAAATAGCAGCATTACCAGATTTGATAGCCAAGGCAGTAATATTGGCAATGACTTCAGGTCTCGATTCAAAGATGATTAATAAGACTCCAATAGGTGCCGTGACTCTGAATAATTCCAATCCTTCGTCCAACTTTTTGGCTAACGTACATTTACCAATTGGGTCCTGTAACTGAGCAACGTCCAATATCCCTTGCAACATAGAATCAAACTTTCCTTTGGTACTTAAATCAAGTCTTTTGATTAAACTTGAGGAAAGATTCTGGTCAATAGCATTATCCATATCGATCTTATTATACTTCAAAATCTCCGATTTGTTTGCTTGCAAAGCGTCATGAATCTTGACGAGTGCCCCAGATCGTTCGTCATCTGTAAGGGTCTTTAAAACCGAAAAGGCTTTGTTGGCTTCAAAAGCTATGGTTTCGGCCATGGTGAGTCAAGGAAATTTTTCAGTCGGGACACGAATGAAATCTACTATGTTTATTTAGACTGCACACTGCCAGGTCGCACATTCCTAAATTTTCCAGTGATCAACCAAAAATAACTTATATAATTGTGACAGAACAGGTCACACAACACGTCTTTGATCACAGAAAACGAATTGACTAACTTAAAATCGTGCTTCTTTTCATCGAATACGATATAACCCTTTTTTTCCCTGATTAAAACGCTTCAATATCACGTATGTCGAACCCGTTCGCAGACAATCTCATTGATTTAGACGTATCACGTCTGAATTCAAGACAAACTAACGGCGCCAACGCCGCCGCCACTACCGCCAATGACCGTGATGCCACCGCTGACTCCAGCACCAATGACCGTGGAAACGCCACGTATACGTCGCCGTACGACTCGGTACCGAGTGGTGCTTACGATCCATTCGCTGATAATCACTTTGTGGTGGATGACGATAGTATTGATTACTATGATGATAATAGACCATTGGCTCGAGAGCCTCCCGTACCCGCATCCAAGGCCACTGGTCTGGGAAGTCCTCGTAATCCGCTTTTCAATTTTGGGAATTCTGGCACAAATAATGGATACGTAGGCATGGAAAATCCATTTGATGATCGAAATACCACTCAAATCAAAGATACTCAGGCCACCAGTGATTTTGATATTCGGAGGATTTTCCGGAGAGTGAAGAACTCTGTCACTGGTGATTCGTACAAGAACAAGGAAACAAGCACGGCAAAGGGCCCTAGACAAATATATATCATGAATCAAACTGCTAATTCCGGTTATGGATATTACGGGAATTACATATCCACAACGAAATATAATTTCGCTACTTTCATACCGAAATTCCTATTTGAACAATTCAGTAAATATGCTAATTTGTTTTTCCTTTTTACATCCATTATCCAACAGGTTCCTAATGTATCACCAACAAATAGATATACGACCATCGGTACTTTGATGGTCGTTTTGTTAATTTCTGCAATTAAGGAAATTATGGAAGATGTCAAGAGAAATCGTGCTGATAATGAATTGAATAATACACGGGTCCTTGTTCTAGATCCAAATACGGGGGAATTTGTCCTGAAAAAATGGATTAAGGTGCAAGTTGGTGATATCGTGAAAGTTCATAATGAAGAAGCGTTTCCCGCTGATTTATTATTATTAAGTTCTTCTGAACCTGAAGGGTTATGTTATATTGAAACGGCCAATTTGGATGGAGAAACAAATTTGAAAATTAAACAAGGGCGTCAAGAGACTTCTTATTTGGTTAACCCCCAATTTTTGGTTAGTGACTTGTCGAAGACTGAAATTCTCTCTGAACAACCGAACTCTTCCTTGTACACTTATGAAGGGAATTTGAAAGGATTTGGATCTACCGGTAATATTCCAATGTCTCCTGATCAATTACTTTTAAGAGGTGCCGTTTTGAGGAACACTCAATGGATTCACGGAGTTGTGGTTTTTACCGGCCATGAAACTAAATTAATGAGAAATGCCACTGCAACACCAATTAAAAGAACAGACGTTGAAAGAATCATCAATATTCAAATCATTGTATTGTTTTGTCTTTTAATTACTTTAGCCTTGATTTCATCGATTGGGAATGTTATAAAAACTCAAGTGAGTCGGGATTCTTTGGGATATTTACATATTGCCGGCACGAATATAGCTGCTTTATTCTTCAAAGATATTTTAACTTATTGGATTTTATTTTCTAATTTAGTACCTATTTCTTTGTTCGTGACGGTAGAGATCATTAAATATTACCAAGCGTATATGATTGGTAGTGATTTGGATATGTATCACGAAGAAACGGATACTCCAACAAATGTTCGGACATCATCTCTTGTTGAAGAACTCGGCCAAATTGATTATATCTTTAGTGATAAGACCGGGACTTTAACAAGAAATATAATGGAATTTAAAACTTGTTCAATTGGTGGAAAATGTTATATCGAGGATATTCCTGAAGATGGTCATGTGCAAGTTATTGACGGTATTGAAATTGGTTATCATACTTTTGATGATTTAAAACTGCATTTAAACAATACTTCAAGTCAACAATCTGCTGTGATCAATGAATTTCTTACCCTTTTAAGTGCTTGTCATACCGTTATTCCTGAGGTTAATGAAATAACAGGCGAAATTAAATACCAAGCAGCTTCCCCAGATGAAGGGGCATTGGTACAAGGAGCGGCAGACCTTGGATACAAGTTCATCATTAGAAGACCTAAGAGTATCACAATTGAAAATACTTTATCAGGTAACAAACTGGAATATGAACTATTAAATATCTGTGAATTTAATTCGACAAGAAAGAGAATGTCTGCCATTTTCAGATGTCCTGATGGAGCTATTAGACTTTTCTGTAAAGGTGCCGATACTGTTATTTTGGAAAGATTATCAGAGATTGAAGAACAACCATTTGTAAATCCTACTTTACGTCATTTAGAAGAATTCGCCGCTGAAGGGTTAAGAACCTTATGTATTGCATCTAAAATCATTTCCGAAGAAACTTACCAGGCTTGGACCAAGCGGTATTACGAAGCTTCGACTTCATTGGAAGATAGACAAGATAAAATAGATGAAGTTGCTGAAGAAATCGAAAATGACTTGTTTCTTTTAGGGGCTACCGCTATTGAGGATAAGTTACAAGATGGTGTTCCAGATACAATCCAAACTTTACAAACCGCTGGTATCAAATTATGGGTTTTAACTGGTGATAGACAAGAAACCGCCGTTAACATTGGTATGTCTTGTAAACTTTTGAGTGAAGATATGAATTTACTCATTATAAATGAAGAAACTAAACAGGATACCCGGTTAAATTTGCAAGAAAAGTTGGATGCTATTCTGCAACATAATGCCGAAGGCGATGTCGATGTTCTTGATTCTTCTTTGGCATTAGTTATTGATGGACACTCTCTTAAATTTGCTTTGGAACCCGATCTCGAAGATATGTTTATTGAATTGGCTTCAAGATGTAAAGCGGTGGTATGTTGCCGTGTTTCTCCGTTACAAAAGGCCTTGGTGGTCAAAATGGTTAAGCGGAAGAAGAAAGGTTCATTACTTCTAGCTATTGGTGACGGAGCTAATGATGTATCAATGATCCAAGCAGCTCATGTTGGTGTGGGTATCAGTGGTATGGAAGGTATGCAAGCTGCCAGAAGTGCTGATATTTCTATTGGACAATTCAAATACTTACGGAAACTTTTACTTGTTCATGGATCGTGGTGTTATCAACGGACATCTAATGCTATCTTATACTCCTTTTATAAGAACATGTGTTTGTACATGGTGCAATTCTGGTACGTATTTGCCAATGCATTTTCTGGTCAATCGATCGTTGAATCATGGACTTTGACATTCTACAACGTGTTTTTCACCGTGTTACCGCCATTTGTTTTGGGAGTTTTTGATCAATTTGTCAATGCTAGATTATTAGACAGATATCCTCAATTGTATCAACTTGGACAAAGTAGAAAGTTTTTCAATGTCACGGTCTTTTGGGGATGGATAATTAATGGATTCTTCCACTCGGCAGTGATTTTCATTTGTTCGTTCTTTATCTATAAACATGGCGATCAATTATCGACTGGATTACTGGTGAATAATTGGGCTTGGGGAACTGCCGTTTATACGACATGTTCATTGACGGCCTTAGGTAAAGCGGCTCTTGTGGTAACCATGTGGACGAAATTCACTGTTATAGCTATCCCAGGGTCATTCATAATGTGGTTATTATTTTTCCCAGCATATGCCTCTATAGCCCCCTTGATTAATGTATCACAAGAATATCGTGGAGTATTAAGTCACACATACCCATCACTTACATTCTGGGCAACGGTCTTTTCAGTTCCGGTTTTGTGTCTTTTAAGAGATTTTTGTTGGAAGTTTTATAAAAGAAGAACAAATCCTGAATCGTACCATTACGTCCAAGAAATGCAAAAATTCAATATCCAAGATCACAGACCAAGAATGGAACAATTCCAAAAAGCTATCAGAAAAGTTAGACAAGTGCAAAGAATCAAGAAACAAAGAGGATTCGCCTTTTCCCAGGTCGATGGACAAGACCAAGAAAAGATTGTTAGATTATATGATACAACAAAAAAGAGAGGTGTGTTTGGAGAATTACAAGAAAGTACATAGCATATAGCATTAATATAACAACCGATGAGTTTTTCACCATCCCACGACACATCTCTGTAAATTCTCAGAAAATTGAAAAATCACCAATGGAAGATCCCAAAAAACTTGAAAATACTGGAACGACGCCACCACCAGAAGCGGCCAAATCGGTCAAACCGACTGAGTCTAACGAGGAAAAGAAACCCTCCAACAAGGAATTGAAGGAATTGAAAAAAAAGGAAAAAGCTGCCAAAAGAGCCGCTCAAAAAGAAGCTCAAGGAATCAGTCCTGAACAACAGCAAAATATCGCTGAGCAAAAGAAACAAAAACAACAGAACAAAACCGCCACCAATACCAATCTCAGAAAGAAGTTGGACCAAAGTTTAATTAAGGATCAAAACAAGAAAAAAATCCCGGCAATATTCAGTCATTTGGAGACCAGAGAACAAAGAAATGCTGCATCTCCGTCAATTTCCCACATTGTTCACCCATCAATTTTGTCGTTATCATTGAAAATTTCTAGTTACAAGATTGTGGGGTCGATCCCCAGATTGAAGAGCATGTTGGAAGTGTTTAAGACGGTTATTCAAGACTACAAAACCCCGGCGAATAATACGTTACAGAGACATTTAACAGGTCATTTATCGCATCAAATTGAATATTTGAAGAGTGCCAGACCGTTATCGGTATCAATGGGGAATGCCATCAGATGGTTGAAGCAGGAAATCGCTCACATTTCCATCGACGTTAAAGAGATCGATGCAAAAAACCTTTTATGTGATAGAATTGATGATTTTATCCGGGAAAAAATCGAATTAAGTGATCGAGTCATCATTGAACATGCATCGCAACACATTACCAACGGATCGACCGTCTTGACGTTTGGCCATTCGGAAGTGCTTGAAAGTTTATTCAAATACTGTGCTTTGGAACAAAACAAATCGTTTAATTTGGTGGTGGTAGACTCTAGACCCTTGTTCGAGGGAAGACAATTACTCAACAATTTAGCCAAGGTAGACTGTTCCCAAGTTGAAAGCCATAAAGATGATGAAATCGTATCTGAAGTCAGTAGTATTAGTAGTAAAGGTCCTAAACCAAGACCTATAACCCAGGACCATATTAAGGTTCACTACGTATTAATAAGTGCCTTATCGTCGACTATACTTGAAGACGTTGACTGTGTGTTCTTGGGTGCCCATGCCATGTTATCGAATGGGAGATTATACTCCAGGGTTGGTACCGGATTAATTGCCATGATGTGTCATAACCGTAATATCCCAGTGCTTACATGTTGTGAAAGTGTCAAATTCTCTGATAAAGTTCAATTGGACTCTGTGACCAACAATGAATTGGCCGATAGCGAGGATTTGATTCTGAGCATTTCCACCAAACAACCACCCAAGAAAAAGGCGTTTGCATTGGAACAATTTATGAAACAATTTGATGAAAAGACCAGCAGTAACACCACCACCACAAACAACAACAACAAAAGGCAACAGAAGAAAGAAGAGCCAAAGAAGGAAAACAAGAATATCTTGGAAAATTGGGAAGATATTCCAAACTTGAATATTCTTAATATCATGTATGATTTGACCCCACCGGAGTACATCAAGAAGGTTATAACTGAGCTTGGAGCGTTACCTCCTTCGTCAGTACCGGTGATTTTAAGAGAATATAGAAGCACATAAGGCTCATAGGCTTGAGTCCCTTTCCAGGTTTAATTTGCCAGCAACCTTTTTTTTAATGTAGTGTCTTATTCGCTATTGACTAGATAGATTGATATACTATAGACAGAAATGGAGTATAGGATAATCCTCCGTTATTTGCTACTTCATTAGTTAGTGTCTATCCGCTATATACTAAATTAATACATACACCATCTATTGCTACAGACCCCACTTCCAGACCTTCCACAAATGCAACGAGTGTCAAAAGAAAGACCCGTCATAAGCCGTGCAAATATGAATGAATTACAAATCAATTAAATAGACACCATACAAAAAAAACCGCCACCGCTCCGTCGAGCGCCACCACCGGTGGCGCGCCGTGCCACTCGCCTTATCCCAAACCAATTCCCACTCCAATCCCAAAATCCACAAAATACCTAAAAATGGCCGAATTGGATCTCGTAAACAAGGTCGATTTACGTATAGCGCTAGCGGAAACAGATGAACAACTTGAATCGTGTTTAAATCTTTATTTGGCGCCGCTTTTGTTGAAACTTTCAAGTCCAAATCTGGACGTGAGAAAGGCCATATTCAAGATAATTCAAAATGTTAATACCCGTATCACTGCTGCCAGAACCATTAAACTTCCAGGTCTGGCTTTACTTTCACAGATAAAGGCTCCCAAACTTGCACCGGGCACCGATTTTTCGGGGGCAGATGTGGCGAATGTACGGTTATATTCGTTACTTTTCCTTTCAAAGGCGGTTGATCGCATGCTGAGCGATGAAAAACGGGCATTGATGCCCCAGGTTCTACACTGTTTGGGGGAATTCGACGGAAACGTATCTGCCCGTCTCTTTGCCGTTTTTTGTAAACTAATTTCGGGGTGGAAAGCTCCAGAGCTCGAGTCAATGGAATGGAACGAATTGATTCAAGACTTGGACTTTGCTTCCAACCCCAAAAGTGAAGTTGTGGTGCTGGAAACTATAGCAAAGTTTTTAATGTTGCAGCCGAGTGATGTCCCGGTTGTGTTGCCGGGGTTGGCTTTGAAGGACGTGTCTTTTTTCACCAAAGATGCTGGGGTATCTTATAAATCACCCCACGAAATACTTACTGTCAAGAAGGATTTATTGGAATTCTTGAAAGTAGGGTTTTCGGCTGATTGTTTAAGATTACCGTTATTGATTGCTTCGTGTGATCCTCTGTCGGTAATTAATGATTCGGCTGAATTATTGTACCGGAAATTGAATGTCGATTTGGAGGATGCTGCATTTGTTGACCAGCTTGTAAAGTTATTTATTGGTGATGAAATGTCTCATACGCTTCCGGTGAATCACGTTGTTCAAGAACGGATCTTGTTGCAGTTGTCTCGTAGTAAGGCCGCCACCAAACATGGTGATATCTCTAAGGTGACTAACTTGGGATTGGCTGGAAACAGTTCGAAGCTTAAACAACAGACCGTCCAATTTATTAAATGGGTTAGTGTAAATAATCAAGATGCTGTGAACAGTGTTAATGAATCAATGTTGGAATTCAATCGTAATATGGCTCAAAGATTGAAAGAGAATATCTTGAATGAAGGTTGGCCCCAAGCTATGTCGGAGCCTGGTAAATCGTATGCTAACATTGTTAGCCAAAGACTGGCCCAATATGAAGCTTTAGGTAATATTCTCAAGACAAATCCTGAGTTGTTTCTTGAAGATTTTGTATATTTAGAATTCTTATTCGAATCTTTAGAAGGAGAAAATGTTGATTTAAGATCAACTATCCAGGAAAGCTTATCGAACTTGACGGTTTTCCTTTCAAAATTGTCGAATGACGGGAAACAGAAACTCAAGGATTTGGCTGTTAAATATCTTAATCAAGATTACCTTGATGGTGAGAATATCCATGCTTCTCGGTTTATAATTTTGAAATTTATCAATTGCACTTTTCCTTTTAATGATTCTGAAGCAAGGTATCTTAATATTTTGGGGACTTCAAGAAGTAATAGACCCGAAACAATTGAAGAATCTACTAAAGGGTTACATCCCCATTGGTTTAATATTAACCAGTCTTCGAATACAAACGAATTTAAGTCGACTCCGGAACTTCTTGGACAAGGAAACGAGATTGTGTTCCCTAGTTTCGATGTCATAGTTTCTGTCGTCAAGGAAGGCGTCAAAGATGCCAATTCAGGTCTGACAATCTTCAAGGCTATTGGGAAAGCCATAGAGTTTTGTATTCAAACATTGGTTATGCAAGCCGTCAAAGGAAAAAATACAGTAGTGGTTACTGATGAAGATTGGGCTATTCGTTTAGATAAAGCACTTGAAGTTGACAAGACGGTCAGAACCTGTTTGATGTCAGAAACTCAAACTACATACAGTAGCGAACATAATTCCTTTAGTGATTTACTTACTATCATCTTCAAAGCGTTTGATGGTCAACATAATGATTTCACTTTGATCAACAGAGATGTTACCTTCGAGGCTACGTTTAGTAAATTACTTTCATTTGCTTCTCCACAAGTTGTTGGTTCATTGAGCAGCTTGGTTGATCTGTTTTTGAGAGTTTTAAACGAGAGAATCATTAGTGATATTAGTTTATCCCAAGTGGCTAGAAGTGTGGGAATCATTGCCAGCCACCCTGTCAATAGTGATGACCACGTTGAATCACTCTTATGCAGACTCATTGATGCAGACTTGCCTCCTCATAAATCTAAGGCTAATATCCTTGTAACTGGCTATTTGTTCTCTAGATTAGCCGTGAGACGACGCTCGTTTGACAAGAAGATTTTTGATAAGTATTGTCAGAAGCTACTTTCGGCCTTGAATGACAATTCCTCTTACTACCAAGCCGTCGAGTGTATTGGGGAGTTATCTAAATACGGGTTATTGGAATCTTTTGATCAATTCCTCAACGAGGTGGTAGATATCATTACGCCGAAAGTTAAAAAATGTGACGAAAGGACGGTTATGGCATTGGCATTGATCTCGCTTTCTTTCCCAAAGACTGATTCTGAAGAACTAAATCAATTTGAGCAGTTGGTATACGATACTCATGTGTCTAAACAGACTGAGTATTTATTCACTAGTGGAGAAGCATTGCTGATCCTTGCTGTTGGATGGGAAACAGAAGTGCTACAGAGATCTGTGGATATTCAAGATGATAATCTTAAAAGTTTACTGCATGATTCAAGTAGATTACCACTAATTTTGGAATCAGTGTTATCTGCATGTGCTAACACAAAACCGTCTTTAAGAAAAGCTGGTTGTATATGGTTATTATCTATTGTAGAATTTTGTAATTCTTCGCCAATAATCAGGGACAACTCGACAAGGATTCATTTAACTTTCATGAAATTCTTGGCCGATAGAGATGAATTGGTTCAAGAATCAGCTTCAAGAGGTTTAAGTATTGTTTATGAATTAGGTGATGTTGAGTTAAAGGATACGTTGGTTAAAGGATTACTTAAGTCTTTCACCGATACTAATTCTACCACCAAATTGATGAGTGGGACCGTCGATGAAGATACCGAATTATTCGATAAGGATTTGTTGAAGACCAATGATGGTTCAGTTTCTACATACAGAGATGTTTTGAACTTAGCATCCGATGTTGGTGATCCAAGTTTAGTTTATAAATTTATGTCTCTTGCCAAATCATCTGCCTTGTGGACATCAAGAAAGGGTATGGCATTTGGATTAGGGTCTATTCTTTCCAAAACTAGTTTAGATGATATTTTGAGTAAAAATAAAGCTATGGCAAATCGGTTGATTCCTAAACTTTATAGATATAGATATGATCCTAGTTCATCGGTGGCTGCTTCCATGAATGATATTTGGAACGTCTTGGTCGATGATAGCTCCAAAACAATTTTGGCCCATTTCAATGATATTTTAGATGAGTTGTTGAAAGGTATGGGAAGCAAAGAATGGAGGGTTAGACAGGCCAGTACTACTGCCATGAATGATTTATTGAATGTGGTGGAATTCAAGCAGTATCAAGAAAGACTCGAAGAGATTTGGAATATGAGTTTTAGAGTTATGGATGATATCAAGGATAGTGTCAGAAAAGAAGCTAATAAAGTGACAAAGTTATTAGCCAATATTCTTACTAAAGACAACCAAGATGGCGGAGGACTTGATAAGTTAATTCCGTTCTTGTTGGGCAACAAAGGTTTATTGAGTGATGCCGAAGATATCAGAGGGTTTGCTTTAGATACTATCTTTAAATTAATCAAGAGTAAAAATTCTCACATAAAAAAGTATATTCCGGTATTATTGGAGAATTTCATTAATTTGATGTCCACTTTAGAGCCTGAAATCATCAACTACTTGATTTTGAACGCTGATAAATATAATATTAAAAATAACGATATCGATGCCAGAAGATTACAGAGTTTAGGTCAATCTCCAATGATGGATGCCATCGAAAAACTTCTTGATCAACTAGATGATGAAATAATTGATGAAAGTGTCAAAGTTATCATCAATGCCATAAAAAAATCTGTTGGATTACCTTCAAAAGTTTGTGGAAGTAAAGTACTTGTAAGCTTAGTTAACAAGAAATACGAATTAATTAAACCTTTTGGGGAAAAATTAATTAAATGTGCTATCGGTCAAGTGAAAGATAAGAATGATACCATCTCTTCATCTTATGCCATTTCCGTTGGTTATTTAAGTAGATTAGCACCAATTGATGTATTGGTGCAATATGGTAAGAAACTTAAAACAATGTATTTTGAAACTGATGATGAAAGAAATAGATTAGTCGCTGGGGTCGCTAGCGAAGCATTTTCGAAATATTCAAGTGAAAGATTCGAACTGGTAGCTAGTGAATTTCTCCCTATGACATTCATTGGAATGAATGATATTGATAAAGATGTAGCTAAAATCTTTGAAAAACAATGGATTGAAAGCACTTCAGGATCTAATGTTTTAAAGTTATATTTAAGTGAACTTATTGATCTTATTTCCAGTCATATAAGGTCCCAAAATTATCAAATTAGGCAGAATTTAGCTAAATCGATTGTCAAATTGACCAATGATATCAACGATTTCAGTACCTTGTCAAACGATTTGATCATGAAGATCTTTGATAGTTTGATTGAAAGTTGTAAAGGTAAATCATGGCAAGGAAAAGAGCGATTGTTTGACGCTTTAGTCAATTACTCAATCAAATTGAAATCACATCTATTAAATAATGATTCATTACACGAAAGTGTTAAGAAAGTTGTTTTAACGGAGGGAAAAAGAAGAAATAAGGAATACCAAAGAAACTCAATTAAAACCATGGGGAAGTTCCTACATGTATTCCCCGATGACGAATTGACCGAAGTCTATTTGGAATTCATGGGACAAATTATAAACGATGAGTACGACGAGGATGATAGTGATGACGAAGATAAAATGGAGGTCGACAGTAGATCTCAAAAGAGAATCAATAATAGTATGAATACCAAGCATGAAGAAGAAAAGCTTGTTTATATCACAAACTTGTTTGAATCATTTTCTGGTGACAAACCAAATTTGGACTTCTTCAACTTGATGTATGAATCTGTGATTAGATTATTAGATGATAAGTTCAAATTTGAAATCACTTGGAGATCTAAAGTTTCTGCAAATGATTATTTTACCATGACTTTGAATGAACTTGATAAAAAGGATTTTGAAACTGATAAGTTGTTTGAAATTTGGACTAAAACTCAGCAACAATGTTCAAACTTTAATAACATTGAAAATGTTAAGGTTAAATTTATTAGAACCTCCAAATTGTTTATAAGCCATCTTGAAAATATTCATCATTTAGAGAAAGCTGAACAAATTAAAGAGTCTTTAGATTTATTTAAGTCGGATTCAACGATCATCAGAGCAGAGTTGAATAAAAATTAATAGAATTATGATAATATATTATACGTCTCAATTGCTACATAATATTTAATTACCACCTCTTAATCTCAAGACCAAGTGAAGGGTAGATTCCTTTTGGATGTTGTAATCAGCTAAAGTTCTACCGTCTTCTAATTGCTTACCAGCAAAGATTAATCTTTGTTGGTCTGGTGGAATTCCTTCCTTGTCTTGGATTTTAGATTTGACATTGTCAATAGTATCAGAAGATTCGACTTCTAAGGTAATGGTTTTACCAGTTAAGGTTTTAACGAAAATTTGCATACCACCTCTTAATCTTAAAACCAAGTGAAGAGTAGATTCTTTTTGGATGTTGTAATCAGCTAAAGTTCTACCATCTTCCAATTGCTTACCAGCAAAGATTAATCTTTGTTGGTCTGGTGGAATTCCTTCCTTGTCTTGGATTTTAGATTTGACATTGTCAATAGTATCAGAAGATTCGACTTCTAAGGTGATGGTTTTACCAGTTAAGGTTTTAACGAAAATTTGCATACCACCTCTTAATCTTAAGACCAAGTGAAGGGTAGATTCCTTTTGGATGTTGTAATCAGCTAAAGTTCTACCGTCTTCTAATTGCTTACCAGCAAAGATTAATCTTTGTTGGTCTGGTGGAATTCCTTCCTTGTCTTGAATTTTAGATTTGACATTGTCAATAGTATCAGAAGATTCGACTTCTAAGGTGATGGTTTTACCAGTTAAGGTTTTAACGAAAATTTGCATACCACCTCTTAATCTTAAGACCAAGTGAAGGGTAGATTCCTTTTGGATGTTGTAATCAGCTAAAGTTCTACCATCTTCCAATTGCTTACCAGCAAAGATTAATCTTTGCTGGTCTGGTGGAATTCCTTCCTTATCTTGAATTTTAGATTTGACGTTGTCAATAGTATCAGAAGATTCGACTTCTAAGGTGATGGTTTTACCAGTCAAAGTTTTAACGAAAATTTGCATTATTATTAAAGTATATTAAAAGATATATTTAATTGAGATACAAAAATGTGGCAATCCGCCCCTATTTATATTTTTGTGGACTGAGGGTGTCAGGCAAGTAAAATTGCTTTTTCTGAATCTGTCCTGCCGACAGTTCTAGAGAATGGGGGAAATTAGTGCACTGCGGCGTGCGGCTAGCGACAGATAGTGAGGGTTCCGTCGAGGGTACGGTGGTAGCAGCTAGGTGCGACAACAACCAAAGTGGATGACTCAAGGAGCCGGTGCGGATTAATGCGGAATGGTCGTCCCGATAACAGGTGATAGATCGTTTGATATTGTTTTTTTCAAAATTAAATCGTGAATATAGATAGTTGTAGTGGACATTTTAAGAGAGAAGCTACTTCAGGTGAACTTAGAAGAGCCCAGGAATGTATCACCAAATTTTGGTGGATTTATCGATTATAGTTGTAAAGTAAAGGGCAGATATAGTGGAAAAAGTAACGTTGTAAATGACCTGTATCTGGCTGCACTTCCCAAACAAGAAATTTAAAATTTCTGATTTTCACATAAATTTTAGTTGCAAAAGATTTTAGTTGCAAAATTCACGAAACTGAGACACTTTTATTAGACTGAATCCGTTGACACGTCATAGCCTTAACAAAACTGTGGTGATCTTTTGATAAAATTTGGCCCATTTATATATTAATTTCTCTATTATCTTCGAGTAAAAACACAGATTGAATTTACCTTTTTATCGACTATTATGACCGACTACTTAGACAATCGATTATTCAAACGGTCCAATGGCTGCAAAAAGTACTCACACATGGATTTCATGGCAAAAATCATTATCATTGTCTAGTACATAGCCCCAAATGTTTATTTCACGATATATCTCACCTCATTGATAAGAACAAAATAGTGGAATACCCCCTGGACCTGTCAAGAGAATCATGTATCTAGGCAAATCGAACAGGTTGAATACAATGGAAAACTAAGGTTACCGTCAATTAGTATTTATCAAAGGAGTGAAGCTCTTTGGATTTCGATTTTCAACACCGAATTTTGCATTTAGTGACGGTAATGAGCTTATTACACTTCACCGATGTATGGTGAAACTGCCTTTTTCACACGATACATTTCAATACCAAACTGATCCCGTTTCAGCGAGAAAAAGATTTGGTAACAACCAAAAAGGATCAGGAAACATTATTACTTTAGATACGAATCAGATAGCTGACCAAAATCTCTACTATGTACTTCCCCGTCTCATAATCACAGTGCAGAAAAGCGGAATAAGACAATGCTGTTTCAAGGAATATACCCCGATCTATAATGATCATCACCCAATTCAGATACCAATAAATCCATCAGGCCTCTCCACTGAACGCCAGAGAATTAAGAGAAAACAGAGCAGTTGAATATTCGGAAAATTCAAACTGATGAAACGAATTTCCAAAGTTTGGAATCTTCTCTACAGTATTTGGTAAATTAAATTGGCTTTGTAATGTTTGATGCCAGTTGATGCAATTTGCAGCCATTTCTCATCGGTTGGTCCGCGGAGCGTTGAATGTGAGTCAAATAGTCATAGTTTACTGTTGAATATACAGAAATGCTGTATAAATAAGTATTTTGATTTGATACCCAAAGAGTATATGTCCGTACTTTATATTGAAATGCTAAAACCACAAAAGACGTGCAGAAAAGCAGAATAAATTATAAGTAAAATACCCCTATCAGACGTTACACAAAAAGTCAAAAATTTTTCTCGCACAGTTAGGGAATTTGATCATAAGATAATAAAATCAAGAGTTCCAGATCCTCTAAAATCGAGTGGATATTCGTCGTTTTTGTATATATAACTTTTACATTCAAGTTATTGATATCTATTGGTGATACACATCACCTGTGAGTTTATTAGAACCCCTTTCACCCGGTGAATTTACCGTTGTTTCCCCTTTTTTCCTGACTTTTTCTTGCTAAATACTTGTTACCGGTTCGACATGAACTAAACATAGATGACTGAGTCCCAAGACCCCGATACAATTTCCGATCTACCGCTAGAGATTGGTCTCCTGGTACCCTCCAGCGCTGGCGGTAGTAATACTGGCAGTAGTAATGCTGGCGGTACCACAAGCGCCAGTCCAGATACGCCATTTTCAACGCTTTCTGAATTATCTGAGGTATCTCCCGACAGACTTTCGTTCAAGTCATCGAAACTGTCGACTTCGTCGTCGGTGACGGTGGATTTCGCCAAATTTCGGAAAGAAAAGGCGAAACCTTCGTTCAATTATGACCTGGATGTATTTAAGTTATGTCAGAAATATTTATCCGACAAAAATCATCACGGGTTGGCCCTTATTGCCCGACAAAAAGGATTACCGCCATTCTTGAGATTTAAAATATGGCCATTATTACTTAAATATCATCCATACGTCGTAAAACCGTCAATTCAACCAGATAACCATAAGAAAGAAGACATTAACAAAGAGAAAATCACGAAGGCCATCAAAAAGGATTTGAACAAATATTTGACTCGGTTAAAGTATTCTGTGAATCCTGACATCGAAGTTGATGAAAATGACGAAGAATCCAAAATTGAAACTGAAATGTTTGCAATTCTTGAAAATTCTATTTTCAAATTCAATTCAAAATGGGGGAAAATCATTCAATACGATAGCGCTTTGACATGGATAGCTTTAGGATTGGCTGAATGGTTTCCTCCAATTCCTAAGAGCTCCTATGTCTTGGTGGGTAGAGATTTATCAGATAAGAATCACGCTGTAAAGAAATTATTCATTGACTACTCTAATTACATTGATAATGTACCTGAATTGAACCAGCAATTGGATGATTTAATCGACGATGAGACCATAAGTAATATGTCGTTTCATGATGTTTATGAACGTCTTGTACTTGTATTATTACACTGTCCATCAAATAAATTGAAAACTGACCAAGATAATAAACAGAGAGTATTGAATAATGAACGACTTTTGAATTTGCCATCAAATGGTGGATCAATTGAAGAACGTGTCACTTTCTTTATCTACGTCTTCCGGAAATTATTACCTGAATTATCAGATTATTTTAGTGAAGAACAAATTTTGAATAAATTCGGATCAAATGACGATGAATGGTTGATTTGGTGGTTGAAATATTGTGGATCCAAAGTGTGGTCAAGATTAGATCGAGGAAAGATTTGGGATATCTTATTGGGATTTAAGTTCAAGACCCCCGGTAAAGATTATAACCAGCAATTAGATTTAGACTTGAACATGCTCAGTTCCTTGGGTAATACCGATAATTTTTGGTCACTTTCATTTGAAACCAACTCGATAATCGATTTAACTAAATTGAATATCTCTGACAATTCATTTGATGACACGATTGATATCCCATTCCCCCAGATGAATCCCCACATCCAGCTAGTATTCATTACAGTGGCACTTTTGAAATCGAAGGAGAATACTTTGATCGAATTAGATCAACATGAAATAAGACAATATCTCCTGAGATTACCTACCAATTCATATAATTTAACTAATAAGTATCATATATTCAAACAGAAGATCGAGAAGAAAAGAGAAGAGGAAGGGTCAAAACCTGGCTCAAGAGGTTCAACCTCTAGATCATCAAGGTCTTCGACAATGGCCGAATTATCATCTCCCGATTATAATACCAACATAATTTCAAATGATTCTTATGATAATCATACGATAGATTTTATGGATAATATCATTGATGAGGCGGGTGAGCTTTGGCGAAAATGGCTTTGGTTAGAAATGGAAGCCACCCAGTAGTAACCAAATAAGTAACTAATGCAGTATATAAGTATTTATGATGATAGACGATTTAGATCTAGTGCAAATGTCGTCTCTCGTGATTTCCAATGTCTCCATTATCTCATTCTCCACGCGATGAGTTGATGCGATGAGATAAAATAAATTATTTAAGTTCTCAAGATGGAAACGAAGGAAGAAAAAAAGCAGAGAAAGCAAGAGAAGAGAGAAAAGAAGGAGGAACAACAACGGAAAGAGTTGGAAGAGATCGAAATCGACTTAGGTGGTGAAATTCCCCTTAATAAAAAGCAACAAAGATTGTTGAAAAAAGGAAAGTTGAATTTGGAAAAGATAAGATCAAAGAACCCAACTCCAAAAACTGTTGACGAAGAAAAGGAAGCCAGTGAAAAGGCTCAAGAAAAAGCCGACAGATCCAAATACGGTGTTTGGATGGGTAATTTATCTTTTGATACCACCAGAGAAGATATCATTCGGTATGTAAAGGCCAAAACTGACCTTGAAGATGACGATATTCTTCGGTTCAATTTACCGAAAAAGCAAGATAAGATTAAGGGATTCTGTTATATCGATTTTAAGACTGAAGAGCAAATGAAGCAAGTCATTGCTTTGAGTGAAACGAATTTGAATGGCCGTAATTTATTGATTAAGAATGCCAGTTCTTTTGAAGGAAGACCTGAAGTTGAAAAGGACGCAAACAAGTTGATTAACCCAAGCAAGAACCCACCATCCAGGATCTTATTTGTGGGGAACTTGAGTTTCGACACAACGGAAGATAATTTGGAAGAACATTTCAGACACTGTGGAGAAATAGTTCGAATTAGAATGGCTACTTTTGAAGATTCCGGGAAATGTAAAGGGTTTGCCTTTATAGATTTCAAGGATGATTCAGGTCCAACTGCCGCATTGACCTCTAAATTGACCAGAAAACTAATCAATAGACCTTTGAGAATGGAATATGGTGAAGATAGATCCAAGAGAACTCCAAAGAGAATAACTGACCAGATTGGCCGGGAAAGAGAGGCGGCTGACGGAGAAAGAGTAGAGAGACCTGAGAGATTCGAAAGACCTGAAAGACTGGAATTCGAAAGACCTGAAAGATCTGAAAGATCCGAAAGACCAAGAGAAAAAAGACCAAGAGAAGGAAGAGACTCAAGGAACGATAACAAGAGAGTTAAGTCATCGATTGCATTGGCATCTGCACAAAGAGCCAGTGTAGCAATTGTTCCGTCATCTGGTAAAAAGACCACTTTCGATTAATTGTAGAGTATATAGTGGAGACATTAATGAATTTCAATCTTAAAACATATAGAACTAGTATTTAATAAACGGTATTTGTGGTTAGTTTTGTAACTTTGACTTGTGTTTCAAAAACTCTTCTTCGGAAATTTCAAAATAATTTGGATCATTCTTGTTAGTTTCGTATTCAGAATCACTGACCTCTTCGTAGATGGAATAAGTTTCATATTCCGAATCACTTTGGTCTTGCTTGGCCTCACCAATCTTTGGAGGAGGAGTAACGACAGCTTTATTAGCGTCCTTCTTGCTACTGTCCTTCTTAGCAGGAGGGGCAATTGCAGTAGCGGATTTGGGCTTTGATTCCTTGTCGGAAGACCCGAAAAACTTCTTGGCTCTAGCCTTGAGACTGTTACTTCTCTTTTGTTTCAAGTTTTTATCAGCATGATCAAGAGCATTGGCCTCCTTAGAAGCTCCTGCTGCAAATTTGGAAGTGGCATTTCCCGATGAACTCCCAGTTGCTTTATTTGCAACAGCAACAGCTCCAGCGGCAAATCCGGTAGCGGCAGCAGCTGGGGCAGCCTGTTTAGCCAAAGATTTTTCTTGGTTTACAGGCTGACTTTGTGGAGCAGCTGGGGCAGGAGCTGGCACTGGAACTGGGGCAGCTTTTTGTTTAGGTTCAGCTCGTTTCTCAGAAATAGCTGGTAACTCATTGCTTTGACCTAAAAAAGGGGATTTGTGAAGCAGAATTTCGTCCTTTGGAACTTTGTCGGGAACCGAATCTTCAACCTTGGAAGAAGAAAACAATTTCCCGTGATTTCTTTTATATAAATCTTCGTCATCTAAATCGATTTGTTTAGTCAATCTAGCGACTTCTAATTCTCTATCTTCGATCAACTTTTGAATATCTTCAAGCTGATTATCCTTCGATGTCGAGTAAGCTAATCTGAGTTTTTCTTCTCTCAACTCTCTGATTTTCTTCAAGTTTTCTACTTCATCAACTAATCTTTGCTTTTGCATTTCTTCAAAAGCTAATCTTTCTTGATAAAGTTTTAGTTTTTCATCGTGTTCTTGTTTCAATCTTTCGATTTCATCCAATTTCTGTTGGGCAATCTTTTCAGCTTCGGCTCTTTCAAGTTCACTCTGTTGAACTTGCTTTTGCCTTAATTCTTCGATTTCTTTTTGTAATTGTGCAGCTTCTACTTCTTCTTTTTCCTTTCTTTTGGAATAAAGATCTTCATAGTATTGACGTTCGTCCAATAATCTTTGTTTTTCTTGTTCTCTAGCGGCAATCCTTTGTTCACGTTGTTGTTCGGGGAAGTTCTTTAATCTTTCTTCTTCCTCCTTTTCTTTGGCAGCAAGGGCAGCTTTTTCTTCTTCTTCTGCAGCCTTTGCCTTTTCTTCGGCATCAGCCTTTTCCTTGGCTACTCTTTCAGCTTCAGCCTTTTTTTCGGCTTCTTCTCTTTCCTTTTGAGCTTGCTCTTCGAGTTTTCTGGTCTCAGCCTCTTCTTCCAATCTCTTTCTCTTTAATTCATCTTCCAATCTGGCGGTTTCTGCAGCTTCTTGAGCTTCAGCTCTTTTACGTTCATGTTCTAAGGCCACTTTTTTTGCGGCATCCAGTTTTTCTGTTTCCCAGTCAAAGAAAGATTTTTTGGCATCGGATAATCTGGTAGATCTGGCCAGTTTTTCATCGTTCAAGAACGACATCTTGGCAGCATAAGCAGCTAAAGTACCTGCCAAAAGACCAACTTCAGCCGACAATTTAGAATGTCCTGATTTCTTGGTGGTCAAGTTCTCTTTGGCAGTTGCTAATTTCAGAGATAAAGTCTCTTTAGTGGTAGCGTTCTTGGAAATGCTATCATTTTTAGCAGTCAAATCAACCTTCAAATCTTCCAAAGCTTTCATTCTTTCATTCAATTTATTGGTCAATTCATCGATTTTGGTCGATAAATCAGAATTTGAGTTGTCTAATTCAGTTTTCTTTTCTTGCAATTCTTCGATTTCTTGGGTGGTAGTTTCTTGACCATCTTTAGCATCTTGCAATTCTTTAGCCTTTGTTTCCTTTAATTCTTCGTGATTTTCAATCAAGTTTTTCTTGTCGACTTCATGTTGTTCAACTGCTTCACTTTCTCTGGTTTCAAAGTCAGTTTTAGCAGTTTCGATTTCTTCTAAAGTAAGTTTTTCGAATCTTTCAGATTCAGATTTGTTCTTAGTTTGAAATCTTTCAAGTTCGGTAAGCTTTCTGGTATTTTCAGCATCATACTTGGCCTTTTTACTTTCGATTTTTGAAACGTATTTATCTAATTCAGCCTTCAATTTCTTCTCGTGACCACCAATCTTAGCCTCAATGTTTTGCTGTCTCTTGATTTCATCTTCATCACGAGATTTGGCAACTTCTTCGTTAAGATTAGTTAACACTGGAGCAACTCTTTGAGCAGCGATTTCAAGTAATTGTTTTTGACTCATTTTCAATCCACTACCTAAATCGATAACCTTATCAGGATCATCATAGCTTTTGGCAACAGATCCAATGGCCATGGCATTATAAGCTTCATATCTGTTCAAAAGTTTTGGCTTATCCTTCAATTTATCGAGAGTTTCTTGATTTAAAGGCTGAACCGGCTCATACTTGGCCTCTGGTTGAGTGACAATTTCAATTGGGTTGGCAATAGCTTTCTTGACAGCTACTTCTCCCGAAGTTTCGCCAGTTTCGGCTTCACCGTCGGCATCGTTGACATTGTTATCTTCAATGGCTTCTTCCGAGACTTCATCTTTGACTGGACTTTCAAGAGGTACTTCTGATTCGACGGCTGACTTTACAGACTTGTCAGCACCAGATTCTTCAATGGATTTGGTAGCACCACCGGCTTCAACTTCGGATTTAGCATCGGTTTCAACCGTTTCCGGTTCAACTTCATCGATTTCAGCCGGGGTATCGACATCAGCATCAGCGTCAGCATCAGCGTCAGCATCAGCATCAGCATCAGCATCAGCATCAGCAGCTTTAGTTTCACTTTGAGTTTCGGTCTTAGCGGTAGCGTCCTTCTTGTTAGCAGCTTTCTTCTTTTCAGATTCCAAAGTTGGGTGCAGAGTAAATTTACTTGGAACCAGGATCTTTGAAATATTATTATTAGTAGCAAATTCCTTTCTTAAATTTTTCTTCTTGGAAGAGTCTCTGAATGGAGATACCCATTTATCGGCAGAGGTTAATTTCTTCAATCTTGAAGTTGACTTATCTGAAGCAGAAGTAGTATCTTCAATTGACGACATTTTGTAGCACAGAGACAGAATTCAGATGTGAGAAGCTCGAGGATTTCCTGAAATTGATGATAGGGGAGCAAACGGGGTATGTGCAGGGAACTGTATCTTGTATACAGGACATGCTCTTTAAAAGCGGGTGCAATTTAAATAAATAGTTGGGCATTGTGCAGGAATGGAATGGAATGAATGAAATGAATGGGGGAATGCTGGCTAATGAGTAAGCCCCAGTGTAGCCAGTATTTGTATGGTACCATGGGCCGAAGTTGGCGGCCGAACGTTGGCAAAGGAAAGTGTTTCGTTATTGAATGTGATGGTTGGCGAGTGATTTATTCTGTCATCCATTTTTAATAAGTATAGATAGTATTGTTGGTGCTATCGACTATAATTAATTTGCAACCTGATATGCGGGTGATGCATGGATCTGGCAGATGAACCTTAATTAGGCGGACTTTTGGCACCGTAACCGTGCGAAACGATGCCGCTACTGCGAGAGAATTGCGACAAACCGGCGGGACCTACTGCGAGACCTACTGCGAGACTCCACCAACTCCTTAAAAGGATCGCTATTACCCAATGGTTTCTAGAAACTTCTGGATTATATTTGGGCATTTACTCTGAATAGCAACCCCTACGTAAACCCATATATATACCTCTGATATTAACCACAACTGACCCCTCACTTCTCCATTCCATCGTCTCCTCATATCTCCAGATCTCTATCGCGAAAATTTTCTTCCCCTACCATTAACCTCCTTACTAGTCAACAACCGGACGACAGTAAGTTAGCAATTCGGTTTTAAAAGGGGAGGAATAAATAATTGATCGTCATATTAATAAACGCCGCCTATAATCTTGTGGATCCAATCGATTCCTGCTACAAAAAATCCCGGTTGTATTACTAGAATTGGGTAATTATAAGGTCCACCATCACTAAGGCTAAACCCATCTAAATGACGACAGTTCTACCGATCAGTAGTAACTGTCATTCCCTTCTGCTACCTCCGGTAGAAAAGGATGATCGGCTAAATTTAAACGTAAGAACCGGTTCCGCTTCCACGCTTCATAATTCGTTTATTTTCACTCATGGAGGGTTGACCATTGGGTTGGATATCGCCAAGATCTCAATTCCCGACATCTTATCTACCTTCAATTCAAAGTTGAATAACCAAAAACTGAAGAATCTCGTCAAATATTTATCGGGTGAATTGTTCTATCTTTCATTGATTGAAAAAACCTGGTCAAGAGTCGAGGTCAGCGAAGGAAGTGCCAAACCCCGGCCTCGCTTATTCCACGAAATCTTGGTGCATGACAATAAATTATATTCCTTTGGCGGTTTGGTGATAAATGAAAAGTACCAGTTGGATGATATGTCGGTGGTGACCACTGTCGCTGCCGATCTACTTGTGCCCAGTAACGATCTTTGGGAATTCGACTTGGAATCCAAGACCTGGTCCCAGTTGCACGATGGTAATAGTGGGCTCATACCCCACCCCCACCCTCGATTCGGGCATAAATTACTGACGATCGCTTCACTTGCATTTGCTGATAAACCCGACCATCACGGGTTATTCATAGCTGGGGGGAAAGATGCCATGTCCGAACTGATATACGATAATCTAGTGTTTGACGTTGTTGACAGGAAATTTCTTGTTCTGGACCATGACTTGTACTTCAAACCGATTGATTCTAACCGGCACAATTTCGCCAATGTAAGCCAAGACAATCAATTGAATATAGATTATTTCAATTCCATCATTGTTAGCGTCAACAACCAACATAAACATCATTACAATGGTGATATTAGTAGTAAGAAAGATCCTGGTGATATTTCTGATGAAAAACATTTGGATAATCCGTCGACCGTCAAGTCGATTGAAGAATCCTTTGTTGTATATTCCCCTATGAAGGATACTTCTAAACTGACGAATCCATTACTTGCATTCAAGGTGGGGAAATCTATCAAGTCCGCTAAAGTGTTGCCGGTTCACAGAAAGAACGATACCGGTGGATGTGTGGTTCCCTATAATCTAAGATATCCTACAGGGGGATTATTTGGTCAGAATTTGGTTATAACTGGGTTTCTCCCCAATGAATATGATATTTCCATTTTCATCTTCAATATCCCCACCGGCAAATGGTCCCGGTTGAATGTATTTTGTAATCATGATTATGGATCTCATCGATTCTGGGGTGGATACGCTTGGCAAAGTCACCATCGAGTAGTTTTAATTGGTAATTCTGTCACTTCCCGTACAACTTCGGCCGTTCGATATTTCAGTTGTATGATCACTGTGAGTTTACCCATTGCCAATATTCTTGCCAGTTCTGAATTGGAAGGGGGAGGTCATTATCATGATGAAGATGGGAACAGGGTTTATTATGACCAATTACATAAACTGTCGACCCAAAGTAGTGATTCTTCTTCCGATACAGACACCGAGTTCGACACAGGTACCGAGATCGATGGCGGTACTTCAAGTGTCGATCGTCCATTAACTCCTCCTGACAGAAGACCATCTCATGCATCGAGAGGTTCTGTTTCCACTACCAGATCACCTCGGGCAATTAGTTTCAGCGAGTATGTTCATTACGCTGCCCCCACTACCAACTTCACCACCATCAAATCAGTGTTACCACCGGCCGCTATTACATTGGGTCGGAACTTTTTGGATAGATTTGGTGATCTTATAGCCGATTTCGAGCTCATTTCTGTGACTGGAGATAGGATCCCTGTTCTGTTGATGGTTTTGATAGAAAGATGGGGCAGCTATTTTATCGAGTTGCTTGCAAGAGGATATGTTTCTGCGGTGGAGAAGTTCGACCAAAGCCAAAAGCTTAGTTCGGTGGGTCAGAGATTGTTCTCCAAGGGAACCAGTGTAAGTACTTCGAGTACCACCACCAAGAATCAAAAGGCATCGTTGACTTCTAGTCATGCATCCTTTTCATCCGAAAATAATAATTCCATCCACAGTGGAACTTTAAACCCCGAAGAAGATCAGAAAATCGATAGAACCTTACATCTTTCCATGCCGAACAAAAAACAGCAGAGAGATGTCCCGCTTTTCAGACTTCCCTTCCAAGATACCGCTTCCAATTCCTCCCTTGATAGATCCACCGAACAAAGTTTCAGGTTGCCGGGGAATGAAGCCCAACAAGGACCACAAAGTAGAAAAAACTCGTTAAGTTCGTTCTCCAGTAATAGCTCGTTATTGAACTCCAGTATTCAAGATATACCTCCTCAGTTACCACTACCAACGGAACAAGTACCCCCGGTACCATCCAACCCTTCATCATTCAAGAGTACTTCAAGAAGAAACTCCACTGATATGGCATCTCCAAGAGGGTCTCTTATTCATACATTGACGGCATTAAGAAGTATTCCGTTAGTGAAATCCCCAAGAGGGTCCCCATTCACATCACCCAGAGCTTCTGTATCTCAGCAAGGGGGGCAAGTCCAGGGCATGGGGATTACTACTCCCGACATTTGTCACTCGCCCATTCCTTCTTTGAAGCCAAATACTATGTCAACAAACAGTAGCACCAATTCAACTACCAGTGGTAATAGTAACACACCGACATCCGAATCAAAACGGAAAGAACCAGTTAGTCTTACAGCAGCTATTCTGGGGTATGAGAAGGATCAAGAAAAGGAAAAGGAAAAGAATCCAGAAGATGAGCCACTACCCGAGAATTTCGATCTTTTCGATAACGCTTTATTGAACCTTAAGAATTTGGAGAACGGGACATTTCAAATGGAAAGTTCGTTGATTCCCCGGAAATTGTATGTCCCATTTGCCACTACTAGTGTCAAGGCATTTTGTGAATATCTTTACACGGGGCAAATTGGAAACAAATGGTTATTGACGCCAACTACTTTAGATGCTTTGGTATTGTCAAAACATTATAAAGTATCTCTTTTGTATGATTTGATCAGCGAAGTGTTGTATGCTATCATCGGTAGAAGAGAGACCTGGATCGTCAAAAGACATCGGGAATTGAAGAAAGAGTATTTCCTGGTCCTTGAACAGACTCAAACACCATTTGATAAGGACATGCAATTTCCATTGGACGAATATGAAGGGTTCATGGATACCGTTGATGATGGATATTTAGATATTGCTTTGTTGAAGAAATCCATGAAAACTAATATGGCCAGTGCATTTAGTGCCAAGGATTCTCGTAAATCAAGCAGAAAATCGTCTCGTCGGTCATCTACGTTTGATATTCCCGAAATAACCAAAGTTTCAGAGGTTTCACCAACAGAAAACGAAGCATCAAAAGAAAAAGACGAGACTGGAACAGACCCGGGTGATTCATCATTTGATAATTTAGAAAGCTCCAACAGTGAAACAGATGATTTGGATTTCGGGATAGGTTACCTTGATGCAGCCCCTGATATGCCTAATATTGGCCCTCGTTCGAAATCGATTTTCGATAGGGCTGATATGGACGGTAACAAAAGATCTAACGCAGAGGCCCCAGTCGATAAACAAGATAATGATGACGAGGAACAAACAGAAAAGGACATCGATCTCTCTTTGACGTTAGAACAACTCATCTCTCCCGAGTCACCAGTCCCGAGTATAAATATCATTGAATTGATCTTTGAAACGGTGACATATGTGGCCGATTTGAAATTGATGCTTAGAGCTTATAACGTCAAAAGAATGAGTAAGTTGCTTGAAGAATGTAAAGATGATGTGACAAGCAAGATGGAGGATGTCCTCAACGCTTATAAGAAACGTAGAGAACAGGAAACCAAGATGGCGGAACAACGAGCAAAAAGGCCCGAACCACAAAGGGTCGATTCTATATCATCGACCCCATCAAGACCTCTGAGTCCTCGTATGCCATTTTTGGGTAGAGGTACAAGTTATGATAGTGAGACCAAGTTAAAACCCGTCAATTCTTCCTCGTCTCTTCTGACAATTGGCAGTAAATTTTCCAGGGCTCCAACGATTCATGATGCAGAACATAAGACCAGTTCCCCAGCCCCGGTTGTACCAGCTACCAATTCGGCAGTACCTTTGGAAAGAGCCAGAACCAACAGTAGTCTTCGAACAGTACCGGGTATTCAAAGCCTCAGTTCGTTCAAATCTCTGAAAACCGATCCAAAATTAAACAGAGGTGAAAGCAATCGAGAAATCGATAGAAGAATCACCAAATTGATCAAAAGAGATGAAAAAATGAAACTGAAAGCTGAACGAGAAGAGAAGCATCGGGCTTCTCAAATCCAAAGGTTGGAAAAGAAAAAGAGCCATCAAAAACCAAATATTTCCAGAACTCCTTCCCGAATTTTCGATGATTTGACATCTCCTGAAATCCCCGATAATGCTAGTGTTTCTTCGACAGGTTCAAAGAAACATAGACATGGAATTTTATCTCATATTGGATTAGGGTCTAAGAAAGAGAAATCGAAAAATTCAGATGAGCTGATTCCAAGTAATTCACTGGAATCAAATAGTGTTCATTCTGATGGTAGTAAGAAAAAACTCGGTCTTTTTGGTCTTAAAAAAAGTAATAGTTGAATAGTTAATTCACGTCACTATATATGACTCTCATAATTTGGTGTAATGGGCCGGGAATTTTCCCATTTTGCGCAGCCAAGCCAACCACTGTACCCCAATGCGGCAAGGTGGCCGAAAATCTGGGGAACTTAAATATCTACCATTTCCCACACTATAGGCTTGGTAAAATGTCGGGTCAACCAACGGAAATCAACCAAGAACTTGTAAACTATGCTTACACAAATCTTAAAAACCTTCCTCGGGGACCAGAATATGAAAAAATGATTCTGTCTGTTCCCTACAACTGCTGGGACGAGAAACTTCAAATGGCCCGGAATATCAACCATGAAAAAGCCATTGATTACGGGGCAATTAGATTGAAAGATTATGATTATAATATTGAGAGACATGCCAAGGCAAGGGTGGAATATCTCAAGACCATTTTCGGGAAAATCGAAGATGATATGTTCATTGAACCACCATTCTACGTCGATTATGGCTGTAATGTCTCAATCGGGAAAAGCTTCTACGGAAATTTCAATGTGACATTTTTGGACTGCACATTGATCAAAATTGGCGATAATGTGTTGGTGGGGCCAAATGTCTGTTTTACCACTGCCACTCATCCTAGTGATCCAAAGCAGAGATTGGCCGGGGTGGAGTATGCCAAGCCAATTACCGTGGGGAATAATGTCTGGTTCGGGTCGAATATCGTGGTTTTGCCGGGGGTCAATATCGGTGATGGGGCAGTGATTGGGGCTGGATGTGTGGTTAATAAAGACGTTCCTCCAAATGCTGTTTGTGTGGGGGTTCCGGGGAGAATCGTCAAGGTGATGAACTCTAAGGAGGAAAGAAACGAAACTATCAAGCAAGTCAATGAGGGGGAATTGGTTTAGAGTTGTGTGATTAGATTGCGTCAGATAGAGTCAGATAGCGTCAGAATATATATGCTTCTTTGGTGATTTGGTTTTTTGCAGCAATTGCAAATATCGCAAATGACAAACCCTTACATTATACTTACAATATCTTTTATTATCTTAGTTTAATGAAATGCTTGAATATCTTCTTGAATCACCTCCTTCACTCTTTGTCTTTTTCATTATCTTCTTGAATCATCTCCTTTACTCTTGCTATTCCCTATTCCCTATAATTCCTATTCTCCTATATTCTTAAAAACCTAAAACACCCTCCTGCATACAGCCGCTTCCTCCTACTAAATGCTCGCTCCTATCGAATATTTCACTAATGTCCCAACCCACATATTCTGCTAATGATATAGATGATTTCATAATTCCCGACGAAGACTTGCCGCCACAAACCCGGCCACAAACCCAGCCACAGGTGCAACCACAACAACCACAACAATCCCCATTTTCGGGATTTTCTCCCTGGAATAAAGTCGATCTTTCTACTTTTACACCTTTCAATACCCAAAATTCACAAATGAGAACCAGAGAAAATCAATATACCGGCGGAGACACGCTTGATGAACCAGTGCTCACAACACTCTCTCGAGATTTGCTGCAGATTTTACATCGATTAAAGATTGTGGTATGGCCAGTTCAACTTAAAAAGTTGGCCCGTCAACAGCAGGACCAGCTCATTGATTTTGCCCAAAGAAATGGGGTCAATATCCCCGAATCAATTGTAAATCAACGAAGAGTTTCCGTGGGAGGTGAAGAAGAACACCTTGAAAATTTGGACTTGAATAGCTTAGATTGGGACCTCTGGGGTCCATTAATCTTTTCTCTTTTATATTCGGTAGTGTTAGGAATGTCGGCCAGTAGCAAGCAAACCAATTCGGTGTTTCTGGGCCTGTTCAGTTTTATTTGGATATTTTATATTATTGTTGGTTTAAATATTCAATTACTTGGTGGGAACATCTCTTTCATGTCTGCAATCAGTGCTGTTGGATATTCCATGTTCCCTATTGCTGTAGGTGAAGTTTTGTGTTCGGTAGTGATTGGCTGGAAGTTGATTAGGTTGGCTGTCATGTTTGTATTATGCTGCTGGAGTATATATTCTGGTGTTTTGAGCTTGAAATGTTCGGGTGTTTTACCTGGAAGAGTTCTCTTGGCCGTGTATCCTATGGCTTTGATGTATGTGGTTTTGAGCTGGTTGAGTGTTATTACATAGTTTAGTAGATATGATGTAGATTATGTATGTCTACTAGAAATTAAATACTAATTAAACCTATTAAGACTAAAGTTACCATTATTTTGGATGCTTTGACAACAGCCCCGCTGCTATCAGAATCAGAATCAGAATCAGAATCGGAATCAGAATCAGAAGTGCTTGATGAATTTGAAGATGTTGATTTCGAAGCTTTAGAAGTAGCATTCGAAGTGCTAGATTTTGAAGCTGTATGAGTGCTGTTACTAGATGTACTATTGAGAGCTGAGTCTCCATAATAAACCTGAGAATTACTTTCTTCCTGCTCTTGTAAAGTGTAACTAGTAATTCTAGCGTCAGCAAAACCAATTCTGGATTTTTCAAGATCGAAAACTGTATAGAATTTAGATAAGAAAGCGGCTCCAAAGACCCAGGTATCACTATCTAAGCCTTGGATCATAGAAGCACAATTTCCTTCTAACCCTTGTCCCGAATACTCTTTTCCCTTGAAATCCGAGGAGGAAATTTGGAAATCATGGCCATCAATAGTGAAGGTGAAGCTCAGGTTAGTGTCAGCACAAGGGAATGCATAATTTCCTTTGTCATCGGAGATTAAGGAGTCACCAAACAACTTCTTATGTAACTCATCAGCATCATCTAAAGGTAATACAAAACCAGTAGTTCCTGTATCAATGATAGTGTCTTTACTATCCTTAAAAGAACTTCCATTAACTTTAATATTCTCCAATTCAATCAACCAATAATCATTATTATTCAGTTTGATCGATGTGAACGATAAGCTGCTATCTTCATCTACAAACTTGGATTTGACATCCATAGCTTTTGATCCAAATACGATTAATCCCCCGTAACTCGATGGAAGATCCAATGTATTCAGATCAGAATCTATAAATTTAAGCGTTTGACTAGAAGATACTAACGATAATCCAAAAATCTGCTTATCGATAAGGGAATCATGTTGTAATTGATGAATTAAGTTACGATCAACATTCTTATCATTAGATGAAGGTACTCCTAAGATCCCACTAACATTAAACCCATCAAACATATCTGGTACTTGAGATGCTAATCCAAAGGTGAAATTGGAGATTTCAAAATTACTAAATCTTAAATCGACATGGTTAGTTTTCCCGTTGATCAAATCTCCCTTGACTTGTTGTCCACTGTAACTTAACAGGAAATCCAGGAGAATATCTAACCCATCGAAATTATCATACAAATTAATAGTACTTTGTTTACAAGCCAGAGATGTACATGATTCATTATAAACCCAAGTGACAGAACTGGCAGTGTCCAACAATAAATGGAATGTTTCGTTGTAGTTGGTGGAGTTATCGACGATTTGGTTGGTTAAATAGTAGATCGACTTGGTATTATCCGTGTAAACCATTTGTATATCATCATTTAGAGTGATAGTTGGGGCAGAGCTCAGCAACAGACTTGTCGTTGTGACAGTGGCTGTGCTATCAGGTAGCTGGTCAGCTACCGAGTCTTTATTGGCAATTTCGGACTTTTTGGATTTGTTTGACATATTTGGGTTAATTTTTACCAGTTTTGATGAATTTTTAACCGGGGCTTTCATATCTTTGACCCGAAAATCCTTCACAGGATGAAAAGCATCACATGTCGTCAACAACAATAAAGTTATAATAGCAAATGGCAATTTCATGATTAAAATGGTGCAAAAGTCGTTAGTGGAACTGAAAAATCAAGGTAAACAGTGGAAAAAAATCGAAATGATAAAAAATCAACCAAAAATAACGGAAAAAAAAAAGAAAAAAATTACTTCAATGATCACACCCGTTAAGGGAGTCAAATGAACTGATGGAATGCTATAAGATCGGGTGTTGACAGATTTCTGTCTAAAATGTACTTGCACTAGTTGGCGAAAATACCAAAATATTTTTTTTCAACTTTGGGCGAGGCGTGTCCTTGGCTAAACAATAGTCGAAGGTTAATTTATTTATAGCAAATGGACCGATTAGTGGTTAAAATCAGCGATTTGAAGCAGTAGGTAGGGGTATAGTTAAAGTGTTTGAAGATTTCGGCTAAAAAGGGCAGAAGACGTGGGCTAAATATATCAGATATACCTATGAACAGTTTCTCGGCTATTACTAAATATGGCAATGGGCAAACACGGTACAGTAACCGGGGACCATAACGATGAACTAGCCGATCGACGAAGACGTGTATAAGTAAAGTTAGGAAAATAAATATTACAATTAAATTGCAACATTATTGTGAGAATCGGTTATAAAATGTTATAACATGCTGCAAGACATTCATTACTTGGAATCCTTGGGTATTAATGGTTGCAAATAATGGTTTCATTAAAGATTACACGCCTATTACACAAACGTGGATAGAGTTTAAGGTACCAATTATCAAAACAATGATAGACGACATTATCGATATAATTTGTTTATTTATATATATCATATAACAATAGATGTGTTTCGTGTTGGTAGCTGACGAAAGACACTAGATGCATTAGATAGGTCTAATGTGCAGCGTGCAGTTAAAAGTGGCTGTGTGCAAGGAAGCTATCCATTTTAGGCGAAAAGGGACAAAAATAAAATAGTAGTATACAGGAAAGACACATCTGCATACAGGATTATATACCACGGGTATATTTATCATTATCTATTACTCTATAACTACTTAGTCTTCTCTTACTCTACAACGTTGGGATCTTTAAGCCCGTTCCATCTGGGAAAAGTATCGACGTTTATGCCAAAACAGTCCAATATTCTACCAACTGTCTGGTCTATGATGTCATCTATGGTCTTTGGTTTAGTATAGAATGCGGTTACTGGGGGAAATATTATGACATTCCTGTCACATAAAGCCTTCATATTATCTAGATGTATAGAAGATAGAGGAGTTTCTCTTGTCACAAGAAGAAGTTTCCTTTGTTCCTTTAACGTTACGTCTGCAGCTCTTGTAATTAAATCATCAGTATATCCAATCCTAATTGCAGCCAACGTTTTCATGGTACATGGTACCACAATCATCCCATCATGTTGGAAAGATCCACTTGATATTGGGGCTGTTACATCATGTGGGGAATATACATGATCAGATATCTCTCTGATATACTGCATGCTGTAATCCGTTTCAAATTTCATGGTTGCAACACCCCATTTGGATACCACCACATGAGTTTCAATACCCTTCATTTCTCGTAAAAGCTCCAAGATTTTAACCCCCAACACCACCCCTGTAGCCCCGGTTATGGCGATTACAAGCTTCTTGGGTTTTTGCTGATCAAGAAACTGTTGTAGTTGTTGTAATTGTTGTCCCGAAAAATTAACATCTTCTGGTTTTGAAGATTTGAGGTAATCGAACATAGTTGATTTTGAATGCCACTGGTATTCACCGGTTTATATAAAATATCGATTATCCCCCATTGGTATTCATGACTCAGCAATGTTGTAATTACCGGCCGAACAGGTATCATCGGTACTGCATGGGTGCTTTGTTGCATTGAAACCTTCGGTGATATGTCTAAATGTGTCCATATATTACCCGATTCGGATAAAAACCAAAACTGTCTCACCTATTCAAGGACTATATGCACACCAGAGAACATCACCGCCTCCGGAGTTATCTCTTATTGTGTCCATATATTACCCTAATTGGCAGCAGCCCCGCATACGTCAAATTACTGGCTGCAACTTGAAACAATATTTAATCCCACTGTTCCGCAATACAACTTTCTTGATAAACCAATTATGTCATTAAATACCGGTTTAAGATTCAGAGATTTCATTCAAGGTTTGAAAGCCAACAATGATTTAGTAGAGATAAATCAACAGATTGATCCAAATTTAGAAGTGGGTGCCATTACTAGAAGATGTTACGAAGAAAAACTTGCAGCTCCTTTATTCACCAATTTAAAAGGCGATTCACCAAATAAAGATTTCTTTAGTATTTTAGGTTGTCCTGGTGGATTAACCAAACATACTGAAAATGATCATTCAAGAATCGCTTTACATTTAAACTTACCTTCTGAAACTACCATGCCCGAAATCATTCATTATTTGGCAGACGCTAAGAAAAAAGAATTAATTAAACCACACCAAGTTAGCAGAGAGGAAGCACCATGTAAAGAAAATTCTTTACCAGGAGACAAAATTGACCTTGACTCCATGCCAGTTCCTTTGTTTCATGAAGGTGATGGAGGGAAATATATTCAAACATATGGTATGTGGTGTTTGAAGACTCCAGATGGTTCATGGACCAATTGGTCCATTGCTAGAGGTATGGTGACAGATAAAACTCACATTTCTGGATTAGTTATCAATCCCCAACATATTAGGCAAGTGGCTGATAAATGGAGAGCAGTTGGAAAGGGAGATGCAATTCCCTTCTGTTTATGTTTTGGTGTACCACCAGCTGCAATTATGGTAAGTTCAATGCCAATTCCAGATGGTGCTACCGAATCTGAGTTCATTGGTGCTTTGTTAGGCGAGTCCTTGCCGGTAGTTAAAGCAGAGACCAATGACTTATTAGTGCCAGCTACTAGTGAAATGGTCTTTGAAGGTACTTTGAACATGGAAGATTTAACTCCAGAAGGTCCTTTTGGTGAAATGCATGGCTATTGTTTTGAGGGCCAAGCCCATCCTTGTCCAACTTATACTGTTAAACATATGACTTACAGATCAGATCCAATCATGCCGGTGTCTAACCCAGGGTTATGTACAGACGAAACCCATACGTTCATTGGGGGGTTGGTATCGGCAGAAATTTTAAGTATTTTGCAAGCTGCCGATCTTCCAGTGTTGGATGTATTCACCCCGTATGAAGGCCAAGCATTATGGTTAGCTATTAAGGTGGATTTGAAGAAGCTTCAAGCGTTGAAGACGAATTCCCATGATTTTTCTAAGAAGATTGGTGATTTATTATTCTACGGTAAACCTGCTTCAATCATTCATGAAATTATTCTTGTGGGTGATGATATCGATATCTTCGACTTCAGGTCTTTTATCTGGGCTTATGTTACCAGACATACTCCAGTTGATGATCAACTAGCATACGATAACTGTCCTCCATTTGCTTTAGCTCCATTCATTAGTCAAGGGCCAAAGATTAAGACCATGAAAGGTGGTAAATGTGTGACCAATTGTATCTTACCTGCCCAATACGAAAGAGGCTTGAACTACACAAGATGTGATTACCAAGGTTATTCAGAGGAGATTAGACAAAAGGTAGAGAGTAAATGGGACACTTTAGGCTTGAACTGATCCGTATTCAGCACCTGCCAAGATCTTCCGGATGGTAGTTCGTAGCTAGCTCAGTAGTTAAGAAATAAAATGTTATGTCAGAACAATAAAAATAAAAAATTGACGGTTTATTTTCTTTTAGTATTGTGTAATTTTTTGTCTAATAGCTTGGCGATATTTTTTGTTTGATTGTGGCATGTATCAAAAAACAAATTCAGTACTTTCTTTTTCTGGCATCTTTATGTAATATAGAACACTTGATATTATCAAGCATGTCTTTTCCCCCTTGTATGTAGTATAGAAGCTCTGTCAGTTTTTAATCCTGATGTCAAAATTTTTTATGGGTTTGTGCCCTGATCTACATGCCGATCTCGGTTATAAAGAAGGTAATAAGGGCATCGCATAACGGTAACGCAAGGCTGACTATAATTCGTCATGCTCTGGTTTGCATACTTGACTATTCTTATACTAGTTGACAATAAGACTTTTGATGTATACGAATACTCAACCCTGGATTCGGGGCTTTTTAAATTAATTTCATGTAACCGAACAGTGTATATATTTCACCGGATTCAAATTTTGCAGCCATTTTTACCATCACCTGGTACTTGCATCGATTGAATAAAAATGTTTTTTGTTTTCCAACAGTGGTATCACGTTGATTGGTGTAGGAATTAACCGGAGAATGACGGAATGCCATAGTAGCTTACTACTCCCCTTCCAATTCCACTCGATTCTCAGTTGTAAAAAAACGTTGCCAAGGCTAATGACTATACCAAATTAGGACAATCAGTTTAATCAAAGATGCAGGGGACTAAAACACCCAATGAAACTACGGCCTCGGGCATTTATCTGCGGCGATTGGCACTTGTATATTCTCTAAGCGTGTAGAATGACATCGGACACTCCCCGTTTTTCCCTTGGCATATGTAAAGCGGTTAATTAGTCTAAAACAAAATTTCTTTTGTCAAATGCAGTTAGATTGATCAGATAAAACCAAAAAGTATATAAGAAGATGACAATGCCTTTGAATTCATTATTCAATTATGAAATTAGACACTCAAGTATCAGGATCTGGTTCTAATACTGAATCAGCCGAAAAGAAAGACAGTGGTTCTATCAATTTAGCCAATGAAGATGTAGAATCTTTGGCCAGCTCTGATAAGCCAGGTAAAGCCAAAGAGATTTACAAAGACGATAGAAACAAAAAAATTATTAGATTGGCATATGTCGTATTAGTGGTTACTGCATTTGTTGAAACCTTTGCAAATGATTCCACCAGTGGATTTAGTGCCTACGCTACTTCATCTTTCAATGCCCATACTTTGATTTCAACTGCTGCCGTGGTATACAAAATCACTGCCATTATTTCATACCCATTTTTAGCTAAGCTTAATGATTTCTTTGGAAGAGCTGAAGGATTTGGATTTGCTGTTTTACTTTACACCTTGGCTTATGTTCTTTATGCTGCTTGTCAAAATGTCGAAACTTATGTCAGTGCCGAGATTTTCTTTGCTATTGGTCGTATTGGTTACAGAGTTTTTCAACAAGTTTTCATTGCTGATACTACTTCTTTAATCAATCGAGGTTTGTTCGCTCAATTCCCAGATGCTATTGCTGCTGTCCCAGCTCTTTATGTCGGTTCAGTTATTCAAGATGCCTTTATGGAAAACTCTACTTGGAGGTGGGGTTACGGTACATGGGCCATCATCATGTTTGTTGCTTGTGTTCTTTTAACTAGTTTCATGTATGTTGTTGATCGTAGAACCAGAAACACTAGTCAAGAGAAACTTCATGTTACTTTAGAGGGAATCCCTGAAGGGAACTTTTTCAAAAGAACTTTCTACTTTCTTTTTGTTAAACTTGACTTAGTTGGTGGTATTCTTTTACTCGCCAGTTTGGCTTTAGTGTTTATTCCTTTAACTTTAACTGGAAAAGAAAACTCTTTGAGATGGCACGAAGGCAGATTGATTGCCATGTTAGTTGTTGGTGTCGTTCTTTTTGGGGTTTTCCTTGTATGGAATTCCCGTTTTGCCAAACATCCATTTGTTCCACATAATGCTTTATTGACCAAAACAATGGTAATTGCTTGTATCATTGTTGCATTAGATTGGTGTGAAAATTCTGCTTTCTCCCAATATATGAAGACCGTGTTGCAAGTTTCTAAATATGTCAGTGTCGGTGAAGCTGTTAGAATTGATGATTCCAAAAAAGTATGCCTTCAAATCTTTAGTGTTTTAGGAGGGGTTATGATGAAATATACCAAAAAATCAAAGATTTTTGTTATCTCCGGCCTTCCATTCTTATTCCTTGGACACGCTCTTTTGGTTTACTTCATCAATACTAACGATGATAAAGTTGCCGGTAAAGGATACCTTTACATGGGGGAAGTCTTTATTGGTGTTGGCCGTGGTATCTATAACGTTGCTTTACAAGTCATTGTTCAAGCAGTTGCTGGTGAATATAACATTGCCATGTCTACTGCTTTCTTCTTGGCTTTCAACTCCATTGGTTCATTGATCGGTACTGCCATTTGTGGTGGTATCTGGAATAGTGTTGTTCTTCAAAAATTGGAAAAGTACTTACCAGCTTCTGAAGTGGCCAAGGCTCCAAAAATATACAAGAACATGAAGGTTGCATTAAAGTACAAAAGAGGTACACCAGAAAGAGACGCTATCGCAAGAGCTTACAGAGAAACCCAACAAATCATTGGATGGACTACTTTAGGAATTATTGTTCCAACTTTATTCTTGATGTGGTTCATTGACAATGTCCATTTAACTGACCACTCTGACATTTATCAATCTGAATCTGAAGGTGAAATCACTGAAAACACCGAAGAAGATATCGAAAAGAGAAAGCAAATGCATGAATTACAAAAACCTCAAACCAGAAATGAAAAGATCAGATGGTTCTTTGGGTTGTAAATTAGAGAGATAAACATTTTTAATAGATATATAGACTTAAAATTTAATGAACATTAACTCATAAACCATTACATATATTAGATATAGAAGACGTTTTTACCACAAACGTTGGATTTTTATTTTAATGATAAGTATTCAGCTGCTCCCACGTACGATGGTGTATCTTTCTTGGTTTTTACCTTACTTTTAGCCGTACCAACCTTGACTTCAGACTTAATAAATGATATAATGCTTTCACTTTTGACTGATTTGGAGTCAACATCAGTGGATTCTCTTGTGAACTTTCTTTTCAAATCTTGCATCATTTTATTTAATAACAAACGAAAGAAAAGAAAGGAATAACGTTAGCTTATATACTACTGTGGCACTCTACTATACCATATTAGAATATCCTACATATACAAGATATCAATAAACATATATCAGAGGTGAGTCAGCAGAGAAAAGTACAGTCGAAAGAGAAGACGGAATAGGAACCGGTCAGACAAAAGAGAAGTCGGACACTCATCCGTTTCGTAAAATGTGGTGATTGTTACTTTTGATTTGTCGAAATTGTCATTTCCGATAATTCGAATCGGGCAATTTGGACAGGGCATCATTTCCGAAGCTGAGCCGTACCAACTTGAACAATAAGCTTAGTAATGGTTACCTTCAAATTATGTAAGCTTGCTAGAAAACACGGAATATGTCTATTTTTTGACGTAAATGGGTAGACTTTCCGCCGGGCCTATCGGCAGTTTCATTTATCTGATCGGATCAGACTGTATATCGGTCCGTGCCCAACAATAGCATACCGATTACCCCACGTTCGTAAAACTAGCCCGCTACGGAAGCCCTTGATGTATCATTTTCGGGTGCCGATAGGGGATCGTTGTTAGGAATATACCATAAAGTTGACATGGTTATATGTCAGCCCGTGGGTCTTATATACTATTTATATTTCCTCGAGTCTTTAGTTCGATAGGCTGTAAGTTTATATTCGGAATATACACATATATCATCATATCTACTTTGTTGCAAAGCTTGAAGCATGATGTTTAGATCAGGACGTACGATGGTTTTTGTTTCAAAATGTGTAAGGTGGGCTTCTTTCGTTTGAGCGTGTTGGATTGGCCGCAAGACATATGGGTAATAGATGACTTTAGATTCAATCTTTTTGCAACATTCACCGGTAAAAATGTTTTCTCCTATGATGCCTTAGCCTTTTTTTAAAATCGCCTTCTAACTATATATCTGGTTAAACAAGTAATATTGTATTCCGGGAATGAATCGCCTTTTACATATAATGGTTTATAAATTAGTAACATTCTAACATTTTCTTTTCCACCTTATTAAATGCCACAAATTGTCACCTTATATTCCTTCAGCCCCGCATGGTCAAAACATAGAAAAGATACCATAAAAATGGCTGCAAAAAGTCGCTCTTGCATTGTCAGTTTACCACAAACCACTTTGGTAAAGGTACGGCATAGTACAGCAATATGCAGGAATTAATAATATTAGAAATCCTACGATAGACGAACACGCTATAAATAGTAGAAATAAATAGTTTTTCAGTACTTTGAAATATACTTGGTTACCTCTTACGATTATTAGTAGGGTATGCATATATGCAATGTTGGTGCTCGATAGAATTTGCTCGGTCCGATAACTCTCGGACGAGAACCCTCGTACGACTATGAATGTGGGGAAATAATAATTTATCACCAAATAAATTCAGGAGTCAACGGAGTGGTCTGATCACTGACAGGCACGAGAAAATCGGAGGGATAAGAATTCCAAAATGTCTATAAAAGCGGTACAAATGTCCCTGAAAATAGAATCAAGTCAATCGGAGAAGTTGCAATTCCTCAACCTCAAAGGTCGTCGTTTATATAAACTAATTTCAAAGTTAAATAGTAATATAAAGTAAGCAACTAACTATCCACACCCCAAGTCAATTATTAGACACACATTAGTTGTATTAAGTTCAAGCACATTAAGCCAGGCAAAACCTACCATCTCCTAACATGCAATTCATAAATGCTCACCCCAAAATTATTAACGAAATTTTGGACATGGCGTGAAGGAACTGGTACGCGAGTTCGAGTACCGTTCGTTCAAGCCTATAACATTTTATGATGAATAACATGGATGTGAACAATCTCTGAGTATTATCATACGATAGTACGTAGATTATAAAACCTGCCTTCCTACTGATAATGTTATTTTTATTCTATTATACATTACATGCTTATATTTGTTTCATTGTATGTTTTTGTCTCCTCTTCTTCCTTTCGAGTTTAGCAATCTTCATTAGATCATCTTCACTTGGTTCATAAATATGCCAAACAGTATAATGAGGTAACCCACCGACTTTGAACCCCATCTCTTTAGCCATTTTACCAAAAGCTTCGGTTTCAGCATGATTCAAGAATGTAAAAGCGGGAAAGTGTACCCCTTGACGAAATAATTTAGCTTTGGCAAGAATTGAAACACCACCAACCCCATCTAAATCAATCACTTGGTTGGGATCCCCATCTCGTTCTCTAATATAAGCCAAATGAACTCTCCAAGTTGGATATTCAGCATATCCCTCCACAATAACATCATCTTCATCCAAACCTTTGGCCAAACTAAGAGCCGGATCTGATTCAACCCATGAATTCAAATCATAAGGTTGTTCAAATGGCGGATTGTCGACCAAAAATGACGGCAAAGGTCGCCAAACATTTGGAACCATGACGTCGTAGTCATGTTTCATCATATCTTGAATAACACTACCGGGGCAAGTTTCAATATCGACATCTCTCCAGTAAACCCAAGAATGATGAGCCTTTAAAGCATTTGAAGTCAACCAATTTCTGGCCCTACCCATTAACTTCCGTCTAATCCCCTGAATTTTCACGGCATGACGGTCACTGAACCCTTGACCTATAACTTGGCCAAAATCTTTCTGATAAATTGTCACAGATCTGAATGGTTTCTGATATTCTTTATGATACGAGGCCGGATTATATGATGATCTGACATTGTTCATATAATCTTGATCCATATACAATTGATACAAATCCAGAGATCCCTTACGATACTTCACCTTTACTTCCTCTTCCTTCTGAAGTTTCTGTACTAAAGTTCCATTCTGTAAAGCAACACTATATTCAAAAGTCTTTTCCAAAGTGGTGTCACCTTCAGAACAGTCAGATACAAGAAAAGCAATATCGATCAAAGAATGATCATAAGTCAAGTTCATGATATTATGGAACGCCATAGGTAACACGTGTTCGGCGTTTCTTAACGGCATCAAAAAAAGTACCACATCGCCTTGACTTAACCCGTCACCAGAGCCCTTGAAATCGTTCAAATCGTAATACTCAAACTCGGAAATCCCCTGTTTTTGTATGACACCATCCTTGGTCACGTCGTAGATCTTGGCGTCTGCTTCTTCATAACTTACCTCCAAATGATTATCTTCAATTTGGGTGTCGATTTCTTGCGCCTGCAATTCGGGAATTACCTTGGATTTTGACCCAGAAAAAACGAGAAACAACACAAGCGCCGTGATACATAGCAAGAGCTTTTTATAATTGGCGATAAACACGTTCCGCTTGGGATTCAATCGGTTGTGAATCGGGAGATCTGAATCGTATTTCATGGTTGAAAATTAAATACACGTTTCGCGTGGAAGCTGTGGTCAAGCGCCTGAGCCGTGGGGACTCTGATAATCACTTAAAGTTGGGCGTGGCTGGTTATGTAGAAAGGTTGTTTACATAGGCGTATATATAGAGAGTGTCATTTATATAGAGGTTGTTTATATAGGTTGTTTACATAGGTTTAGCTACGTTTACCTAGAGATAGATATTTGGTTGAAGACGGCGTCTGTGCAAGACGGCATCTGTGCAGGACGGTCTAATGGCCACAAACTGTAGATTCATTATTGGCTGACAACCTCTTCAAGACCGTTTTGTTCCGGTTTAAACCACTTCTGCTTCAATGTATCCCAGCATTTTCTTGCAAGCTTCACGGCAATTTCTTCGTCCAGAGACTTTCCTTCGATGTAAACCTTCAATTTAGGTTCGGTTCCCGACCCTCTGCAGGTGAATCTGACGGAATCATCGTCATTTTCTCCATCTGACAACACAGCAGTGATCATCTGGGAGCTAGCATCCATGGGAAGTACCGATTTATGATCGGGCGTGCTTGACTCGTAGCCTAAAGTCAAATCTCTCCAATATAGAACCTTGAAATCTCCCAAAACATTTGGGGAATCTCCCTTGAAAGAGTCTCTTACTTCTGTGAATATCTCTTGTGTTTTTGACAATTGTTTAAGTTTGTAATATCCATTGCATTCTTTTGAATATCCGTATTTCTTGTATCCTTCATTAAGCTTATCAACTGGAGAAATGCTTGAACTTTGGAACCATTCACTCCACATTTGCAAGAACATAACTGCTGCAGAAATTCCATCCTTGTCGTTGACCAAATTGAACATATATCCAATAGCTTCTTCGTAACCAAAAGGAACCTTAAAGCCTTCATTTTGTAAATCAATTGCCTTATTACCAATCCACTTGAACCCTGTAAGAGTGTCTTGGAATTTGAACCCTTCTTGGGCAGCCATCGAAGAGAAGATTTGTGATGATACGGTTGAACAAACAAGGTAAGTGTTGGATAAGTCAGTTTTGGCGGTCTTATGGATCACATATTGTCCAAACAAAAATCCAATTTCGTTCCCGGTGAGTTGTTTCCAACACCCGTTATGTTTGATGGCTACTGAGAATCTATCAGCATCTGGATCATTGGCTAATACGAGAGATAATTGGTGTTTATCAGCAGTTGCAATGGCCAAATCCAAGGCACCTTTTTCTTCAGGATTAGGAAACTTGACTGTGGTAAATCTTGGATCGGGTGTAGCTTGTTCGGCAACGGTAATGCAGTTGACATTATCAAATAACTGCAAAGTTTTATCAAAGATTTCGGCCCCAACCCCATGCATAGGAGTATATACGAAATCCATACCCAAATCTTTCACGGAAACTAGTTTATCGTTCATACTCCTGATATACTCATGTGTGACTTCTTGTTTGACGGCCTTTACCAAATTGCCGTGAGATTTCAAGTTACCTACCACATCCCAAGAACCAGTCCAAGGCTGTAAATTGTTAGCAATGCTTTCAGCAATGTTATGATCAATGGGAGGAATAATCTGGCAGCCATTTCCGTAATAAACTTTGTACCCATTATCATTTGCCGGGTTGTGAGATGCAGTCACCATGACTCCAGCTGATGCCTTGAAATAATCAATTGCAAAGGGGACAAGAGGAGTGTGGACGTACAGTTTATCTCCCGAGACCACAGCATCGTATTCGGTCGAAGAAAGAGAAATTGTTTCCTGGGAGAGATTGGTAGTACTTCCTAAGTAATATACTTTAAAGCCCTTCATTAGCGCAACACTAGCTGTCAATTCGGCATATCTCTGGGAATTAAATCTATGGTCATACCCCACGACAATTGACTTTTCGGAACCAGTGCTTTCATTATCAAGGAAAGCAATAAGACCCTGAGCAGCTTGGAGAACTGTCACATCATTCATATGAGCAAAGCCCGACTCCATTGAAGATCTCAACCCAGCAGTACCAAAAGCTATTCTGGAGGATAATTTTCTGTCTAGGGTTTGGTAATCTCCTTTTCGTTGAATATCAACTATCTCTTGACGAGACTTGGGATTTATATCCACTTTAAGCCATTCATCCACAAGTAAATCAAGTTTTGAATAATCCATGCCGTAGTGAAAAATTTCCATGCGGCTCATTCTACAAACCTACATATATATTACTTAAATTCTATAGTACACGATAATAATTGGGAAGACGATAATGCCAAGGCCTTGATTTTGTCTCCTGATTCGGTGATTTTGATACTATGTAACTGTTCAACTTCTAGTGATTTAACGGCGTTTTCCCATTTTTTTCCTTTCTTGGTATACTTGTGGGCCAATACTTTACTGTCATGACAAGTAAGTATCAAGGAACAAGAATCGTCTATAGAAAAATCATTCAACTGTTCAAACTCGATGCTGTGAATGGTGGTACTCTTCCTGATATCTATAACCTCTAAAGTGGTTGTTTCTCCACTACTGGACACCAAAAGCCAGTATCCATTGAGGCCGAATTCAAGTTTATCAACATGGCTGTTCTTCACAGATAATGTAGAGACAATACTGCCGTCGGAAACAGAGTAGATAAGCACTTTCCCCTTGTTGGTTCCAATGGCTAAAAGTGCCCCATCAACGTGGAATTTCCCGGTGGTTGCTGGGAATTCAACGTCTATATCTAGTGCCTTTTTATCCTCAACATTCAATGTCCAGGATTTGGAGCACACTACGGCATATATACTTTTTAGTTTCGGATGAGATTGGATATCGACTATTTCATCTTTGTATTTGATCACTTTATCCTCCAATTTGATTTGCTTTTTATTGGCATACACCGGGACTAGATTCCCATCGATCTCCACCAAATTAAGGCTGCCCACTGCCGCCTTTCCGGAAATTATCCTGTCCTGGTTGGTCGTCAAATCCATCACCACCACGTCCCGTCCTGAGCTGACCAAAAGTTTATTAGTTCTACCGTCAAAGTAGTAATTTCCACTCGATTTAACGTCTTTTTTGGGGGAAAAAACTAGATCCATATCAGTATATTGGGGAAGGGTAATCTTCTGAGTTTTATGGAGAGTGAACAACTTTTGACGGGTATCTTCAATCTTGTCAACCGGTACCAAAGTGTCGGCACCGTTTTTGTCCCCGTCAAAATGGCCATTTCCCCCCAATGAAAACGTTAATTCCTGAAGCGCTTTTTTGGCTTCATCCCGTTCTTTAATGGCGTTGGAGGCTACTTTCACGGCGGCATCGTAATGGTAAAGAGCCGAGCTTAATTCCTGTTTTGATTGGTGAAGCAGTTTCCGTAAACTAAACACCTCAAGAGCCATAGCATCGAATTCATTTTGAAACGTTTGCAAAAGTGAAGGAATTGAATTGAACTGTGGGGGTCTCGGAGGCACTATGTCGCTGGATTCCAAGTTTATGGCGATAAGTTCTTCGGGAGATAAAGGATCATCAGTGATGGGATCGGTATTGTTTGTAGAAAGGTAATTAATGATGAGTTTTTTTTCGAAAATTCGACCACTTCTAGGGGAGATCACTGGCTCTATAGTCTTTTCACCGGAAACTACAAGTTAGTATGGGAAGTCGGTTGGATGTGGCGTTGAAAAACGTACGAGAACAAAACATGGTGGTTTTTGTTTTTTAGCGATTGAATTTGAGGAATTTGAGATGAGAAAGATGGCTGCAAAATTTGGGACTGGAATAAAAAACTAAAATAAAATCTATCATTAAACATCAAACTATATAGTAACTAATGGTGGGCGGAGTGATGAGAGGACTTGAAGGAGGCTTCGTCACCGCCAAAAGATGAAGCACTTTCATGATCATATGCCATTTCTGGTTCTCTTTGTTGTCTGAATTTCTTTCTACCGGTACCGAAAAGACCACAGCAGTGGCCTAATAAGTTGAAAAAGGTACAAAGTAAAGCAGCAACGGTCGCTGACCAGATAAATGCATAGAAATTAACTGATAAATAACTTTTAACCCCATAATCGTCGGTGTTATCATTGATTTGTTTTCTAACGACATTCATTACATAAGTGATGATTATCGAACCAACCAAAAGAATTATAAACACCACCACTTCATACAAAAAGTTGAGGAATGAAAGACAGCAAGAATGAGGACTCATGGCACAACCAAGTAATTGAATAATAACTGATACAACCGATAAAACTGCCCCGGCCAACAAAAGACCAAAAGATGCCGTTTTAAGTTTATTGAGTAATTCTATTTTTTTATTCAAATCTCCTGGTAATTTCAAAGCGTCGTCATCATTTACGTTATCCACTAAATAATTAATTGCTTGTCTTAAAGAAGAGCTAATAGCTCCGGTTCCTTCAACATCTCCTTGTAAAGTGTGGTTCAATTCATTCTTAAAGATCTCAACTGGATCAAGTTTCCAACCGGCTTTTGGCTTTGAACACCAGGTAATGTTAACATTGGAGTTATCAAACTCTTTACCAACTTTAGACGTCTTAGTGTCACCGTCTATCGTACCCCGACAGTAACCCCAGTATCCAAATTGATAAACATCAGATAATCCTAAATCACTATAATCAAGTTGAGTGATTTGAGATAATAAACTGGAATCAGCAGTGGAAGTTGATGAAGATCCACTCAAAACACTAGCAGCAGCAGATGCTGCAGTATCAATATAAGATCCAGCTTGTGAAGCAGAGGATCCAGTAGCATCAATGATCTGAGATGCCCAATCTCTCTTGGAAGGAGTGGGCAATTCTTGTCTCTTGGAAAAGGCAGATGAGTCTAATAATTTAGATAAATCAAGTTTATCTAAATGAACGTTAAGCATATAGGTTTTGGTAAGATAACTTTTGTTAGCATAAGTCCCAGTTATACCAAAGATCGATAACACAGCAGCTATGATCGAAAGTATTATCAAAATAGCTCTGAAAAATTTAAACATTTTTTGCAACCTTCGAAATGTCTATTTTTGGAATTTGGTTTTTCCGGCGGATTGTCACTTATATAGTAATGTAATGAGGCTGATGTAACCAGATGACTTTATTATATTTAGATTGTAACTTATTTATATTTTCAAATTGGCGTTTTAAATACCTTAGTAGCCTTTTTATATTTTTGTGGTTTATGTTACTTTTGTGGTTTCTGTATCTTAATTAGATATATGTCAGTTGCTGCAGCTTGTGAAATGGCCGCAAAAAAAAGTAACTGCAAAAAACGAACTGTTGATAAAGCACAGGAATGTGATTTCTTAAAAATAAAAGGGGGGGATCAGTGGTTTATATATTTTTCATTGCCACATATCCGGTAGCTATGTAAATCATGATCCCTATATCCTGATTTGGAAGAACAATTGATCTTGCTGGTGCCTTTTCCCTTTGAGGGAAATGGCTGGCTTCAATTTAAACTTGTTGGTAGGTGCACGTCATTTTCAATTGTTGCAAAAAAAAATTATCTCAGTTGTAAAGTAGAATAAAGCTGCGGCCCAGGTTCAATGGTTGACAATAGAGGTTGGTGTATTGTATACAGAAGTAGTATATTGTATATTACAGTACTATACATTTATTACAAGTAAGCAAGGGTTCATCGGTATGCTAATCATCTAGATCGTCAAACCCATCTAATAGTTCTTGTTCCAATTCATCCAAATCCGGCTCGGGTTCAGGTTCTTGGGGCAGGGTGTTTGATTTCTGCTTTTTAAACTGTTGATTATCATCATCATCTTTATTTTGATCTTCATCTTCATCTTCATCTTCATCGTCAGCTCTTCTCCTTTTCTGTGCTTTATATACATCTTTGATGAAGGAATCGGTCGATACTGGTTTGTCTCCCCCTTCATCATCATCTTCTTCTTCTTCATCTTCACCTTCATCGTCACTTAAATCGGCAAGGAAATTATCAACTTCTTCATTAGCATCATCTAAATCGTAGTCTTCCATTGAAGTGATCGAATCGAAACGAGGTCTTATCATTGCTTCTTGTTCTTTGAGTTTTCGAGTTTCTAACGATTGTTGATATTTGTCGATTGCTTCATCAGCGACGTACCAATCATCGACATTCTCGTCGATAAAATACTCAGATTCATCCACCCTCTTCCAATTACTCAAGCACATGAAAAGCCAATCTGGATTAACAATTTTGACATCGGGAACCATTTTTTTGGCCGCTTTAACTTTGAAAGTTAATCCGGTTTTAACAGGACTTGTCCTGGGATCTCTACAGACCACATGGGTGACATTGGGGTAAACTTCATTAACGACTTTAACCCCAAACTGTTTACACCAAATAACAATATCTGCTTTGTCGGGATTAACACCGAGAGGTATTATACCAGAAAATAATATAACCACACCTTCAAGACATCTACTTTTTAGTTGGGGTATCACGGTAGTTAAATCAGGCTTGAATGTATTTTGATCGATCAAATTATAGTATTCTTCATGGATACGGGTTAAAGCTCTCTTTAAATATTCTAATTCGTTATCATCATCGAATAATAAATTGTCATCATCTTCATCCGGACCTTCTTCATCGTCATTGGAATGTTCACTATCAGATAAGTGGTCATGATTGATCTTTTCTAAATCATGTTGTAATTTGGCTAATGGCCGATCATTTTGTTGTTGTTCTAACGATAAATTTCTGGACCGTGATTGTTCCCGAAGAAGGTTCTTGTTATCCTCACCTCCTCCAATTTCTACGAGTCTATCAACCGGAGAGATATGGTCATTTTCTTTGTCTTCGGAATCAGCTCCATCGGCTAACGATTCATCTGGTGACTTAGACCCGTCGGAACTTTCAGGTGATTCAGATCCCCTATCTGGAGATGTAAAACCTTTGGATTCTTCTTCTGGAGATTCGGAGCCTTCAGGGGATTCAGAACCTTCAGACTCTTCATCACCTGGGCCCTCATCCATTGCCTCCAACTTGGCAATTGACTTCCTCTTCTTACTAGGCCCCAATAATTGACTATTTTTTTTGGGTAAGAAACTTGAATTGATATCACCAATCCCCACAAAAAAATCATAGGGAACCACCTTAATCAAGTTAGCTTCCCATTGCCATACATCACCTCTATCATCAATAATAGCCACCATTGACTGATCAACTGGAAACAATCGCTTCAAGTTCTTATGGGTTAACAGACCACTTTCATCACGACTCAAAATTCTATCACCAAAATAGATTCCTTCTGGATCAATTATCTTAGCAATAGACAATGCATAATTTCTGGTGGCCATGGTATAGATATGCATTTCATACGACTGGGACATTTCCTTCAAAAATTGCTGTAATCCGGGTCTTAACTTAACATAATACCAGCATTTAGTCGGAGAAAGTTTAGGACCACTCCAATTCAAGGGAGGAATAGGATCTTCTTCTAAACAAAACAGTTGAACATCTTTAACGGCCCTATAGTTTGGATTCGATGGATCCAGTTGCCATTCCCCCACCGTCGGATCGACAGTTGCATGGATGACAGTCTGATCTAAATCCACCACCAATATTAACTTCCGTTCCTTTGAAAGACGCGACGTCAGATCCTGTTCAATCTTGGTGGCCTCTCCATAACTTACTCGTAATCCTTTATTATCATGGGACATAGATATTGTTGCCCTTTCTTCATAATTATTACGGGTGTAATCCTTTTCATCTTCCACAGCTTTTCCACATAAAGCACATAATCCACCATACTGAACGGCATGGGCACAAGGCTCTTTAATCTGACATAAAACCACCCCCGAGTGACCTATTTCTTGGTGTAACTTCACGTCCATCACGGTGATTTCTCCCTCGACCGGCGCCTCATACGTGCCAATTCGCTCGACACGTATCTTGGGCGGTGGGTCATCTTTTGAATTGGGGTCATCTTGGTAATCCCAGTACTTGAACTTGAAAAGCGTTTGGTGTTTTTTGACGCTGTCTCCGCCACGACATAAAATTGACGATAAATTCACGGGAAAAGGCACGGAGGGGGGGAGACAGATGTTAACGGTTTCGGGATCGTCCATCTCTGTTATTACTACTCAATTACGGGAAATTTGTGGCAAACAATGGTGAAAGAAGGGCGAAAAATCGATAAGTAGTTGAAAAATTGTGGAGGGGTTGTGAAAAGTATCGCGGGTGAGGGATGGTGTTGTTTGTGGTGTTGCCTGTGGGACGTGTTGAAAGGGACGAGTTGAAAGGGACGTTGGAAAGGGTGTATTTATGTGTATATGTGTGCTTGTATGTGTGTAATTGTATATGAGTGTTTAGATATCTAATATAGTGTGTATTATGTATGTATGTGTATTGTATTCTATGCTGTGGTGTTATTGTTGTTGTTTATCGGATAAGGGCTCATATATGCATCTCATCTCAATCCTCATCGCTGATGTCACTGAGCTCTTCAAACACCCTGGGTGATGAGTCGGCATGGGAAGATGTTTGGACTTCGGTTACAGGTTTAGAGACGTTGAGTTTGAGTTTGATTCCGGAAGATGGGGCTTCTGGATCTGGTGGTGGGTTGTTGAAGATGGGTTCGTTGGGTGCTTCGTCTGGAGTATCATATGGCTCTGGAGCTTGCGTGTCATACGGCTCTGGAGCTTGGTTGTCATACGGCTCTGGAGCCTCTGTGAATGCTCCTGGGGTTTCGTCGAATCCGGGTGTTTCCCCAGCTGCTGGGGTTTCTCCAAATTGCCCTGGGGTTTCTCCAAATTGTCCTGGGGTTTCACCAAACTCTCCTGATGTTTCACCAAACTCCCCTGGGGTTTCGCCGGCTGCCAAGCCCATAACTCCCGGGGTTTCGGCCGGCGTCTCAGCTGGTGTTGCTCCAAAACTGGGGACAAAATTACCCAGTTCTTGCCTCTCTCCAAAAACAATCTCCATCTCATCATGGTCGTCATCACTATCACTCTGGTGATCGAAGTTAAATCCAAATTCAATTGTATCTCCATTATTAACCTCTCTTGCCTTTTCAGCTTCGGCCTTCTTCGCCATGATTTCATCAATTTCGGCCTGTTGCTTCTTTCTCCCCACCTTCACAGCTTTGATAACATTTTCAAGCTCTTTATCTACAAGATCATCGTAGTACTTTCTTTTATCTCGAGTGATTGCATTGGTTGCATATGGTGAATAATATGTCTCAGCCTGGATGAAAATGTTATTTTGTCGCTTTTGTCTTCTGATATCAAACTCTTGTTCTTTGGACTTCCTAGCATCCATACGTTTCCTCATATACGCTACTATATCAAATGGTTTACTGGTAGATTCTTGTTGTTTGGCTTCCTCTTCTAACCTGGCATACATTTCATCTTCATCTTCTGCGTACTCCGGTAATTCTGGAGGTTTATACTCTTCAAATCTAGGACTCGGGGTTTCAAACGATGGATCTAAGCTTAGTAAACTTTCAGCCTCTGATTCATCCGTTTGTGGTTCGGGGGTTGGTTCGTCGATCAAGTTATAAAGCGACTTTTCAGTCATACGGGATTCTTGTACGAGTTTGATCCGTAATTGTTCCATATCGGTCAAGGTTGCCGTATAACTTGCGGTAGTCTGATATGTGTAATCTGGTGGTAAATCAGGGAAATACAGAGGAATATATTTCGGTTTATGGACGAGACGGGGCACAAGATTTGTTATTTCATAATTTTGATTCGTGAAAAATGGTTCGCTACTTGGTTCATAAGACACTGTATTAAGGTGGTGAAATTGACGACTTGTTTTACCAACTACTTCGTCAATCTGTGGCTTACAAACTTGGTATGTTTTGGTGGATCTCAAGGCTTCCAAATACATCGAAGTACAGTCTATGTTTCGAAGTTTGAAGGCATAACGAACATCGTTCATGGAGGGTCTCGTTCTCCGTTGAACTTCAGTGAATTTCTTGATTTCCGCCGTTGTTTCGTGGAGATATTGCACCGCCAAATCACTAATACTATCGATGAATTCTGACGACGGCTTGTAGCCTCTTGCCCTGAGGGATATACCGATTAATTTACTTAGTTGGAGGTCCGTTGGCGACCGAGCGTACTTGGATGTCGGATGGAGGGGAGGGTGATGGTTGCTGATATTATCATGAGGAGAATTGGGGATTGGCTTAGGTGATTTGCATCCGCCACTAGTCCCACTGCTGTCGTTTGATGGGGATTTATCCATTGATGTGGAGGTGGACATAGTTGATGATATAACTTCGCGATGGCTTTGAATTGGGAGTTTCATACGCTGCGAGACATTTGCAAGTCTGAAACACCAGCCGGTAACGAGTTCAGGAAAAGTATAGGAGAGAATCATATATAGTAGAGAGATTCAAAATAGCAATTAATATATTATCTAACCAGATAATAAATATTCCACGGCCCCTTGAACATTACCACCACTTCTTCTTAAAGCGGCGACATTTCTATCGAAATCAAAGAATCCCATATCATTCAATTGACTCAACTGACTGGCGTATCTTTCTTCAGGGGGGCGATTATCTGATTCCACTGGCGCAGCACCAGCTCCAGCACCAGCTCCACCACCAAACATGGAAAATGGGTCCATACCTCCCATAGCACCACCACCACCAAACATTGAAGCAAATGGATTGGCAGCGTTGGTGTTGGTGTTGGTGTCGGTGGCGGAATTGACGTCACCATCAGTATTGGATTCGGTGGTTGGATTAGATCCAGGAGCAGGGAAAGCTGAAGCAGCGCCGCCAGCACCGCCCATGTTTCTCCCCATTTCCATCGTTGCTCTCATCATTTCCGGATTTGACATCATTTGTCTAAAGAAAGGACTTTGTAACATCTCTCTGGCTTGAGGTCCCATAGCTCTTAATTGGGGTGATTGTTGAATCAAGAAATCTAACATTTGAGGATTCGATAACATGGAATTCATACTTTCTTGTACCTGAGGATTTGACATCATTTCCAGTAATTGATTTGCGTCTGGCATTGGAGCATTCATACCCCCGTCGGGGCCAAACATCGATGCTGATGGAAGTTGGCTGTATCCGGCATAACGAGCTCCGGTGAGATCGGCCAATGGGTTGAAAGAACCAGCTCCTGCCGATATGTTGGAAGGAACGCCGCCCGTGGTGTTTGTGCCGGTGGCGTTGGCATTTGCGGTGGCGTTGGTAGCGGTGGTATCGACGGTAGAAGAGTTGGCGTTTTGCCCAGCGCCAGCACCGGCGCCACTGGCACCAGTACTAGGTTTGGCAGCACTTTTCACAAGGTGAATTGTATGACCCGCTTGTACTTTATAAAAGCCAATTGTCTCATTATCTTTCAAGACTTTTCCACTGTAAATCAACCGTTGACGATCGGGGGAAACGTCAGTTTTTTCGGTGATTTTGTTCTTCAATTCCAATACGGTGGCGTCTGCCCCGATTGATATTTCATGCTTGCTATCTCCCGAAGATTTGATGATAACTGTGAATTCTGACATGATCAATGTGCGAGGATGATGATTTTAATTTGAGCATTGTATGTATTTGTACCAATGGGCACCGCACGACCATTTTAATAGAATAATGAATCGTACATGTCTTGACAATCTTGTAGACGATTGACATCGATAGGAGTTTCTGAAGTGTATTTTTGCTCTTCATATTCTTGGTAAGGAAATTGAGTATCCAAGCTTGGCGAACTGGACTCATCTCCAAACACTTGAAGGTGGTACAGAGGTAGTGGCACATAGTTAGCAGTAGGCATTTGAATATCTGAAGGACTAAGAATCCCTTCATACTTTATATTTGGCAGTAAGAAGTCCATTTCAATTACCTCATTTAATCCCAATCCGGCAATATCCTCTTGGGCTATTAAACCCGGCATATCGTTATAATGGGCACTTTCTGGCTCGTTATCTTCATATATTGGGATACCTGATACTGATGGGTTTGGGGAGAAATATTTGAAAGGATCTTCAACCGTCCAGTTCCATGCTTTCCATTTGTTTAGATGGCGGTTGATCTTCTTATATCTATGTTTGCTCTCATCAGGTAGTATTCTTTGGTGCTGTTCCTTGTACCATTTTCTTACCATTTTCAATCTATATTCCCATAATTTCTTTTCAAGTTGGGGTGGTAATACTTTTTTGGGGACAAATAAAGGTTTTGTTCGGGATACGGAGGAGAACCGGTGGTAATGAGATGTGTTTTTGGAAATCCTTCTGTTTATATGTGGTCTTGTGTATTGTGGCTCGTGTCCAATACTATTTCGATATTGGATAAATGATTCATTAAATGGATGTATTTCCATAAATAATCTTGGGGCATATTGCAATTCCCACAAGGCTCTGTTCCGTAAAGCGGCAAGTTTTTTGTTGAACTTGTGGTCATATTTTATCATGGGTTCATATGAGTCTGGATGAAGTCCCATTGGATTCTTCCGATAATATTCAGCTAGTTGTATTACACTGTGGTGCTTTCTAACTCCCATGAGATACTCTTGGTTTGAATATTCGTCTTTCAGTCTTCGGTAAACACCTCCAAGAAGTTTAATTCCTTTTTTGAGTTCATCATATGTCCAATCGGGCTCAATTATTTCTGATACTATTTTGGTTGCAAAATTTACTCTTTTCGCAGATTGTTTTTTTGCAGCCATTTTATTGGGGTGTGTATGACGGAGTATCGATTTGGGAAATTGATGAGATGATGATCCGTTTGGTTGCAAAATAGTTGTAGGAGTCATTATGTTTATGTTGAAATTTATTTTTGCAAGAGACGCTTCTTTTATATTACCTACATATAATGATATGCTAGATCGCATATTGCATATTGCATATTGTCGATGGGCATTACAATTTATGACACATCTGCATCATTGGTTAGCGGGATAATCTGGATCATCAAATCAATGATAGATTGGTCTAAAGATTTGAACCTTATTTTTAAGTGTTCCACAGCTTTAGAACTATCGGCCGTGTAATGGGTACCGGTGATTCTTTCGCCAGGAACACCGATTGGCACTTTGTTCTTGAAGCTTTCAAATGATGGGGGGAGTTTGTGTCTTAGGATATCGGCAATCTCTTGATGGTCGAAATCCCCAGCTGATACTATATACCTTGAATTGGGGCAACCATTAGTTAAACAAGAAACATGAGCATCTGCCAAATCTCTTACATCTACATATAGCGGTGCTTTTGTTGGTGGAATGGTAGATGATGTAGCTATATCCCATACAATTTTGTTACTTAGGTTCAAATCTTGCACCCCAACAAACATTGTGGGAGATATTAAAGGTCCAAAAACCATACTAGGGCACAAGACACATATATCGAATTGACAAGCATTTTGATCTAAGAAATCCCAAGCGGCCTTTTCAGCTATAATCTTGGAAGTCCTGTAAGCAGTGCCAATATCTTTTGCATTGACCCCATCTTCCCAGGTTAAAGGGCTGAAATCTTTCTCTGATAATACGACCCCTTGTTGTAAACCTTTTGCTGCATCATAAACTGCAGCAAAAGAAGATGTTATAACCACTCTTTTAATCTGCAATTCAGTCAAACTAGCTTTAAGAATTTGACAAGTCCCTTCGAGGGCCGGTTCAAGCAATTCTTTAACGTAATCTGTAGCATTTCCAATAAATGGAGACGCTAAATGTAATATGGCATCACACCCTTTAACAGCATTTATCAAAGCATCATAATCTCTTATATCATTGACAACACAATACTTCAAATTTTGTGGATTGTCGAAACACAGTTTCAATAATTCATATTTTGCAGCCGTTCTCACAGCTGCCTTTACTATGTAACCAGCATCCAAGAGTTGTTTTACACAATGAGAACCAATAAACCCCGAAGCTCCAGTAACTAAGATTGTCGATCCGGAAGAGACAGCCACAGTCATGATGACAGAAAAAAGAAGATGCTGTATATTATATCACCTGTGCAAAGTCGCCGACATGGTAGCACAGTTGGTGGCCCGGAGATTTTGGCGATCGGCCACTTTTCCTGATTACGGAGACTTTCCATGCACCGGAAAAAGATATTTTGCAGATAAGAGATAAGCGATTGCGCAGATCCCAAAACGGTTATTTGGTATAAAACTGTAGGTGGGTCGTATCGATATGGATAAACCATGTCGGAAAAGGTATTAGATGCTGATGTTAAAAGCGTAAGTTCTGGTAGAGCTTCTTTCGGACAAGGGTCGGTGAATGAGACAAGTGTTGAACTGCTTCAAGACCCAAATTTCAAATTCTTGAAGGAATTTGATGTAGAAGCTCATCAAAATGAAGAAACAAGCTATTCAAAAGTGGTGGTTAAATTGCTGAAACAGTTCCTTTTGCCCATGACATTCTGCTATTTTCTTCAATTCATTGACAAGGTGGCTTTGAATTATGGGAATGTCATGGGGTTACAAGCTGACCTTGGGTTAGTGGGAGATCAATTTTCAAGATTACCAATGGCTTTTTTTGTGTCATATATTGTATTTGAGTTTGTCCAAATGTACATTATTCAAAAGTTCCCGGTAGCAAAAGTTCTTGGGGTGAATGTGATTCTTTGGGGGGTACTTACAGCATGTTGTGCAGCTACCCAAAACTTTGGAGGTATATTAGCTGTCAGGATACTTTTAGGGGCAGCGGAACTGGCTATTGTTCCATGTATGATGATCTTAACATCGAATTTTGTCGACAAAAAGGATGCTGCATTTTTCACTGGTGTTTGGTATAGTGGGTTAGGATTTGGACAAATCGTTGGGGGGATATTAAGTTTCTTGTTTCAACTTGTGAGTCCAGCTGCTTCGTTAAGTGGATGGAGAATCATGTTCATTGTCATAGGGGTCATAAATATCTTGGCTGGAGTTTATGTCTATATATTCCTCCCAAGTACTCCATTGGAAAATAACAAATTAACAGACAAAGAAAAATATATTCTACTTGTTCAATTAACCAAAGATAAAATCGGGGTAGCTGGTAAGAAATTCAAAATCAAACAGGTTTTGGAATTGGTTCTTGATGTACAAGCATGGTTATTCTTGATCATTTGTGCCACCATTGCATTTTCTTCCAACACTATTTCCACTTTTTCTTCTGTAGATATCATATCATTTGGGTTCACCTCCAAGCAAGCTGCTTTATTGAACATGCCTTCAGGGATTGTCAGTATATTTGCTTCTATTATGGCGTCGTATTTGATTAAAAAAGGTTTTCCACGATATTTGACCATTTGTGGAACGTTATGTCCTGCCATTCTTGGGGCTGGATTAATGAGTTTCTTACCCAAAAGTAATCAAGGAGGTTTACTTGTGGGGATTTATCTTATTAATTTCATCACTTGTCCTTATGCTTTGGCTATATCATGGTCGGCAAGTAATGTCACTGGAAGTACCAAGAAAATTGGCATGCAAGCGGTGTTCATTAGTGTAGGGTTTGCTTTAGGTAATATCGTAGGACCTTTAAGTTATAGATTCCAAGATGCTCCTGACTACTTACCGGCCAAGATTTCTATGTTAGCTACTCAATCGGTAAGTATAGTTCTTGCGTTGATTATTGTGGGTGTTTACTATTTTAGAAATAGAAATAGGTTGGAGGGGGGAGATATGGAAGTTGTCTGGGCTGATACCACTGATCTAGAAAATAAGTATTTTAAGTATTCGTATTAAGTAATCAATATATGGCATGAAAGGGTAGATGTTATAACGATCATTAATATACGGCATGGGAGAGGAGTAATAATTGAAATATATTATCTACTATGGGCTATTTTAATTTCAAAAGCAGTTCTCTGTATAAAATCCTTTGCCTGCCATAACAGGGCATCCATATGCATAAATGGATGGGGAACACCTGGGTATCGTTTAAATACCACCTCATTGCCGTTCTGTATAAGTTTGGCAGCATAGGCCTCCCCTTCATCTCTCATTGGATCACACCCAGCAGTCAAGATAACCGTCTTGGGTAAATTGGTGAAATTGGGGGCAGTGATAATACTTTTGAACCAGCCAATCTCTTTCAATTGAGCTTTCTTTTCGGCCAAATCCTGGGATAACGAGTCCCATTTAAGTTTATCAAACCATTTCAATCTTGCCCAGTTAAGAGTGGGTGCAAATTCACATTCCTGACATGATTCATAGGGAGAATCGGCCGTGGAATTATAGGGCTCGATATCATCGACTTGGGGAGTTCCAGCCACCACAAGTTTCAAAGATATCCCGGCATCTCTGGCTAAATGGGCCACTGCTAAGGCGATATTTCCACCAGCAGATACCCCACCAATCGAGATACTTGACGGATCAATCTGGAGAGATTCCCCATTGCTATAGACATATTTTAAAGCAGCAAAACAGTCTAAAAGTCCTGTAGGATATGCATATTCCGGAACTAGTCTATAGTCAACATCCACCACGCAGATATTTGCCAGGTCGACGTAATGGTTAAGAATATGGCTTTCGGTATCTAAATCACCCAATCCCCATCCACCACCATGAAAATCAAGGTGAACCGGTAATGGTTCATTTCCGGTTTTTATCGGACGATAGACTCTGATTCCCACTTCAGCATCATCAAAAGATTTGAAAGTTGTATCGTAAGTTTTGGTTTCCGGAGATGGTCCTGTTCCGTAGGAGTAGATTTTGGAATAGTTTTTCCGTAAAACCGGTAAATCAATTGGCTTATTTGGTACATTAGCAACATGGTCGTTATAGAGTTGTACAAACGTAGGATCAAGTTTCCCCTCCATTGAAGAATGGATTGGGTTTATTGCTTCATGTCCTGACATTTTTCGGTTTTGGTGTGAATAGGTAGATATTCCGGTATATATATATATTTTTGCAATCTAAAAGTCTCCGACAACGGAATTTTCAAACTTTTTCCGTTATCAGTAAAAAGGTTGTGTGCCCTGATAGATATAGATAAGTCGCCGGTTGATGATATAAGCCCGTCAATATACCGAAATTGGTAGTATGGACAAGAAATTCATAATTAGTGGGGCTGGACTTGTGGGGCTTTTACTAGCACAGGCTTTGAAAGCTAGAGGAATCGACTTTGAAATTTTGGATAGAGATGCTGATGTTAAACAGCGAGAGAATTCCGGTTGGGCTATTACGTTACATTGGGCCCTTGAAAAATTCAACAGTTTACTACCCCCGGATTTGATTAAACAAGTATATGATGCTCAGGTACTTCCGGATTTTCACAAGCAAGATTCGGGGAAATTCATTTACATAAATGCTCTGACGGGAATTCCCATGGTGTCTATACCTCCATCGACCAGGCTAAGGGTTAGAAGAGAACAGATCCGGAGAATCTTATTGACCGGAATTGATGTAAATTGGAATTGTAAAGTTACAGAGGTCGAGAAAACCGACTCGGGGGCCCTGGTGGTTTGTGCCGATGGCAACTCATTTACCGGTGATATCTTGGTCGGATGTGAAGGGGCAAATTCTATAACCAGAAGATTAATCTGTCCCGAAACCGGGGAGTTGTACCAGCTACCAATCCGGTTTGTTGGGGCTAAAGTCAAGTTATCGGCCGTGGAAGTGGAACAAATCGCAACTGATTTCGATCCATTACTATTTCAAGGTACAATTCCCGAATCCAATACGTTTTTTTGGTTTTCGATGCTTTCAACTCCTGAATATACCGGGGTTAATGACGAATATTATGCCCAAGTCAATTTATCTTGGAAAGTTATAGAAGAAGAGAAGTTTACTACTCAATTAGAGATGGCTCAAGCCATGTCTACCCATTCCGAGGGTTTATCCCCGAAATTGAAATGGTTGATTGACCGGATTGCCGAAAATCCTCAAAGTATAATGGAAATAAAACTATGTGATTGGCCAGCTTCTGAATGGACTCATGATTCTAGATATGTCTTGGCCGGGGATTCAGCTCATGCAATGACCATGTTCCGGGGTGAAGCAGGTAATCATGGAATTACCGATATATATGATCTTGTATCGCAAATCGATTCAGTTTCTAAAGGTGATATCTCTTGGGAAACTGCTATACAAAATTACTGTGAATTGGTCAAGTCTAGAGCTGAACCTGCAGTACTATTATCGAGACAAGCATGTTTAGACGCCCATAACTTTCCCAAAATCTCTAGTAATGAATATCTGCCTCTTTTAAGTATGAGAAAAAATACAAAGTAATATATGATACGGAGACTTTCCGAATTTCGCGATACCGGTATCGAGATATCTGTTCCTCAAACTATTTCCGTCCTTATGTCCATCAGTAATGCCTAAAAAGACGGCTTGTGATAGATGCTATAAGCTTAAACAGACATGTGATGAAAACCCTTGTTCTCGTTGTGTCAAATCCAATATACCATGCACCTTCAATCGTCCTAGACCTAAAATAGGAAGACCCAAGGTTCGTCTTGCGACATCCCGCGCTACTAGAGGGAAGTATAGTCATAATGCATGTAAGAATTGCAAGAAAAGGAGACAAAAATGCAATGAAGAGAAACCTCAATGTCTGTTATGTCAACAATTAAATTTAAGCTGTTTAAGTGCCGACTCTGTCGAATCAAATGAATCCAATTCATACCCGTTGGATGAAATGTCGCAAGTAAATGATCAAATGTCGGCGACATTTAACGACATTGACGACATCGACGACATTGACGACATTGACGACATTAATGTCCCATCTTCCACAAGTAAAGAGACATCTCCCGTATTCGTCCCGTTGAACTATAGCCTTCAACCTTCAGATGTAATCAATCTTGAAAACTATTTCAATCAGAATCAAGACTTTTCAAATAAAGAAAAGCTCTTCTTCAATTCTTTAATCAAATCTCCTGCTAATAACAACCCATCACCTTCAAGTGTGAGTGATTACGGAGAAATTTACGAAGAAAGAAAACAGTACCTAATTACCAGATACTTAGGTAATCTGTATAATATTCCTGCCAAAGAGCTTGAATTATTGGAATATTTCATCACTGATGTTTCGAGTCTATTGTTTGTTGATAAAACAAGCACCACATTTCTTCTGACCGTGGTACCTCTATGTATGGAAGAGAAAAATATAAGATATCCTATTCTAGGGATTCTGGCATCACATAGAGCTAACAATTCTGTGGGACTAGAGTTTATGAGAGACGCTTCCATATATAGAGCGAGATCACAGAGTATGTTCGTTTGTGATACATTAGATTATTTCCAAGATCTGGAAAATCCTCTTCTAAGCATACTTCTTTTAGCTGTGCAAGAAATCTTTGAAGGATCTTCGGTTTTCTGGAGCTTCATTTTGGAGAAAGCCGCTCAAATCATTAGGAAAAGAGGTGGTCTTAAACATGTAAGTTCGTTTGCCCCATTATCGATACAGTTATTCTGTTACTTAGACTTGATCTCAAGTTTAAGTACCTGCTCAACCCCTTTTGTAGATAATCATGATTTTGGAGGGTATGAGGATGATCATATCGAAAAGATCTTGAACAGTAAATTTGGGTTCAAGTTTGGTATTGCAGGGGAACTATTCAAAATTATCGGCAATATCTCTACTCTTGCAAGTCTAAGATCCCAAAGATATACCTCCAAAGAAACCGAATCTAAATTTGAAACCCTTGCTACCTTAATTGAGCTACGATTACAAAACTGGAATCCTTCATTAAACGATCAACAGTTTTTGCTTGATAATGATCCTGAACAACAAACAAAGCTTTCCAGTTTTGCCATGGCCCTTCAATGGTCTGCGTTTCTCCGTCTACATCAAATCAAAAATGGATATAATCGCCGAGATACAAGAGTCGAAGCATGTCTAGATTTGATCTTGAGTTCAATAAAACAAATTCATACAAATAGTGACTTGGAAACGGGGCTATTATTCCCATTAACCATGGCCGGTTCGGTGGCTTATCGAGTCTCTGACCGACAATATATCTCAAGTAGAATCCAATCAATCAAGCAACGTTTAAAGTTCAATTATATTGGGGAATTTGAAAAGATGCTACTGGTAGTTTGGGAACGGGATTCTCAAGAGGGCCACCAAGTTAACTGGGCCAAGATACGATATTATCAATATTCAGGACTAGTTATGTTTTAATTCTGTAATGATCCATTTATTCACTACGTATTCAGGGTTCTCTAATAAGTTGATCAATGTGTGCTTTCATGTTATAGCCACACACTTCTTCGATAGTTAGCTTATTTTTGATTGAAGAATTGGAACTCCAGCCTATTCTTTCATTCAAATTGTCTCTTGCTCTTAATGATGCTGATTGGATTCTTGTCACTCTTTCCTTTCTTTCTAGTTCGTAATATTTCAACCCTTCAGCCACTGACAAATTGAAGTTTCTAGAAAAAATATATCCTAAAGCACCAGCATCTTCAAACGCTGCCACAGCACCTTGACTCTGGTCAGGCATCATAGGATGGGCTGCATCTCCAAGTAACGCAACCCCTTTCCTACCGTCTTCACTGGCTTTATAGAAATACGGCAATGGTTCATGGACGTAAAGTCTCCATTCCTTTATATCATATCCACATTTACTGAAGAGCTCAACAAGACGTGGATCTAAACCAGGGCAAGACGCCAAAAGCTTTTCGATTGAAACGTCATTATTCCAGTCTGTCTTGGTGTCTTGATCACCAGCTTCATAGAAACAATAGCAAGAGACAACCTCTTTATTAGAGCATGGAGATAAAACAATCTTGAATTTAGTTTCCCCCCAATATTCAATGGCTTCATTGCAAGAGAAATCAGAGAGGTTTAATTCCTTGACTTTTTTGGTATCGAAAAGAATCCTGATACATCCGGAATCCGAACTTTTGAATTTGGGGGTAATGCCGATTTGTGGTTTGGTTAATGTTCGAATGCCATCGGCTGCAATTACTAAGTCAACTTTAGTGGTAACTCCATTTTCGAATTTGACAAACCCTGTTTCATAATCCACTTCAACAGCCTTATGATTCAATCTCAATTCACAAGGTATTCCCCCTCCTTCCAGTGAAGTACAGTAATCTTTCAAAAGCCTATGGATATCAATCCTATGGAAATTATAGTACGGGAACCCAAACTTCTCTTTATAGTCTCCGAGAGGATATTCCCCGGTAATTTCACCCGAATCCCAGCTTCTTTTAATGAGTTTCTTAAGAATAACTGGCTTGGCTCTATTGGGATCAACTCCCCATTCATATAGCCATTTCCCTCCATTTGAAGCACACAGTAATGAAGCACCTACCTCACCTGCATAGTCATATCTCTCGTAAATACTCACTTTATGCCCCAGTCTTCTTAAAGCAAGAGCAGAAGAAAGTCCACCAAGTCCTCCTCCAAGGACGGCAATATCCAATGGTTTCCACTCTATAGTCATTGGTGTTTCGATACAAGGGAACTTTTGGGGTCTTTATACTTGTACGTATCGGAATACCAAAAGTCGCCGATGCGGCTCAGATAACGGCCCCGATAACATGGCTGCAAAAAAGTGTGCATCTGCAAAAACATCACGTTGACAATTATACATTAAGTGCTACTAAGCAAAAAAACTATCATTAATATACATAACCATTTAACCCATTTTATACCCCTTAACCATACCTTATAGTAATAAACATCTACTTCTAATAAGAGATATTTATCTACCGTTTTACCTCTACTTCATTTCCACAATCTAAACAAGCATAACCTTTATTACCATCTTCAAAAGTCACCTTTCCTTTGGTTTGCATTAAGGACCATTCACCTTTAGCAGGGATTTTCTTACATGCACTATTTAAACATCTTGCCGAAGTTTTCTTGTATCTTAAACCACAAGAATTACATAATTGACCTTCTTTGGTTGACCAAGAAGGTCTCCAACAAGGTGATTGATCCAGTCCACAAGAGATACAGACTCTTGGTGGATGGTTGGATCTTGAAGGGGATTTTAAGGTATCATTTTTGGACTTCAAGTTGGCTTTTGAAGATGGGGGAGTAATTGGAATGAATCTAGTATGCTTTTTAGGAGGAGTAGTAGGCTGTTCTGGAACATAAGAATATTGAGGGACATTCACCACCGTTGCCGAGGGAGATGCCATAAATGCTGTGTATGGTTGTTGTGGAGGTTGGTGATGATGATGATGATATTGTTGTTGGGGTGGGTAATATGCCTTTTGTTCTTGAAGTTGATGGGGATAAAGTGGTGGGAAGCTTGGTGGCTTAGCAGGTCTTGGAATTTGTGTTGGTCCAGCCGAATTTGGTAAAGGAACTGGAGCAGCATTATTAGATAGTTGAACCAATGAATGTGCTAATTCTAAGTATTCCAGGTATTTTTCAACATCACGAAGATAAGTTTTATTCAAATAAGTGTAATTTGACTCATAGGGAAAATTAATCTTTCTTTCCGGTTCAAAATTGATTGGTGGTAAAGTCGGTTTCGAAATCTTTGAATCGAAGATTGGTCTGTTGTTTGAACTTGATACTGTGTAATTTCCTAAATTATAATTTTTGCTTGATTTCATAGTATCTAATAAACCGTATCTCCAGTTTTCATCATTTGGTTTATAAGTATCAAAATAATCCAATGAAGTAGTGGGGGTTATTGATTTGACGTTTTCTCTCAACACAGTAGAAAAACTTGGTAAAGTGATTTTTGATTTGGTTTTTGGTTTGGTGATCTTATTCTTAAGACTTGGTGATAATGAAGGACTCTTGCTACTTTTCAGTTTTTGAATGCTAGCTTTCTCGGAATCAGTTACAACGTCAGAATTGTTTCTGGTATGCTTTTCCTTTGGGCAAGGAGGTTGTGGTGGAGCAGTTCTTGATCTTTTAGTATCATGATCGGTATCTGGCAATTCCAAACTTCTCTTTCTAACTCTTAACCTAGGAGATTCGGAAGACACTGATTGTTTAAATTGATTTAATATATCGTTGAAAGAATTGGATCTGAGATGACCCGATTGAAAGGGGGAATTTATTTGATTGTTATACATAGTGGTTCTTACGCTCATATTATTTTAGGATTGGGCTTTAAATATGGAAAATTTGTGGGTTTGATATGCAGATATATGACAATAAGTGATCTGCTGAACGAATGGAAGTTTTCAAGGTAAAATGTTTGAACGATTGACAAATATGTTTAAGGAATGGAAACCAGATTGAGGTTTTGAAAGAGTGCCAGTAATCTAGGTAAGGAACGTAGAAAGAAAAAGGGATCAATAAATTTTGATCCGGGGATGGCTCATTTATAGCTTAAATAAATATCCAGCCTTTTTAAAACCTAAAATCGCCCAATTCGCGTGATCCAATTACTGGAGATACACATAGATCCAGCATTGACGTACTTACATCTCCTAATTGGGGAACCTGATTCCAGCGAACAAATCTAAACAATCTGATTCGTACTTGCAACAATGGATTTGGATTTGCAGCCAGCGATAATGTCGCGATCCAAACGCATGGCTGGTAGCCAGCACAAAAAGAGGTCCACATCATCATTGACATTGTTGCTCCTATAATGGATGAATTGTATTGTATATTATGTTGGTCTTATCTGTATGTATATGGTGTACGTATTGTATAACCTTTTCTGTCCCAAGTGCCATTATATCGGATATTTTAGGGGATCCACTGGATGTGGCTGGTTAAACAAAAATGGCTGCAAATGCGACATTGTCGCGTGTGTTGACATGTGGACTGTGAGATTTGCAGCAATTGGTTATTGCTAAATATAGTTAGATCAAAAGGGGTCCTGGTACAGCATAATTTAGGGCAATTTTTAGGTCTCTTATCGCCTCTCTGGCCTCCTCTCTACTGCCAACTTTGGTGGCTTAAGTTTTGTCACATCTGTACATCTGTCATATATATGCCATCTGAATTAGGCCTACCACGGTATTCTCCATCAATCTCATCCTCTACCTAAGGACCACATCCTCTACCTAAGGACTACATCCTACGTGACAATTATCCTCCTACGTAACTACATCCTCCAACACGTTCAAAAGCAACTACAAGTAAAATTATACTAATGTACATTTGTCATAAGTCGTATATACTATACAATCTCTCAAATACAAATCTGGTTAATTTTTGGCTTTATCTTCAGCCTTATGTTCGGCACTGTTAGCAGCCATTCCCCCAGTAACACCACTGACAATATGGCCTGCTTGACCAAGCCCAAGCTTATCGGCTACTTTACCACCACCCATTGAACCGGTAACACCAACTGCGATATCTTTAGCTAAATTTCCTTTTCCGTCTGGCATGATTAATGATTATATTCAAGGATTCTGAAGCCTATTTATACTACAGAAGAAGCACATGGCACAACAGTCCAACCATGACTATGACGTTCAGATTCAATTACCTGCAGGTATTTGATATATATTGCTATTGCTGTGGAATTTCCCTGCACGACCTTTTCTGTACAGGTCTATATGGTGTATCTAGATAAGCCGTTCATAGTCACCCTTTAACCAAGTTCAGCCCACCAACGTCTTTGTGATATTGCTTGATTATGTAGTTTCTACGTAATCGTGTATTTTTGTGTCAGTCATCACGTACCATCAAAACACCATTGGGCATATCATTCGTAGGCTACCTCTTTCCATCACACGACAATCTCCGACCCGGCAATGTCCACAGTAAACTTCACCAAATCCAATCCCTAATATAGACAACATACCAATAACATCAAGTCTTATTCAGAAGCAACCACTATCTTCATGACATCTAACCCACTCCCACACCATCCTCTCATTTTGCAACATTTTGCAACATTTTGCAACATTTTGCACCCATCTCACTGGCCGAAAAAGGAAATAAAATAAAACAATTTTTCACCATGAACCAAGACCCAAGTATGTACTAAGTCTGCCAAAACCCCCCCAAAACATTCCCAAAAGTCCCAAACGTCCCTGTATTTATCAACATATACTAACTGCAGCACGTCCAATCGAGCCGTTCATCAAATCGGTACTCTCGTCACTCGATTCCACCAATAAAGCTTATACGAATATTGAAGCCTATGCTACTCAATTCGCTAAACAACTCAAACCAGTCACCGGGATAATAATTAACGGGAATCCCATAATATCACCTGATCCCAAGCTTGAATTTCAAAAAAAATGGCTTACAACCCCACTTACAAGCCATCAAATGACCAATTTCGACTGTCATATAATTCCGGGGACTGGAATCATTCTGATCAACATCACAGGTAAAGTCAGATTCGATGAAAGTGGAAATAGTCGGTTGAATGAACTGGCCGATTTGGTGGCCAGTAATCAGGTGAAAAGACCTCTTTGGAGCTCGTGGTTTGGTTTTTATTTAAGTATGGTGGTAGATGATCTGGTGGTGGGTAATGGAGAGGCTGAAGTCATTAATAACTTCGATTATAGAATTACCTACAAGCCAGGTGATAGTGTAGTGGATTTGTAGTGTATAGTAATATAAGCATGGGCATATTGTATATTAAATCATAATCTATTATATAATGCACCAGGTACGTCTACTTATACCTGATCATCCTGGACGTATTCACTCAATAACTGGCCCAAGTACTTGGAAGAATAGAACTCGATTTCTTCGGCATAATCCTTGCCAGTTATCTTGAATAATGCCAGAAGAATATTCTTCGATAAGAAATTATAAAACACCAAATCCATATCTCCATCTCCACTTCCAATTTGACGGGCCTCCACCACATTTGGTACTGGGTAATTAATAACTGGTTTATGGATAGTATCGTCGCCATCTCCCCCAAAGTCGTCGAAAGTGACATAGCCTTTAGTGAGTTTGCGTTTGGTCAAATCAATAGGATATTGGGATTTGAACGTTTCGGCAAATCCCTTAGATCCCCTTGTCAATAACGAATATTGGCTAGGCGATAAGAGGGAGATATAGTCGGCATCATTTAACACCTTTGCAACTTTTGACCCCACCAGCTTCGACACTTTGATCTTGGCCCAATCATTCTTAAACGGTGAGATTATATACTTTGTATCCACTGTGAAGTTGCCTTTATACAAATCGTACCTTACGGAGCCCGTGTTAATGATAATACTTCTTTCACTGCTCCCATTAAACTCGAGAGATGGTAAGACTTTATCAGTTAAAAGTTTAAACAAACTATGGGGATGTTCAATTGGGACATAATCCATATAATAATTCGAGTTCACAGACCCAATGTACTCACTGAGATGCAACTCTTCTCTCGTTTTTTCAATCAAACTTTTAACTTCATCACCTTTGTCGGTTTGTACATCCGACCCAAGATGATACTTGAAAGAGTCGATGTTAAAATCAAGATACAGTCTGGAGAATTTACGGATCCCCAGACCTTCAACATCAATGCTCAACCACCCAACCGTTTCACAGAACCTCCCACTTTCCAAAGCCGTCAGATTCTCGTCATACACCACGAAATCCCTAATATGGCTATGTCCCCCAAAATACTGAATTATTGTAGAAGGGTAATACTTTCTAAGTACCCCGTGTAAAATATCCAATTCAGTCCATTCATGGGCAATAGGTATATGGCCAATGATAACTATGACATCGACATGCTGCTTGAATTGCTGCAAAATCTCAAGAAACCACTGTTGTGTCACAATATCACCAATTTTGTCAACTCTCGTGCCAGCATTATTTCTATTAAAATCAAACAAGAACCCAAACAGAAGTATTCTATAGCCATTAACTGGGGTCGTAAAGTACCGGTATTTCTTACCAAATGGAACAAACGTATCATTGACCAAGATTTCCACATTGGTGGAAATATACGACTGGTAGTGCGGGATTACCAATTCATGTTCTAACTTGGAATTTTCCCATTCATATAATTCATGGTTTCCAATTGTTATTATATCGTATTGTTGGCTCATAAATATTGGAAGAGACTTAATTCCATTGGGTGTTGTAACATCTCCTAATCCGTTCCCGTCATGCTTATCTCCAGTATCAATCAATAATAAATCCTGGTTCTGAGCCCTGGCTTTTTCTTTCATCAAGGCCGAAAACAGTACGAAATCTCCCCAATTGGCATTATACTGTTTCTGATTAAGATGGCCAGAATACCAACCGTGTGTGTCGGTGGTATGAAGAAAATTAAGACCACTCCATGTGATTTCCCGATAAGGCTCGTCTCCCACCGGTGCAGAAGGTTTGCAAAAGTACCAACACCAATACTGGTACACTATAAAAGTGGCCACTGCAATTATGGCCAATAATTTCATGATAAGAATGAAAAAGACGAACGAGATAACTTATAAGGTGAGCCGGTATGCAGGACACGGAAATAGGCACGAAAACACCCATTAATAGTGTGTCGATTATATGCAGGTCCCCATCCCAAAACAGTAGCCAGCTTTATATAAATTACAAACTGCATAATATTAAGATAATGTGGATTAATGAGCTATATTAATAGACTAATTATAAACCAGATTGGGCTCTTCTTCTGTCTCTTTCTTCAGAGATAGATAATTTAATACCTTTACCCTTTGGTAAAGAGACGTGAGGCTTACCAGCTTCTTCACCAATAACGAAAACGTTAGATAATCTGGTAACGAAAGTGTTTTCCAAAGAGTCTTTAATATGAACCAAATCAAAACCTCCTTCGTGTCTTTCTCTGTGAACAATAACACCAACTCTACCCAAGTTACGACCACCGGTAACCATGACTAATTTACCAGTGTCAAATTTGATGAAATCGGTAATTTTACCGGATTCCAAGTCAATCTTAACGGTATCGTTAGCTCTGATCAAAGGATCTGGGTATCTGATGGTTCTACCGTCGTGGGTGACAACGTATGGAATACCTCTCTTACCTAATTGGACCTTTTTAACTTTACCTAACTTGTAAGAAGCTTCTTCATTGGTGATTCTGTGAACAGCAAATCTACCTTTGGTGTCATAGATTAATCTGAAGTTTTCGTTGGTAGCTTCTAAAGTGATGACATCCATGAAACCAGTTGGGAAGGTAGTGTCAGTTCTGACCTTACCGTCAACTTTAACGTGTTGTTGCATCAAGATAGCCTTGACTTCTCTACCGTTTAAAGCATATCTCAATCTGTTTCTTAAGAAAACGATTAATGGTAAAGATTCTCTCAATTTATGTGGACCAGCAGAAGGTCTTGGAGCATAAGTTCCGGACAATTTGTCCAACATCCAGTGGGATGGAGCTGCTAATCTTTTCAAATGTTTCTTTGGTCCTCTAGCCATTGTTAGTGAAAAATGAGTAGTGAAAAATTATCGACTGAAAAATTATTTTGATGAGATGGATGTTTGTGACTGTTGACTATGTGCAGGATGCAAATTATGATTTGGTTATGTATTTGCAATATACAAGAACAAGTGAACTATTGTCAAATATATAGCACTGAAATATATACAGCCTAAAGGAGTTTGAATTTTACGATGGAGATTAGATAATGGGTTTGCACAATTTTGGAAATGAACCCCAATTCAGAGAACAAACGATGTAATACACCAATTTATGAATAGTATATTATTGTATAAACGAAGGATGTGAACGGAATTTTGACTGCAGGGGTCATATGGGGGAGTGGAAACTACAAATTCATAGTGATATAAGGGATGCCATATACGAAAGAGACATATAAATCGATTATTGTCTGTCTAACTTTTTGTGGTACAACCGAGATTAGCTATACCACTAGTCAAACAACATTCAGCAAAACTTCAAACGCATAGTTCGATTCTGATTATATCAAAAAATTAAAAGAATACAAATACATGATTTTTTATAGCTTCATTATGTGTTTTGCTTTAAATTTTGAAGCGATAGAATATCTTGAAGGTTTCTTTGGATATTCTTTAATAGAAGCGACAACTGAATCATCTGATAGTGTAGCATTTGACTAATTGAAAAAATATTATGAAGAACAGAATAAATTTTACGAAAGTCCAAATAGAAGGGAAAATATTAATTGGATGACACAGAGTCTAGGATGTGATGATAACGACAAGATGTAGAATATTTTCATGGATGGAGGCATATTAAAAGACGCTAATCGACAGAACTATCTCTTGATTTCGATGTACACTAGTTATTCATCAAAATTTCGTCGCCTGTTATTTACTCCAAAACCACTTTTTAACCCCTTTAAGCTTCTCGTCCAATTCACTTTCCTGTTCCAACAACTTACTCAACTGGTCTTCTAAATTGATATTTTTCTCTGTCTCTTGTTTGTTCTCTACCAAGAGCCCTTCGATCTCCTGTTCAATATTGTGAGGCACTTCCTCAGCTACATCGTTCATCTCTTCGAGTTTACGTTCTAGATCCATAATCTCCTGTTCGAGTTCGGAATTCTGGTTCTTCAATTCGGGTAGCTTGATCTTTAGGTTGATTAGGTTCTGTACGACGATTAAATGATCTTTATTCAAATTTGATAAATCCATTTGTAGATGTTTGATTTGGTTTCTTAACTTGCCATTTTTGATATTGAACTCTTTGATATCTGCTAATTTCTGGTGACTTATTTCGTCAAGTTTGGTGAATTCTGCTGTGAGTTTTGCTAAGAAATTGGGATTCAAGTTCACAAGATCACTAAATATCTTCAGGGTATCGTAATCAACAGATTTATCAGATACAAAAACATCCAACACATTGTTATTGAGATAATTAAGCAAGGAATCAAACTTCAAATTGAGTAAAATTGGCTCATTCAATATCATAAGTCTTATAGCTATTTTCAAAAGAAAATCAATTCCTTCAAAAATAATATAATCATAAATACGTAAAATGATATCAATGGGGAATCTATAACTAAATAGGGTCAAAAACCATTGACTTGCAAACAGATTAGTTCGAATTCCTTGTTTGATCAAATGATTAAATAATGTTGGACAGTATACTTCCAATAAACGATCGAATTTATATAATATTAGCTGTAATCCTTTCATGTCGTGGTCAAAGAATGACTTAAGGTCATAGTCTTTCATCAAGGTAACAAATAAATTGAAACTCTCTAACTCTGGTAATTTCAAGGTGATGGGACTCAACAAAAAGATGAAGCTCTGATTGTAGCCGGTGTCTGTATCGAACATACTGTACACTTTCAAATTATTAAACAATTCAGAAATTTTATCGTATTTCTGAATCGAATTGTAGAAACTATTACGTGTTATATCCTTTTTGATTTGGGTTTCATGAATAGAAGGATTCTGTTTGTTCATTAAATAGTAATCGTTCAATTGAAGATTACATGATTTCAGGACAATTTGCCATACAATCCACCTGATTTCATCGGGAATTCCGGAGCTTAAAAGCGATGCAATTTCTGGGATTTCAAGCTGGTCATTTATTAGTTTTTCCCATTCATCCCAATTTATCTGATTATGTGGTCTAGGCATGTTTTTGAGTCCCGAAAAAAGGGTCCTGGCATTTGCAAGTCCAGATGACACGTCACCCGACGTTTGATTTTGGGAAATTGAAAGGAGATTATATTCAAGGAGAAGATGGTCGGCGTGAATGAGGGTGGTTGGGGTGAAAGACACGGGAATCTCATCTACTGGTAATGGAGGTAGAGCGGTGCTGGCGGCACCGCTAGAACCGTCAACACCACCTTTTTTCGCCCCGTTTTCGACCACAACATCGCCGCCGTTTATCCCATCATCAACGGCATCACCGCCGTCACTTACTTCTCCAGATTGAGTTTCTTGGTAAATACTATCACTTTCAGACATCAGTAAATAAATATTATCGGTTGATAAAAGATGTAACTTAAATCTGCGAAAAACAAAAGTCGCATGGCTGCAAAAGATGGAGAGAATTGATATTAATAGGATGAAAAAGAACTAGAATAACACCTTAAATTGACCTAACCTACGTGACATACACATACACGGGACACCAGTAATAACTTCATAAACATTCACATACACGGCACCGGTAACTTCATAAATATACACATGACTACATAACAACATGAGACAGACACTCACTGACTGAAACTGTAATGAGAAACGTAGCCGGAGCCCGATAAATCGGCTTCATCGACTTCATATGGTTTCAAGCCGACCGCAACCTTGGCTTGTACGGCCTTTGACATTTGGGTTTCTGCAACCGGCCGGACCGATCTGTTCAACAGACTGAATACCCCTTCATTTATCTTCATTTCTGATACATTTACGTAATCAGAATCCTGCTCAGATAATCTATTCAACAACTCGGGTTTCGTCAAGTTATTGAACTGAACCACCACCAGATGACCCGATATTTTGGTGGGAATATCACCGAGTTTTTCAAGGTTCTTTAACAGTTTAATTGACAGAGATAATTGAGCAAGTTTAGTTTCAAATGATTCAATCACCGACGAGAGTGTATCGTTGGCGGTAACCGAGGTCATCGTAGTTACCGGGTTATTTATAACCACTTTACATCCCATATTCTCGAATTTATTGGTGACACTATTGTAGAAACGAGCTGGATCATGAACAGGGGTGAATTGGGTCATTATTTTAGTGAAACTGCCCCGAAAAAGACGGGACTCTTTTGCAGCCCTTAGTCCCAATGAAAGTGGTAACGGATTGTATATCCATTTGAGACCGGAGGATCTGATCAATGCAAGTGGACCAAATATGGGGGAGCTTGCCCCCCAAGCGCCCCAAGCGCCCCTAGTCAAAAGCGCTGTTTGGGGACCGCCGTAAGTCCTGGCGGTGGCAAAGCCCCTTTGACCAAACAGTCTTTGGCCAAGGCGCCTTGGAGCTGGCGCCGGAACTCTGACGGGAATTGGCACTCTTTCAGGCTTTCTCCCCAATTCATGCTCTAAAGTAGTCGATAAGTCATCCAAGATATCCTTGGTTCTGTCTCTCAACTTCCCTAGTTTGTTACCGAGGTTACTGAGGTTTCCTACACTAGGTATACCCAATTTATTTCCCAAGTGTCTCCACATAATTAGTTAATGAATAGATAAAGGAGAAAGAGGGATGGAAATAATTCCTGAAATTTGAGATAATAAATGATGTAACAAGTAAGAGCGTAAGTGAGAAAAAGAAAATGAGGACAAATGAGCGACAAATGACCGGGTCGGCATAGCGCGGGTTGACGTGAGAGGTGAGATTGGCGTGAGAGGTGAGATTGGCGTGAGTAGAAATTGGCATTTGAGTCGAGTGTCTTGTAACTCAGTTAATTCGTACTTATACTATCATGTCGTCTCGTTCATTATCGTTATATCATAAATACATAGTCCTCGTCTAACTTCTCCAATTTAACCTTCTTTCTATCATGTCTATAATCAGGACTACCAGGATCGTTTAAATTCAAATAATCATCTAGTAATTTATCATTTAAATCATTCGATTGAATTAAATTAAGATTCATTCGCGTGTCGCTCTCGTTGGAAAAAATTGAATAGGTGGGAGAATGGCTGAGGGAATTGAGATTTGAGTCGAGATGAGACTCAAATTCAGGAGAGTTGTAGTCGGTACCCCCGGTACCCACGGTGGTAGTATCTATGGTGGTAGCATCTATGGTGGTAGCGTAACTGGTACCATTGGAGAGCCCGGGAGCCGTATCTTCGGGGTCTGCGGCAACAACATCTGCAGCGACAACATCTGCAGCAACGGCATTTCTCGCTGATGTGTGTTCTGCAGCGCTGTAGTCACCTCTATGTTCTTCAACAGATTCATCTTCACCATCATCGGCGTTGGCGGCAACCAACTTCACCTTCCCCAACTCATGTCTCCATCTCTCACCCTCCAATAATGCCGCCACGTCATACCCAGGAAGTAAATGATACAATAAAGCTTCCAAGTCTTTCACCTTATTTTCCATTTTCGTCAAGTGATTTCTCGTTAATGGACTTCTCACGGTTCTTGGACTGTAACAACAATTCCAATCATGAAGTTGACATTTAGTACATCTTGGATATTGTTTACTGCATTTTAGTTTCCGTTTTCTACAACTATCACAAGCTTGTTCGATTATGGGATCCATTATGGTGGAATTTGTCCTGCAATTGTTTGGTAACTTTGATGGGAATGTCCTTTATATATACGTCCGATCACCGAGCTCCGAGTCCTGCATGATCGCCAGAATACAAACCGAGTAGGTACACTCCGTGCAGCTACAAACCGGCTGCCACATCACCGGCACTGACATGGCCCATGAAACGGTGGGTGTCGGGGACGAACATGCTTGCATACTATACAGGGGCATATATAGCGATATATACGGGGCCATGTAGCGCTACATATGGGCCATATATATAGAGGATGGTGATACTTCACACCGCTATTGGTAGGATATCAGTCAATTGAGTTTGAGTCATTTTGATTGGCGAAAAAGAAATGTTCCCCTCCCCCCAAAATTTTATTTTATTCCCGTTGAATAATGCCGGGACAACCAGTACTGGTAAACGAATATAACAACGAAGGATCCAAATGAGATTTCTTGGTTCATCATCCCGGGATTCATCATTTTCAAGCCTATTAGAGATAAGAACGGTCGGGTCAATGGTCGAGACCGGATTAACCTACGATTTGTTAGTTTGGTATGCGTTTATGTACAGGGAATAGCTTGGCCGCACCATAAGGGAGGGGATTAATGTTGGGTCTCGGGAATGTAATACCGGATGATGGGTTAGTCCGGGCATTTGCGGCTTGAGACAACAGACAATAATTTGAGATATGCGATTGAACATATCATGGCTGGAGAGATGCGGTTACGGACATGAAGATCTTGGCAGATTGATTATGCGACACGTTTCATGCCAAATCGCCAAAATTTGACAATCTGGCAATCTGGCAATCACAATCCGGCAACTTTGCAATCTGGCAACTTTGCAATCTGGCAACTTTGCCCCCCTGTGCCGATCTTCATCCGATTGACCCGTCGTCTCCCTTTCCTATCGATAAGCAATATGGCCAAGTTTAATTTGGGAGGCAGCAACCTTACTTATATAGTTTTTTAAATGATTCGTGGCTGGTACGTTAATGGTGTGACGACATGCAATAATGCTGTTAATGGATTATGCATTTATAAGTTACAGGCCCATTGGCGCCCATTGGTGCCCATTGGCGCTGGATATGACAATCTATGTATATTCTATATACAAGGCAGGGCTGTAGTAGTACGGCAGAAACATTGTCAGTGGTCTGATGCGGTATTGTAAATAAACCGCGAGTCGATAGCACTTATGTCTGTATCAGACGCTATCATCGTCGTAGATAAAACCCCTCCGGCTGGCAAAGTCCGGAGCCCCCCTCACGTATGCCATATCACCCACTGGTCTCTCCAATTTCTCATTGGAACTTAACATACTTTGTAAACTAAGTAATACACTCTCGATCGAACATGCCGGCGTCCAATCAGTCCCCAATAAATTCAAGCATATATGACCATTGCTGTATATATGAGGATGGAGGGGAATATCGTATTCTCCATCCTTCAAAAACTTTGCTTTCGGGGGACCTACCGGGTAATCGTCATCAATTTTGATCATGAGTTTAAACGGCTCCTTGTAGAGGGGATGGGCGAGGATGATTATTTCAAAGATGAATTCATCAAGTGATTCTGATGATGTAAGGAGTTCAATCCCTGGGATGGGCGACTGTGTTTTTAATGCTTTATATTCTTTGAGAAGTCGCCGGTAAAATGGGTGGGACATAGTATAAGATAACTGATGAGAAAATCGCCAAATGGGGCATTTCTGATTTGTGATTTCTCATTCTCACTCTGTTCCTTATCTTGAAGCTCCTGACTGGTCAATGTCATTGAAAATCGCTTGTGGTCAATTCACAGTATCGTCCAATATCCCCCACAACTTCGGCATCATCAAAAAGCTAATCCATGCCGCTGTGTCCCAAAACATTTCGGTGCTCTTCCTTCCTGAAGCTTCTGATTATCTTGCCCAAAATCCTGACCACAGCTTTCGCCTTGCTTCCAAAACCAATTCCCAATTGATCAAACCTCTCCAGGCCGAACTCGAGAAAATATATAACCAGACCCCCGGCAACGATTCTGTCAAAGGACTCCACGTGTCAATTGGCATTCATACCCCCGATCAATCAGGCAAAACCATCAATCGTTTATTATGGTTAGATAACCGCGGGCGTGTATGCAATCAATACGATAAGATGCATTTATTTGATGTTAATATCAAAGATGGGCCAATACTCAAGGAGAGTAATTCGGTTAAGAGAGGTGAACATATCTTACCGCCGTTTGAAATAGCTGATACCCCCTTTAAAGTCGGTGCATGTATTTGTTACGATATCCGGTTCCCAGAACAGAGTTTACAATTGTTTGAATCAGGCGCCAATGTTATTTTGTTTCCCTCTGCCTTCACCGTGAAAACCGGTACCAGCCACTGGCAAGTGCTAGGACGGGCCCGGGCCATGGACTGCCAGAGTTACGTGGTTATGGCGGCTCAGTGCGGTGAACATGTTCTTGTGGATGAGGAGAAGCCACATCAAGAAAATACAGGGGTTAAACGAGTTAGTTACGGGAATAGTTTGATAATCGACCCATGGGGTGATATTATCGCTGAGGGGAAGAAATACAATGATCAATTGTTGGCTGATGAAGATGGTGATTATTATGAACTTGTGGTTGGGGAAATCGATATCGACCGGGTTAATGGGGTAAGAGATAATATGCCTTTATTGGACCATAGAAAGTTCTAGACACATGGTCTTTATATTACACTTTATATCTAGAAAATAAATCTACCGACCTACACGGCACCACGCATGGCCCTGCAGTTTTAAGTTGGCCGACAGAACCACTAAACTGCGAAATATTTGCAGCCATTTTCGAATGAATCAGGTAACCGAACTTTAAACCAACCCTACTTGACTCTACAGTTCTCCTCTATTTTCTATCTTCTTCTACGGCCAGATGAGGGGAACCGCCTCTTCTCCTCATCTCTGCCTTGACGGTGGCAGGGTGGCACAAATGCGTGAGGGGACCGGAGGGGAAGATAACTCAACAGTCGTTCCCAGCCGCATCGTATAGATCGGAGTTTTTCCGTGGACCACCTGTCTCTAGCCCTCACCCAACATGCCCAACATCAGGAGTTATCACACTTGCCATATAGCAACATCAAAAAAATATATGGTACCCAAAAATCATCATCAAAGCCACCATTGTTATAAGCTTTCCCCCATCCTCTAAATCCCTCATCACAATCTATTTCCTATCTATTCCCTTTGTGTTTAATTGACACTCTCTAATTAATCCTTAAGCCTCGCCGCCTGTGTCCCCTCCTCCTGCACACACGTCTGATGCTATCTATTTTTGTTGGTTGCGAAATATATGCGTCCCCTCCTTCGTCTTTGTATAATTATATATAAATATCCACTGATCCTTCTTTTTGTTCTTTATCATGTTTAAACAATCCGTCACGGTCTTTCAACCACAAAAACTTAACATATCGTTGTTAAACAGATTGAGTCACTATAATATCAAGTTGTTATTGAGGGACAAGCCAAGTTATCAGGAATATAAAACGATCCATGATAGATTTCTTCACATTCATCCTGATAATTTGTCGATTTTGGTCAAGTCATATCCGGGTTTAGTCAAATCATACCCGGGACTTGGCAAGACTTACTTGAATGATTTGGATGTGGTGGGACATGAAGAATTTCTGAAGATGAATTTCCAGGGCCCTTTGGTACTTGATGAAAATAATCATTTATTGGCCAACTGTGAATCTTCAATCAATAGGATGTTGGGTAATTATGATGCAGTTGGTAGAATGAACTTACATAATTTGGTTCATCCTCATATGGCTGAATTTGCCGATTTGTTTTAGGTATGGGTTTATAGATTAATGAATATAATGAGTAGCATCAAACACGTAACCACATTCATAGAGCTAAAGAGATTAGCAAGAGACTACACGATATCATAAAACATCAAATTGATTACAAACACTAGAAACCCATCCTCTTAATAACATATTGTTGAGCCAAGATACCAAACAGGACATTCAATCCATCTTTGATCCAATCCTTAACCCATTCCTTTGGATCTATTTCTTCATACTCTTCAAATTTCTCCAACTCTTTACCCTGAAGCCAGTTTGCCCACATTAAAGGAAAAGCTTGAGATTTGGTTTTAATGATAATCTTATTGGTTATATCGTTCAACACAATACAGAAACAAAAAGAATTATTATTGACTTGATCGATGATTATTTCGTCAGTTTCTTGTTGTCCTGAGACATTGATTGGTTGAATTGAAATAAAAATATTGGATTTATTAATCAATTTCAATTTTTCATTCAATTCAGTTTGTTCTTTATGTTCAAAGGCCATAGCCTTGGTGAAATTTTTAACTGAATTATCCAAATTAGCCAAACATAACTTTTCTCCGTCAATTAATTTCCCAGTAAACATATTTAAATCAATTTCTTCAGTTTGTCCTGAATGGTGATTATAATTATCAATATGAATTTTAATTCCCCCTTCGACTTGATTCATCACCTTATTGAAATTTTTAGAAACTATATCATTAAGGTAATTGAGATTGTTCAAGTCATTGACCACCACCAAGTTAATCAATTCATCTTCACTATTGATAGTATTCAATTGATCGGTTAAATTAGTTAACATATTATTTAATTTATTGGTCAAATTGGTGATTTGTTGTAAGTTCTTCCCCCCATTTTCTTCCTGTTCCTTGAGGAAATCTTGACGTTTAGAATTGAGTTGGTTGGTGGTATCACTAGCTATTTTATAGGTCGTTTCACTAAGATTCGTGGCATTAGAAGTGATAGATCCCCAGAGCGATGACACGGCGGTGGATCCTTCTTTGTTCCACCAAGATGTAATGGAATTAAGCGGGTCGATATCAAGTTCGGCGGCAGCGTTGGCAGCAGCGGCACCACCATCAGGAGCAGCAGTTTCTGGAGCAGCAGTTTCTGGATCTTTGTCTAGTGATTTTTCACTTTTTCCGGCGGTTTTTTCACCCTTGACACCAGAATTCTTTGAAGACTCAGTATCCACTTGTTTGCTTGCCCCAGCACTGGCATTGGTATTTGCATCGGTAGAATCAGGGTTATTGCCTGACTTGGTGTCCTTTTTTGACCGGTTTTTTGGGGCTAATTTCGGTTTCTTCTCGTGGGCTTCCAATTCGTCCAAGAAATCGTATAAGTCTTCTTCCTTCCCATCGGGCTTGGGGGTCCCCAGCTTGGAATCGGGGAGAGAATTGATGAAATCTAACACGTCGTCGGACATTTTTACCTACAACGAAGTATAGTTGGCGCGGAGAGAAAGGAAAAGACAGAGAGAAAAGGTAGAGTGAGCGGAGGAGACAGAAGAAAAGGGAGACTGAAAAGTAAAGGGAGGCAGGAGAAAAGGGAGACAAATGTCTAAAGTCAAACAAGTAAAACTTCAGTAAAAGTAAAGACTTACATAAGGAAAGTAACAGATGTAGACATGTAGCGGCTATTATCGTACGATCCTCTACAATATCGCCTCAATATCGCCTCAATATCTTCTCTTCATGTCTCACTACAGCAGCCTCTCTTTCGCTCCTCCACCAATTATTTTCCATCTCATCATGCACCCGCAATTAGACAAGAACAGATTTGACCCGTGTGTGGCGTTAATGGATGCTTTGGAAGAATGTCATCGACAAGAATTCATGAAGAAAGCTTTGGGAATGTGTAACTTTGAAAAAGAAGAACTCGATAAATGTCTTCATCACACAAGAGTCCATGATGCTAATGATCGAATTAGAGAAACCAGAAATCGAATGAAACAATTTGAAGCAAAGAGAAAACAACGGGAAGAAGAGTTGTATGGTAAAAATAATTATTTGAAAAAGGTGATTGAAAAGGAAATGGAAAAACGGGAAGGAAAGTAATATGTCCCTCACCATGGTACCTGTAAATAGTAAGTATTCATTAGACATAGCATATGTACTCTGCTCTATGGGATCCACTGCATCTTTTTTGTTATTTGGTGATTTTGCTTTCTGGGTGTCTGGCTTTCTGGATGCCTGGCCTTCTGGATGCCTGGCCTCTAATCCTGTCTGGTTCTTAAGACCTTTCTAACAACTTTATCTTTACTAATCACATACACGATAGCCCCCCAACCAGATAAAGTATCTCTATCTACAGCATTTAATAGCGACTGACTAATGGTCTCGAATAAATCATCAGGTTCTAACCCCGGTTCATATAAAGATTCACACATTCCGTATAATTGTTCAGTGGCGGTACCAGAAACAATGAAATCTTTGGCAAAATCAATACATCCAATTGAATCAAATCCGCAAACAAATGGTTCATTCTTTTTATCTAATCCGGCAACAATTGGACCGCAAAACCATGGACCAAATCTCTTTTCGTATAATGTAGTACTAACCAAATTGGCAAAGGTCTTTGGCTCAATCTTTCTTTCTTCTCTTAATTCATATAAATTATTCTTAAACCGAAATAATTCTTTCAAGGTGGTTACGTCGGTGGCTAATCCCGTTAATCCCAACATGACTTTATCGTTGATTCCAAAGATTTTTTCGAAATTGTTGGCCAAACCAAGGGATTGACTACCTAATCTTAAATCACAGGCAATGGCGACACAATCTTTTCCAACCATGGCTACAGCGGAACCTCCTATACGTAGTTAGTATCGTTATCATGAGAAAATTCACCGCTTTCCATTGGTGCAAGGATTGGCTATATTGAGGCTTTATTGCGTTACATACCGTTAATTGAACTTGGATCTGACATGGTGGCGAGTGTTAAGATTGAGAAGAACGAGAATGAGTTTTGACATTTGAGAGTGCGAAGTGGCAGAGAGACAAAGAGAGATTTCTGCCAATTTTGTTTTTCTGACACTAAGCGAACCTGTGGATTTATCCTCCACCTTCACTACACAGATTACACTTTACACAGATTACACTTCATTTGCACTTTCTACACTCACAGTTTACACTTCCTTTACACTTACTCTGATTAAAACTACATGATATACACTACATAGACTACACCATTAAAACATATTTCGATACACTATCATACACTATGGTTCTTCTTCTTCCTTTATAGTATTGGTACTATAACTCGGCATCATATCTTTATTTTTCTGTGTTTGCAACAATTGATTAATCGGACTCTCGTTATCCTTATAATTAGATAAGGTATAGGTCTTTGGAGATTTGACCAAAGAAAAAGAACTATTGAAATCATTAGCTGTTAAATTAGGAATTTGACTTTGTAACTCGTTCAAATTAGATATCGATTTAGAGGTTTGAAATGTAGGAATTATCTTCCCCACGTCTTTCAACCCGACGAAAAGTTTTCTGATTTCATACTTGACCATTTTAGATAAATCGCTTTCATCGTCGTCGTCTTCTTCTTTAGCTTCTTTGTTATCAAGTTCAGAAGTGTCATTGACAGTATCCGAAAATTCGGCATTTTCACTATCCTTTTCTGACTCAATAGCTTTTCTGGTTGACTTCTCTTCATCTTCTAAATCAAATCTTAATTGCAAGGCAAATCCCAAGATGATTAAATAATTTTTATATTTTTTCAATTCATTTTTATAATCCAATAACTTTGTTTCGTAATTCGACGAAATCCTCATGAAATTGGTCGAGTTACTATATTGACTGAAATTCTTGATGAATCTAATTCTCATTTCATTGAATTCTTTGAAATGTTTCTTCAAATTATGATAATAATTCAAAGTCTTGATGAATTGTCTCATCATATTATAATGATTTTCTTCGGTATTGTAATTGTATGTAGATAAATAAAGTCCCAGGGGAACTGGTTCCCATTTATGGATATTTTTCAACTTTTTGAAATTGCCATGGTTAGCAATTAAAGAGTCTAAGTTAGTCCATCCATATTCAATTGACGATACACTTTCTTCAAATGTTGGAATAGCCGTGATCTTGGAACCCCAAAAATTACAGGTGTTTATGAATTCTAAAGCGATTTCTTTAGTACCTGCTTCAAAGATGAACTTTTTATTAGGCTTTTTCGACACTTTAGGGAATGTAACCGAGAAAACATAACTTGTGGATTTCTTGGTATACAAGGAGGCTTTTTCAAGTTGAGAGAAAGTTGAACATAAATTATAATTACCCACATTGGCGGCGTTTTTCAACCAATTCCCATCACCAACATCTTCATTAGTATCATAAGCCAAATCTTCATCGTTTAAAAATTCAACACTAAGTAAATTCTTCAGTTGTTTTTGCTTGATTTTCTTGATTTTTTGTTGATGTTTTTTGATAGTCTTCGGATCAAATGAATATAAATTCAATTCTCCCTTCGAAACAACCACAAAATACTCAACAAATTTATTGTTCAAGATATTATTACTTGCATTCAAACTATTAGTTTCATTTGGCGTCGAAGTTTTAGCGGATCTAGTGAAAAACAGGAAAAATCTGGAACCAGTTGAGGTGGCAGTCGATACATTTGATGCACCAGAACTTGAAGTATTATCTGGAATATTATTATCTTGTTGGTCATTATTCAAAATCTTCAACTTCAAAAGACCTTCTTTCAAATAAGGGCTACCCTGTAATTCTAACGTCAAGTCATAATTATCTTGGAATTCATTTACATTGAAATTCTCCAATTGCTGATCTTGCTGGTTTTGTTGAGATTCAGTCAAATTAATCCGATCCAAATCAGCCAGATCAAAGGATACAACCGACAATGAATCATCATTGTTAGTGGCCATTGAATCCTTTGAAATTATTGAAGCTCTTGACAGTCTTCTATTAACATTATTATTATGATTCAATAATCTCAATTTATCAATCGACAGTCTATTACGTACCGTAGCATAAGAGTTGTTGGAAACCATCGATGGATTCGATTGATGATAGAACCTTTGGTTTTGATCCGACAACAAGGCTCTAGTGAATCCGACTCTTTGATTATTATTTCTCCCATTAGTAACGGTGAATTGAGAGATTGAAGAAGTAGCACTGGTCATTCTTTTCATGGAAAGCGAGTTTCGATTGGTGGTATCGGACCAGATCGACAGCGACGAAGGTTGACGAGAAAGACCAAGATCCAGACTATTCACCGGATGAGTATCGTCCCCTTCTTTATCTGAAGGCCCTTTAGTGGTTCCGTTCGAAGTACCAGCAGTACCAGTAGCATCAGCAGCAGTGGAAGAAGAACCACCACCGGTTGCAGTAGTGTTGGAAGTAGCAGAGTTGGTGGTAGTAGAATTGGTGGCAGCGGTGCTGGGGCTGGTAGCAGAAGCATCGGTCTTCAAATGTAACTCGTCTTTCAACAAATCTTCATAATACTTCCCCAACTCCCGCTCAATAACTATTCTCTGCTTAATAGTCAACTTCTTCAGCAACTTCGGATCCTGTTGCACAAAAGTAGTGAAGGTATTTTTAATATAATCATTCTGACTGATCTTCAGCTTCTTGTTAACCTCAACATTGTGTAAGGAAGTGTTAAGTAAGATTAACGAATACAATACAATGTAAATATTTTCAAATTTATTGGTACAAAACACATTCACCGGGTTCTGTTTCAAGTAACTTTGGGTGAAACTGGTAAGAATCCGGTCGATTTCTTGCAGCTCTCCTTTCAAATAAAGTTTGGAACATAAAGTCCTGGTGCTCGTAAGTAAATTACTATCCCACTTGAACAAATCCATGTATCGTTGTCTAATGGCAGTGGATTCATCATCGGCAGCAGCCAAAAACTGGATATATTCTTCCGGTTGAATGGACACGAATTCTTCGTTGAAAAGCTTTTCGGCAATTGAGTCGAGTTCTTCAGACATGGTGTGGGATGTTGATCAAGGTTAGATCTTGAGATTCGCAATGGACGACAATGGGTGCAAATGGGTGCCAATAGGTGCCAATGGGTGCAAAATGTGGGATGGATAATTTGCAATTTTGCCACAAAATCTATCTAGTGTCTCTAGATGAATATATAGTTTGGAAGATGATGTGTATTTCCCCAAACTTTAAGTTGAAATTTGGCACTGTGGTGCTTAATATACTTCTTTGCTCGTCTAATTTGTCCTGTATATTCGTCACATCTGGTATATAACAATGGGCACCATAACTAGCGCTTGACAATGGCGATCGTTGGCTGTTGGAGGGCAGTGTCAGGTTTTGTGGATTTGATATGATATGGCGGCGTCGGGGTGGAGGTGGTTTATGGGGTGTAGCACTTCTGGTCAACGTGAAATCGAAGTTTGGCTCAATTCAGTTCATCGGCGTTATGTACGGCTAACGATTTCTCGTCTCACTCGTCTCTTTTGGTTCACTGTCGGTCCATTTTCGGCCCACCACTGCATCTGCGTCTATCCTGCATTTCGTCCTGCATGTATCATTAAACGGTTTTGTCAGTGTGTACTATAAGCTATGGGTATAGACTTGTGTCTTCTCGTCACTGAATCTCTCGTGCCTTTTTTCCACCTCTCGTTTTGTATCTCTATTTGGGTACAGTCGATGAGTGGTATATCTGAAGGAGGTCCAGGAGGCCCAGGAGGTCCAGGGATCGGTTAAACATTAGTATCACAAAGGAAACTCAAATGACAATATCCAGGGTTATTCACCAGTATCGGGTTTTGTAAATGTCTGCAAAATCTCCCGGTCTGACGTTTCAGTTTGTAAGCTTGAGATTTCCTGGATGTTTTCTGGATCCTCCAATAAGCTTGGAAATTCCAACAACGCACCACAGTTGCAAAGATGAATGTTTATGAATTTATATTCTGTGCTGAGAGACTTTATTACATACTGACAAGACTCGGGCCTCTGGTGCAGCATCGTATAGTATGGCTCACCTTGGGAAAGTATATTTATAGGGAAACTACCGAGATTTCAAATTTCAATGGCTTCCTCTTGGAGACTGTTTGCCAATTTCAAGTCTCGGAGCCAAGTTCAATCCGTATACATACATCCAAGGGACATGATACAAGGGGATTTGCGGCCTTTAAATTTGCGGCCATGAGATTTGCAGAATCGAAATTTGCAGCCATGAGAGTTGCAGCCATGAGATTTGCAGCCGTGAAATTTGCAGCCATAAGATTTGCAGCCTTGAAATTTGCAGCCATAAGATATGCAGCCGTGAAATTTGCAGCCAGTGAGACTGACTAATCGATCTACCATTCATTAATACTCATAAACTATACGTCTACACTATATATTTATATTACAAAAATGCTCTATGTACTATGCTCTACAACATACACTCTCTATCCACCCCGTTCTACCCCCTCGTCCATGCGTCACCCTCCAATACCATCCTCCCACACTCACTCACTCATCTCGTTCTCATCTCAATTATTCATAATTCCACTAATTTCACCTTCTTCCATGACTGTCCCCCAAGAACTCCTTGAAACAACCGATATTATCCAATCACAGATCTCCCAGAACTTCGTCAACCCCATTGATGCTAACACCCTCAATCGGATCCTTCTCAACTGCAATCCTCCTCCACAATACATTCTATCAACCTTAGTCATCATAGACGATGCCGTCAAATCGCCACATTACCATGAATTGGATCCTGATTTGTGTCTTGTGACCATCTACGAGACCCTCCTTTCGAAGCTTCCGGCTGAAACCATCTTGGAATATTACCCGGTCCCTTATATCCTAGAGAATATCAAATTTGGCAATCAATTCAGCCTATTGATCTTGAAAATCGTCACTTTAAACTCGGGGAAAATGGATTTGTTCAACACGCAAATCCTTGCCACCACCCTTGAAATGTACTTGACTACCGTAGATTTGCCCATCTCGCTTTGTAGCCAGATCCAGACGTTGTTGGAGTCACTATCACCATATGTGAAACAGAAACTCAATGAACAGCCATTCAAAGACATTTTCAATTCTGCCAGAAACTCCGCCGATTCAACCATATTATCGAGAGTATTTGATGTCATAGATGTGCTTGTGCCTGAGGTGCAATTTGACTTATCGTTTGATCTTGGGTCGGATGATATTTTATTGAAGTTATTAATGATTAATTTCTATGAGAAACTCGTTAAAAAGAGTAATCCCTCCATTTTTTCCCAGATTTCTCCCCAGATAACCGAGATTTTGGAACTTTACAAGGAAAGAAATGAAAACCCCGAAATTCTGGCGTTCTTGGCCACTGATATCATCAATTTAATCGCTCGTATATCATATAATTTCCCCAATTACCCGCTACCACCAGTCGATATATCTGATATCCTGACTTTGAGTAAGATCAACCCTATAAATATAGACGATAATTTACTCCATCAAGTCTTGCAATCACCTCTATTCCACACAAAATACTTCACCGTTTTGCTTAATCTCGTCGGTTGTGAAGTTACATTCAACAAATTGGTGGATAATAATATCTTATCTTTAGCCTCGATTAAAAGTCTTTCTCTCGACATGCTTTTCCGGTTTTTGGAAGAATTAACCGCTACCAACTATGGAGTTGCTTATTTATTGAACGAACTTCCATCTATTGTATCAGAAACCATTGTTCCAAATCAAACTATCAACACCGAAATTTATACTACAAAGTTACAAGTTTTGGAGAATTTAGTGTTGAAAAATCACGATTTACTGGTATGGGAAGATGTTTTAATTGGGGCATATAAGGAGATGAAACATGGGAAGAATATCCGCCATGAGGCAAGAGTTGATATAATGGATGAAGCGGGCCAGTAATAAATAGTAAATAGTCAATTAATATTAATATTATGCCAGTCTATACACTCTATACATCAACCCATGCACTTCCACAGACACAAGTTCTTTGGAATACCATTGTCCATAATCCCAAGGTACCCTTACTGAATACCAAAGGATCATTAACCAACGAAATCGATCTACATCTGGTGCATTTCCTCAAAGCCACTGACTCATCACTTATATCAATCAATATCTTTCTCAAAGCATCGATTCTAACATTACGTTTATATACATGTTTAGGCACCATACTTCCAGAATATTTGAACAACTGTTGATGGTGTTGAACCTCCGCTTCATCTCCAGTGGTATTCAAGTCAATATCTCTTGCATTGTTTTTATAATCATTATCGAAACATTTATACCCAATATCAAGCCAGTCAACATCATAGTAAAACATTTCTGCCGTTTTCAAATCCCGTGATATAAACGACGCATGTTTGGCGACTACCCATTGGCACATCTTCAATAACTCTTCACTTACTTTTCCATTACAAACGAGTTGTTGTTCTAACTTGAGTATATGACCTTTTGGTTTGTTTTTAGCTATATTGGCCATTTCTGTCCCGATGTGACTATCACATTCCCTGATAAAAGTTTCATATAAATTCAAATTCAACGGGGAATTTGAACATGCCGTGAAATATCGGTTTAGAGCATCTTTCATGGGTGTGAAAAGCTTGTTTGAATCCAGTAAATCCTTATTAAGCTTCTTTAACACTTCATGAGTTTTACCGATTGAAGACAAAGCGTACATCAAGAATAATCTGGGTACTTTACTCAATATAATTGGTAAAACCATCGAATTGTTAAAGTTAATCTTACTGGAACTGGGATTTTTCCGACTCATGTATAATTGTAAAATTTCTTGGTTTAAACAGATGATTAATTCTACAAGCCATCTGACATTCCCAGTTAATGATATGATTGACTCAGATCTGGTGATTGAATCTTCAAAAGTATCTTCATTGGGTTTTTTTTTGGAGATTTGACGATATATACTTGATAACAGAAACATAATACCAAAACTTGTACTTCTTAAATTCAATATGATCCATGCAATGTTGGTACTGATATCATTAACTCTGTAATCCAAACCTCCCAAAATTAATTGTAATGATAAAAGCTTTTGTAGAGGAGGATTCGACAATAACTTATCGACCAGCTCTTTACTAAAAATATCAAGTTGAAAATTAATTGCTTTATGAGATTCACAGATAATCGATTCGATAAAACTATCAGTTGCCTCAAGCTGTTTATCCTTGTCATCAACAGACTTATTGATCAACTTCGAAACCCTAGCGACTTCTAATTGGATCATCACCAAGATATCGTCAGATGAAACATTACAATAACATGCAAAGGCATGTTGAAAAGCAAAGGCTACAGAGGTAATATACAAAACTTCAGGTGCTATACCCATTGATTCTGTCTTTTCCATAAATTGTAACTTCAAATCATCTTCAGTATTAGTTTCTGTGTATACTACACCAATTCCATTTGGAGAAAATGCTACGGCTATAGGATTAGCACCAGATACGTTAATCTTCGGCATTTTGAACCCGGCATCCAGCATCGATCTGACCAATTCAGGAATCTTATAAGATTCTCCATCCGTTGACCTTTCAGTCGAAGTATTAGCGTTCTTTGGGATAAGTTCAATAGATCCATCGTCACAAATTACCAATAAATCCAGTTTGCAGGAATCTACCGATAGCACCTTCTTTGGAAAATGAACTTTATCACAATATACTAAAGAAAACTCCGGCTCTATACCTTTCCCAGCAGTTAATGCTCCCTTTTTGCGGCCAATTTCGGCAAATGCATCTGATACAATTGATTCAGACTCTGCAATCTGGTACCGTAGTATGGACGTTGATATCTTGAAATTCTCGTCGAAATGATCATATGCAACTAGTATATCTATAGGATCTTTTTCGTTAAAAGTGGGCAGGATAATCTCAATCGATGATAATTTACTCAACTGTTGTTTTGGGTGATAATCCTTGTTTTCTTCATCAACATCCATATCTTCATTATCGTCTTCATAATGCACAGCAACAAACTCATTTTCGATATTTGGCGCCATTTCATGCACCAACTGACACGTCATTACTGGGGGTTTTTGCAATTCAGTAGGTGTATTATAATGTGGGTCAGACCGTTGTTTGGCGGCAGCTTCCACCAAGAACCCCCAATCAATTTTGACGAAATATGTCTTGATTTTATTCAGTAGCAGATCATACACCACAACCACCAAAGTCTTATCGTTGGGGAACCCGAAAGAAGCAGTTTTAATGTGCATATTATAGCCAAAGCCCTCGTTCAATTCAACAATTGTCTTGTGATATTCCACCTTATGTTCTCCCTGATAATGTAAGACCAATTCCCCGTTGCTTCTTAATGCCACACACGCTTGTTTGGTGGAAATTGGATGACACAAGTTTTTGGGATGGTATTGTTCAACCCCATAAACGTACATAGGCAGATCATTCGACATCAACTTGGCATCCCGGTTAATTATTTGATTCTTTTCAATTGGCAACCACGAAAATGCCACGAATTGCAGCGACTCATTTGGCTTTTGTTGAACATGGTTCACTATGATATCCCGGTAAATCATTTCCAAATGATTGTAAGAAGTAAGCTCATATCGGGGGTTATTGACATCTATCGAATGGGATTTTTCCGGCTCTTCTCCGTGAATGAGTCCCACTCCGGCTAGAAGAATGTAGAAGTTCCCATATATATCCGTGACAGCAAGATCTGTACTTAAATTGCTCCAGGAAACGAGACAAAGCTCGGGGGTTTGAGCAGTATCAAGACTGGGTCTCACCGACAATGATTGGGGCTTGGCTAATTGCCATTGCTTACCGTTGACGTTCTCGAGATACGTCAAGTGGAGGTTCTGTTTGTGGTTGATGTGGCTAGAAGTATAGGCCACAAATCCGTTTTTCGACCATGAAATAACTGGGGAAATACTCATGGTAGAAGTGATTTTTGATTTTTCAGTTTCTCGAATCGCATTTATTTGGGGTGTGTATATAGACCTGGAATCCAATGGGCTTATCTTTTGAACGGGGGGTGTTGGAGCCATGGTGAAAGATGTGTTGTACTACTGGTCATGGGGCCATATACGGGTATTTTTTTGGCAGGATTTAGCTGCCAATTTGGTAAAGTTGACTGCTGATAAATCAGTAGAGGTAAGTGTCCTGCAGATAATTATACGTGGGTCAGGGCTGTTAACGTACCAAGGATTAGCCAGAGCTCCACACTTTCACAATAGCCCAATTTGCAGCCATAATGGGAGCAGTTCCCGATGAACCACACTAATTAGCTTTGTATAAAATATGTTTAGATTTTCTCTTCTCAGATCCAGTCCAAACTTTAAGTACATAACCGACACCGTTTAATCATAATGCTGTTTTTAAATAGAATTAAAATGGCTTTAGTTCCACCTGAGGACAACTCTTTACCCCAAAGAAATAAACTGCCGGAGTATGATGGCTTGTCACTTAAAGGGGAAGACAAAGTTGAAGTTGTTGATATCACTGAACCTTATATTGATATTGAGGTTAATGATACTGAAGAAGAAATTAGACGGAAAAACACTAAATGGTTTAAAGTATTGAGTTATATCTGGGATGGAGCTGATAAGCATCCTAAAGAAAGAAGTTATCTTGCTAAGCTTGATTTTTTCTTGATTAGTTCTTCTATGTTGGGGTATTTCATCAAGAATTTGAACCAAAGTAATGTCACAACGGCTTATGTTAATGGTATGGAAGAATATTATGAAATGAATGATAATCAATATAATTACATGATTACTTTATGGACTGTTGGGTATATCATTGGGCAAATTCCTTCGAATTTACTTTTACACAGAATTTCAGCGAGATTTTATCTAGGTGGTTTGGAGATCTTATGGGCTGTATTGACTTTACTTATGATTACTGCCAAAAATATCAAAACTATGTACGTAATTAGATTTTTCCTTGGGCTTTTGGAATCTGGTTATTTTCCAGGGTTAGAATATTTATTAGGTAGTAATTATGCTGCCAATGAAATCTCTAGTAGATCGGCATTATTTGCCGTTGCTGGTAATATGGCAGGTCTAGTATCTGGTCCTTTGCAATTAGCAGTGCTTAGAGGATTTAAAAATTCCAAGTTACCGGCATTCCAGTGGATGTTTGTAATTGATGCCATTATTTCATTTCCAATTGGGGTGTATACGATGTTTTCTGATCCTAATACCCCATCAACAACTGACGTTTGGTATTTTACTGAAGAAGATAAGTTAGTTGGAAAAGAAAGAAGAAGACGTATTGGTGCTCAATTAAATACAAGAGAGAAATATACCTGGGATAAAATCAAATCATTTTTTAATACCTGGCATGTATATGTTTTCCCACTTTTGTTTTTATGTTATAATAATGCATGTGATGCAAAAAATCAACCAACTTTCCAATCTTTTATCAAGGATTATCTTAAACTAAGTCCAGAGAAATATAATACTTATCCATCTTATGTTACCGCTGTTGGTATTGTACTTGCTGTCCTGTTTGCATTATTTCATAATTCTATAGGAGGTAAAAAAAATCATTACTTTGTGGGGGCATTTTTTGTTCTCGTGATGTTTGGGTCTATCGTTTTAGCGGTATGGGATGTCCCAATTGGTCTTCATTATACTGCATATTTCTTTATTGGGGCTCCGGCAGCTTGGGGTCAACCATTTATCTTTAGTTGGGTGAATAGGTTGATGTTCAAAGATGATATGAAACGGAATTTCTTGGTAGTTATGACCAATGTCGTAGCTTATATTACTGGATCCTGGGTTCCAATTTTTGTTTGGAATACCAATGATAAGCCATTTTATTTTATTGGATTTTCCTATAATTCTTGTTTATGTGCATTAGGTTTGGTATTAACGGTAATTGCTTGGTATTTGACTAGAAGAGACGAAAAAAAAGAGGAGTTCCTTTCAGATGATTCGAGTTTGTAGATGGATAGAAAGTACATTCAATAGTGCTAGTTCTATGATCCATTAGAACCTTATACATTACACAACATGCATAGTTGATGCTAATTCTGTGTAGACATTTTGCAGCCATTTCGCTGTGTAGAGCCGGTGATAGGACAGATATATTTACTATTTTATTGAATGTATGATTTATTGAATAATACTCTTGTTACTGTATATTTTACGAATGGATCATGTTAGGATCTACACACGGAATACTCTATAAATCACCAGGAACTGGATATTCACCAACCCAGTTAGCAACTTCAGATGCAAGAGCCTTTACTTGATCAGATTCGTTAGCTAATTGTTTGAAAGAAGCCAATAACTCCTTGGCATTAGCACCGGATTCTTGGGACTTTAATTCAATGGAAAGAGCCACGGCCTTTTCGAAATATTGGGCGACCTTTTCAAATTCTTCTTCACCAAAACCTCTGGTAGTCATAGCAGGAGTACCGACTCTTAAACCAGATGGGAAAAGAGCAGACTTATCACCAGGGACGGTGTTTTTATTGGCAGCAATATTGATTCTTTCCAAGACAGCTTCAACTCTGGCTCCGTCGATGTTTTTAGATCTTAAATCAACCAAAATTAAATGAGTATCGGTACCATCACTGACCAATTTGAAACCTTTGTTTTGTAATTGTTTAGCAAATTTGGCAGCATTAGAAACAACATTTTGTTGATATTCTTTGTATTCAGGATATGAAGTTTGTTTCAAAGCAACAGCTAAAGCAGAAATGGTATGGTTATGTGGACCCCCTTGATGAGCTGGGAAAACAGAAAAGTTGATTTTTTTATCTAAATCGTACATGATTTCCTTCCCTTTTTTAGTGGTCTTTCTAACACCCTTTCTGTAGAAAATCATGGCACCTCTTGGACCTCTTAATGACTTGTGAGTAGTGGTAGTAACAATATCAGAGTATGGGAAAGGACTGGCAGTAACACCGGCACTAACCAACCCCGAAATATGAGCCATATCACTCAACAAGTAAGCTCCAACTTTATCGGCGATTTTTTTCATTCTAGCGTAATCAATGACTCTAGAGTAAGCAGAAGCACCAGCCACAATAACTTTTGGTCTGAACAAAACGGCATTGGCTTCCAAAGTATCATAGTCAATCAAACCGGTTTCCTCATTCAATCTATAAGGCATGGTTTGGAAATATTTAGAAATATAAGAGATTTTGGTGGTTTGGGTTTGGTATCCATGAGATAAATGACCTCCATGAGGTAAATCCAATCCCATAATTCTATCACCAACATCTAAGATAGCAGAATAAGCATATAAATTGGCTGGGGCACCCGATAAAGGTTGGACATTCACACCCCATTGTTCGGGATCTAAATCAAACGCTTCCAAAGCCCTCTTTTGACACAAGGATTCAGCCTTGTCAATGAATTCATTACCTCCATAATATCTTTCTCCCGGGTATCCTTCGGAATATTTGTTTTGCATTTCAGATCCCAACAAGTCCATGACGGCCTTGGAAGTGAAGTTTTCCGAGGGAATCAAGGTGACACTGTTTTTCTGTCTGAGTTTTTCGGAATCCAAGATCGATTTCATTTCTGGATCGACTTCAGCCACTGGCTTGGAAATTAAAGCCTTGGAACTGGCCGATAAAGCATAACTTCTGTAGCTGACTGACGAGAATACGCTTGGGGATTTCAAGCTTGAACGGACGGTTCTGGAAAGCATGGTGTATATTGAAATGGAATTTTTCAATTGGAATTTTTCAGATTTAATTTTTCACTATGTCTCGCGGTGAGTCAGACTGAGGGTCTTATATGGAGAACTGGCAGGAGCGAGCGATGAGCCGTCGACTGTGAGCCGTTGAGACTCTGGTGGGACTCGAGTCCAATTGTGGGGATATGGGATATAAATAGACTTTGACCCTGGTGCTGGTGGTATGCAGTGTAGGGTTGTTTTCCGGCGGGTTTTAAGCATGGTAGCAAAGTCCGGGAAATCTACCTCTCTTCTCGTAACCACTCTCCCACATCCCCAACGTTCCACCTCTTCTGTACCCCCAAACAATTCTCCACCAATACATCCTCCAACCCCAATTGTCCCTCTACATACGCTCTATAGTTGCCGTCCTCCAATCGGGCAACTTTCCACGGATACTTCCGCTTCCTCATATAATAGACTATGATACCAAACGACCATATGTCGACACTTTTCCCGTCATATTCAAGCCTGTTGAAGATTTCGGGCGCCGCAAACACTTCAGTGCCGACTATCCCCATACACACACTTTGGTTCCGGGCATCGGTGAAATCAATCAACTTTATTCGTCCTTCTGTCACTAAGATATTATCGAATTTCAAGTCTCGATGGCAGACCCCGTTACTGTGTAAGTATTTTATGGCTTCGTATAGCTGTTTGGTGTAATTGAATATTTCTCTGGAGTCTGCATCCCGTGTAGCAACTTTTAGGTTTTTGAAGCCAGCGAACTCTTCCGATATCCAGGCCTTTTTGGTAAAGAAATTTGTGTGGAACCCTAGCACTTTGATTATATTCTCATGGTCTAAAGTCTTCAAAATATCATACTCGTGCTTCGTTCTTTTTTTGTATTCGGCAAATGATTCGTGTCTATCTCGGGCATATGTTTTGGTTACGTAGTTGGAGTAGAGATGTACGGTTCCTGTTGTACCTTTGCCTATTTCTTTTGGCATGGTGCGATGAGATGAGGAATTTGGTATTAGTCTGTAGCGGGTGTGGAGTATAAATATGTATGATCCACAGACACATGTGTGTATGTATATGTAGCGATGTTTGCCTTTCTATGCGTATATATATATCTGTATCTATGTACTTGTATCTATGCATTGAATCTATGTATTTGTATCTATGCACTGAATCTATGTATATACTCGTTTGTGTCTATCGATGGCTGCAAAATTTCTCAATTTGTGAACACTAATATAGCGTCTGTAGTTTAGTCGGCCATTAAATAACAATTCTTACCAATTTGTGTCAATTCGGTTGATTTAGTCTGCTGAGTTCACTTGGTGCATCAATTGGACATTCGAGTGTTTTTTTAGTCTGACTTCATGTCCTTACCTGTACCATAATGGCATTCACGGGACTGTTTATTTCCCTTGACTATGATATTTTATTAGTTAGTTTATTGACTTTTATAATCCCCTAGTGAGCTTATACGTATAGTTCATACCTCGTATAATGTATTGGAGGATTACTTCGTTCATAGTTTACCTCTGCCGTGGTTGTAAAACTTCTTTCCTGCTTTTTTCATTCACTTTTACCACACAAAGCCTCAAAACAGTTCGAAAAAGACCCACATCACAGCTGATCACCATACCTCAACCATCGCTAACCTAACGATACCCGTCTCATCTTGATATAATTGAATCTTATAAAATTAACCTGAAAGAAGCCAACTCCTTCCGTTTATGGGTAGTATTATGTCGTATTTTTGAAATCATCCTTTCGATTACAGCAGACAAGTATACAGAAAGGCAAAACTTATCAAAGAAATCAGCTGGGTGTTAAGTAAGTGGCCGGCAATTGTTGTATAAGAATCAGTTGGTTGGGTGTAATATGAGACTTAACCTTGACCAATCGGCTTTATCATTGTCTACCCCATAAGTCATTTGTACCAGTATCGAGTAGGGAAAAGAAACAACATTCCATGGTGTGGCCATAGAATTTGGTCGTTATTTCGTTCAAGTCATTATGCTGAGCTCATCTACATTATTTTTTACCTGATAAGGTAGTATTTGCAGCCAAAGTTTGTCGTTTTCTCGCCTTTTAAAGGTAACTTTACCAGACAACTTCTGTACCCGAAAAAAAAAGTATATTATATAAACAAGTGAAATAATCGAGAGATGGGTGATACGGTGAATATAGTACAAGAAGGATTAATGGCTTGTCTAGGTGTAGATGAGCTGTAGGACCCTGGCATGCGGGAGAAACAGACAAGATATGCTTTCCCTTAAGCACACCCAAACATAGGCAAGCTCTACAAGACCAACGTGTGCATATGAATAGAAATAGCATAATGAGTAATAGATATAACCGTTGATGCCATAGATGCCATAGATGCCATGGATAGATGCCTTGCCTGCATATTACCCACATATCTCAAAACAGAAGACAAATGGACCAATTAAGCTATAAGCAAGACGGTAAGTGCACGATACCTTATCAGTTGCTGTACAATCGAGTACACCTTCGGTATCCGGATGATGATATAACTATAGTGATAAGTAGTCTCCAGAACCAGTCGGGATGGAAATTACTTATATCACCTGATCTATTGATATATATTGCAATTATTTACACCGTTCAAAACAAGTCGACTAAAATACAAATATATAATACATATCTACTACAATTTAACATCTACAAGCTAGTGTGAAGAGAAAGAACCTGAGTTTTTCATGTAACCGTTGTTTTATTCAATTTGATCTTTCAATATTACGTCTTTCAGACATACATTCAAAGCAGGGAATTAGAGCATAGCGAGCCTGCCATGCAAGAGCTTCTTCAGCTATCGACTGCAAGTCTTTCGCTGAGTGTTTGAGGATCCACCAAAGGTGAACTTGGGACCTTTACCGGCGAGTTTGGTTCCGTTACATTGTAGTATATCGGTAGCACGGAAGTAGCTCTTCCCCTTCATAGGGGAAACCCCGAGCCTAGGTGCATCAGGCTCTGGGGTACCATAAACTAACAAATGCTCATCACTGAGTAATCCAATAAACGGAATAATCCAAGTGTTAAACCACTTCCCGTCACACCCGATAAACTAGTCTTTTTGATGGATGCTCCCTATTCGGCACTGCAGCCATAATACCGTACAAAATCATAAAAACACTAAAACCATTAGAAATATAAGTATTTGCAATTGAACATAACCAATATACGATATCCCGATTACAGAGGTGCTTGGGTCTACTCCAATGTTCTGCTGGATGACGGTGCGTGAGGCTTAACTGCAGGAGCAAAGTGGCCCAAACTATAAAAAGCCAATAATCCCCATATCGGTTTCGTTTTTTTCAACCAAGATGAAGTTAATTTCTAGTTTGGTCTTAGCCCAATCGTTGTTGGCCGTCCAAGGATTGGTCATTCAATCGCCTTTCAACTTCGAAGGATTGCAACCTCATTTCGACTACGCTCATGATAAATTGAATAAAGTGTTTGATGACGGGATTTTCGAGTCAATTGGCAAATTTTTGAACGAACCGGTCAGCCAAATCTCCGAAAACACCAAGAACTTATGGAGTGAAATGTTGAGAGAGTATCCAAATGCTTTGCAACTGTTGACCTCCAAAATCCCCGGAAAATCCTCTACCGATTACAAGTTTGACTTCCATGTGGCTTTGGATAAGTTCAAATCCCATAAATTAAGGGGTAAAGCTACCCCAAAATCGTTGGGAATCGATGATGTCAAGCAATATACCGGATATTTGGATATCGAAGAAGAGGATAAACATTTTTTCTACTGGTTTTTTGAAAGTAGAAATGACCCAAAAAACGACCCGGTTATTTTATGGCTTAACGGTGGTCCAGGATGTTCTTCATTGACAGGATTATTCTTTGAATTGGGACCTTCTTCAATTGGTGAAGATTTGAAACCAGTCAGAAATCCATATTCCTGGAACAACAATGCTTCTGTTATCTTCTTGGATCAACCAGTCAATGTTGGATACTCTTATTCCTCTGAATCAGTCACCGATACTAAGGCAGCTGCCGTTGATGTATTGGCATTCTTGGAATTGTTCTTTACCAAATTCCCAGAATACAGTAAATTGGATTTCCACATTGCCGGAGAATCTTACGGAGGTCATTACATTCCAACCATGTCAAAGACCATCTTGGATGCTCCAGATAAAAACTTTGAATTGACTTCGGTTCTTATCGGTAATGGATTAACTGATCCGTTGGTTCAATACGAATATTACCAACCAATGGCATGTGGTGAAGGAGGATACCCAAGCGTCTTAAGTCCAGAAGAATGTGATGCTATGGATGGTAGTATTGGTAGATGTTTGAATTTAATCAATTCATGTTATGCCTCTGGATCGGCTTGGGCTTGTGTTCCTGCCACCATTTATTGTAATAATGCTCAAATCGGACCATACCAAAAAACCGGTAGAAACGTCTACGATGTGAGAGGTCAATGTGAAGGTCAATTATGTTACAGTCAAATGGAATATATTGATAAATACTTGAATTTACCAGAAGTCAAAGCAGCCGTTGGAGCTGAAGTTGATGATTACCAAAGTTGTAATTTCGACGTTAACAGAAATTTCTTATTCACTGGAGATTGGATGAAACCAGATTTCAGAGATTCCATGATTGAAATTTTAGATTCAGGATTACCAGTTTTAATTTACGCTGGTGATAAAGATTTCATTTGTAATTGGTTAGGTAACCAAGGATGGACCGATAGATTACAATGGAAAGGTAGTGAAGGATTTTCAACTGCTCCAGTTCAAAAATGGAAAAATGGAAAGTCTCATGCTGGGGACGTTAAGAATTTCGAAAAATTCACCTTTTTAAGAGTATTTGATGGTGGTCATATGGTTCCTTATGACCAACCAGAAAACTCTTTAGATATGGTTAATAGATGGATTAGTGGTGATTACACTTTTGGTTATTAATAGTGATACCTAAATAAATATATATGTTATGTTGTTCAAGATTATTTTAAACTTATAGTAGTGGTGATGTTTGTGGTATTTGTTCCTGTACATACACCGGTACCTGAATTTCAAAACCGTCTCACATTTGTACTCTCGTTTGCTTCGCTGTTGCATGGTTGCAAAAAAATTACCCAATTGAGAATATCCGTAAACAATGGGAAACTCATATTGACTACCCTTATCTTTTTTTGTTTATAATAAGCATTGATTAGGAAACTTGGATCATATAGTTTGACAACCCATGCAACTCATTCCCTTTGTTTCAGATGTTCTCTGCCTCTGCTTCTTCGTTTATTATTATCGTGTACACTCATCAACAATTTTGAAAATTCTTTACATTTATACCCCCATATGACTAACTTCCTACGTCTAGCACACCGTATATCTGGTGTGGTAGCCCTTCTACTAAGTCTTGCCATTGGTGCTTTATCAGTGGTATGTCTTATTCAAATTACCAAACTACTGCCTTATTTAATTGTTTGCATTGTGGGATCATTTCTTCAAAGTATATGGATCACCACCCAATTTATTGTACATCCATCATGGCCAATACTATTACTTGGTCTATTTATTAATATTTCATCAACTACTTGCATCATCCTAAAATTATTTCATCAAAATAACCCAGATTATGATCTTATCCTACTGATATTGATCATAGTTCAAATCATAATGGTGACCACCAATACAGTCTTGGGTATCCTGATGTTCTGCCACCCTGCCGAGCTGCTTGATTTGGAATCCTCCTCTACTGCTACAATGGTATCAATGGATGATTATATCCCCAAATCACAAGATATAAATACGGTTAATTGGATGAATGTTGGTCCAATAGATTCGAAACAAAATGCTCAACCTAAAAATGATAATCTTAAACGTGATACCCTTATTCCAAATAGCAATAGTGACATATCATTGAACGAGTCTAATATCAAAAGATCTAAATCTACTGGAGAAATCAAGCATAAAAACCTGGGACAAATCAAAATCAATAAACGACAACAACGATGGAAATCGATTAATGAAGAGAAAAACTTCCTAGAAAACATAAATGAAAATTTACTTCCTGCAGTATTAAAAAAGAGTGAAAGTCCAATTCTAGCAATTAAAAGACAGCAAGCATTCCAAGATCCAGAATCTCCAATAACCCCAGCAGATTCTGAGTACATAAGAGAGTCCAACTATAATAGTAAAAATGTGGCATTTAATGGAGTATCTTTTAACGATACAGCTTCTGTCAACTCTGCTAATTTACCATATATATCTGAATTTGGGGAAAGATCTGTATCAGGAGGAAATTCCGAACTCCATTTCAGTCAATTTGATCAAAACACAAGAGTTGAAGCAGTTTCCGAATTCCAGATTCCAGAAACTATTGAAACTCAGTGGGACTCTGGCTACTCTACCTCAGGTAATATGAACCATATTTCCCATGATCAATGGAACGATCGAACTGCCAAACAATATAACAACTTCAGATCCCGTTCAGGTGTATCTCTTGGAGCCCCAAGGGTGTTTTCCCAGAAACTCTTAAATGAATTTCCTTTGGATAATAGTGATGATTTACTTGCTCCTCCGGATAATAGAGCTGATAATATCGATCATCTAAGTGATGTCCAAACAGAATATGAACATGATCAGGAAACCCAAATCCAACCACCTTCAGAGGACAATCAGTTCCAACAGTTCCTTCATAATAATAGATCATGTAGTGCCCCATCGTTACAAACATTTAGAAATATGTCAGGTGGGTCATATGAGTCAAATAATGCCCCAGATATAAGTGATTCGTTCAGAATGGCTTCAACGCCTCCTCCTTTGGAATTGGATTTTGAACCTGATCCACCGAAATCATCTCCTATTAGAAAACTTTATCTGAGTCCAAAAAAATTATTCCGTAGATCTTTTGAGATTGACCCAATATCAGTAACCAAGATCCATAGTATTCATCATACACATACTAACTCCAGTATTTCAGCTCAAGCTTCCTGGTATTCGGCTTCATCAAAAAACGAAAGCCCCAAAAGATCAAGCTTTTCATTTTCAAGGCCATCCATGAATGTATCAAGGAAACCATCTATATCAAGAAGTTTATCAAGGTCTTCAAGAACTTCCAGATCTATCAAATCAAGTCTGGGCCGCTCAAGGTCAGCATCGCCCAAAAAATCCAAATCTTTCAAGAGAATCATTGCCAGAAAATCAGAGCCACAATTACATAAACCTTACGTAGTTGCCCCACCAACTTTACTAAAGCAGGCTATAGTAAAGAAACAACGAGAAAGAGAACAGCCCAATTTCGAAGAGAGCTGGGATTCGAGAAGCGTCAAGTCTCAGGATAACTCGAGGAACAGCTCGCTACCAAGTGCCGTTATTGGAGAATATGATCGAGAAAAATGGAATACCCTTAAAGAGCTTAACATGTTTGTGTAGTGTACAATAGTGTAATATAGTATTTAATTCGCAGCCATGGGAACGGTATATAACTGTGTCTGTATGCAGTTCATGCTTCATCTCTCATCGCGATGAGAAGAAAATATCTGAAATATTGACGTGAAAAATGGAGGATTTGTTCGACGTCTTCGATGAAAGACCCACCGATGTGCCGGATGTCCTGATTCCAGTACAATCCCTGGCTGACACTTCATCTTCTGCCCAAGTTACAGACAAATCCCAGCAAAAACGGAGAAGAAGCGACGAAAATAGCGACGCCAAAGACAAATCAAAGAAAAAAGATACAAAGAGACCTGATATCAAGCCCGTTGTTTCCGACGCTTTGGAAATCGAAGCTTCTAGAGAAGTGGCAGCATCTGCCGGGCTCTTGGGAACCAAGCCTGACGATGCCACCAACGCCCAATTGAAATTAAGACATCAAGTTAGACACCAAGTAGCGATTCCTCCTAACTATCCATACAAACCAATAAATGAACATAAAAGAGTCAATGATGCGAGAACTTATCCCTTCACATTGGATCCGTTCCAGGATACATCCATTTCGTGTATCGACCGGAACGAATCAGTGTTGGTGTCGGCCCACACATCTGCTGGTAAAACGGTGGTAGCTGAATATGCCATTGCCCAATCTTTAAGAGACAAACAGAGAGTCATTTATACGTCTCCAATTAAGGCATTAAGTAATCAAAAATACCGGGAACTTCAAGCAGAATTTGGTGATGTAGGATTGATGACGGGGGATGTTACCATTAATCCAGACGCTGGTTGTTTAGTGATGACTACAGAAATTTTAAGAAGTATGTTATATAGAGGGTCGGAAGTGATGAGAGAAGTGGCATGGGTTGTTTTTGATGAAGTCCATTATATGAGAGATAAATCTCGTGGAGTTGTTTGGGAAGAAACTATTATTTTGTTACCTGATAAAGTCCATTATGTCTTTTTATCAGCCACTATCCCTAATGCCATGGAATTTGCCGAATGGATTGTTAAGATTCATGATCAACCTTGTCATGTGGTATACACAGATTTCAGACCCACTCCTTTGCAGCATTACTTGTTTCCTTCGGGAGGTGATGGTATTCATTTAGTAGTGGATGAAAAGAGCTCTTTTAGAGAGGAAAATTTCCAAAAAGCAATGGCACAAATAAGTGATAACATGGGAGATGATCCAGGCTCAGCTGATGGCAAAAAGGGTAAGAAAGGGCAAACTTGGAAAGGGGGCAATAACGATGGGAAATCCGATATTTATAAGATTGTTAAAATGATTTATATGAAACGGTATAATCCAGTTATTGTTTTCTCGTTTTCTAAAAGAGATTGTGAAACTTTGGCATTAAAAATGTCGAAATTAGATTTCAATAATGATGATGAACGAGACGCTTTGACCAAGATTTTCAATAATGCTATTGGTTTGTTACCTGAAACTGATAGAGATTTACCTCAAATTAAGAATATCTTACCGTTATTAAGAAGAGGTATTGGTATTCATCATTCTGGGCTATTACCTATTTTAAAAGAAATCATTGAAATTCTATTCCAAGAAGGGTTATTGAAAGTTTTATTTGCTACAGAAACGTTCTCCATTGGTCTTAATATGCCTGCTAAAACTGTTGTATTTACTTCGGTACGTAAATGGGATGGAGTTGGATTCAGATGGGTGAGTGGAGGTGAATATATTCAAATGTCTGGTAGAGCTGGTCGTAGAGGTTTAGATGATCGTGGTATCGTCATCATGATGATTGATGAAAAAATGGAACCTCAAGTTGCTAAGGGAATGGTCAAAGGTCAGGCTGATAGATTAGATTCTGCCTTCCATTTAGGTTATAATATGCTCTTAAATCTTATGAGGGTCGAAGGTATTTCACCGGAATTCATGTTGGAAAGCTCGTTTTTCCAATTTCAAAATGCTTCTTCTGTTCCTAAAATGGAAGGACAATTAATGAACTTGACCAATAAGTTATCAGAGTTCGCTATAGATGATGAAAATTTGGTTAAACAATATTATGAATTTAAACAACAGTTGAACAATTTACAAAATGATAGTAGAAAGGTCATAACTCACCCTGGTCATATATTACCTTATTTACAAAGCGGTAGAGTGATCAAGGTAAAGATAGGTGATGTGGATTATGGCTGGGGAATGGTTCAAAGTTTTAGTAAACGAGTCAACAAAAGGCACTCTTCCACTATTTATAACGATCACGATTCATATATTGTTCAAGTTTTCGTTTACTCGATTTACGTTGATTCTCCCGTCAATTTAATTAAACCATTCAATCCAGATTTACCAGAAGGTATCAGACCTTCTAAATCTGGAGAAAAATCGAGAGCTGAATATATCCCTATCACTCTTAGTTCTATTGAACAAATAAGTAGTGTTAGATTGAAAGTCCCAAGTGATTTCAAGAGCTCATCTGCCAAAAGAAACTTGCTCAAAACTTTGAAAGATTTGCCTAAGAAATTACCCGATGGTATACCAATAATGGATCCTGTCAACAGTATGAAGATCCAAGACGAAGAATTCAAAGTCCTTTTGAGAAAGATTGATGTCATTGATTCCAAACTAATGGCCAATCCTTTGCATGGCAGTGTAAGATTGAACGACTTATATGAACAATACGATGAAAAAGTGAAGGTTGAAACAGAAATCAAAGATTTACAACAAAAGATCCTTGAAACAAAAGCAGTCATTCAATTGGATGATTTGAAACACAGGAAAAGAGTTTTAAGAAGATTAGGTTTCACAACAGCGAATGATATTATCGAATTGAAGGGGAGAGTAGCTTGTGAAATCAGTACGGGAGATGAATTATTATTGACTGAATTGATATTTAATGGTACATTCAACGACTTAAGTCCAGAACAATGTGCTTCTTTGTTGTCCTGTTGTGTATTCCAGGAAAGAGCCAAAGAAACCCCAAGATTAAAACCAGAATTGGCTGAACCATTGAAGAATTTACAAGATATGGCCCTCAAAATCGCCAAAATCAGTAAAGAATGTAAAATTGAAATGGTTGAAAAAGATTATATTGAAAGTTTCAGATCCGAATTGATGGAGGTCACTTACTCCTGGTGTAAAAATGCTACTTTCACCCAAATCTGTAAAATGACCGATGTATATGAAGGGTCGATTATTAGGACTTTCAAGAGATTGGAGGAATTAATCAGACAAATGGTAGCTGCTGCAAAAACCATTGGTAATACTGAGCTTGAAGAGAAAATGGAAAAGGCTTTGGAACTTGTCCACAGAGATATTGTTTCTGCTGGCTCGTTATATCTTTAGAGTCTGTATTTGTGTATTTGTGTATCTTGTGTATTATATCGTAGACTGTATACATCTCTGTAGGTATATTTCTGAAGTCTCTATGTATATCGGGGTTCTGTTCTGATATTTACCCTATGGTAAATTTCATACCGCCTTACCTCAGTAGTTTAACCCCATTCAATTTTTATCTTTTTTGATCAAATTCCTTCATTTAACAACTCGTTCACATTTATATATCCCATCCAAATACACTCCCCCTTTCTATTTCATTCTACACCCCCTGGTTGGGCAGAAATTCTAATTTCCATTTTGTATGGGTGTAAGGGTCCAGTGCCAAAAGCTTAGCCCAGTGGAATGACAAGTCTCACTGCCTGCAGTCCTTGTGCTCCTTCCTCCTGCAGTATTATTTCCTATCGCATCACTAATTGCAAATTCACCAAAAATGCCCCCCAGAAAAAGAACATTGCTCTCTGGTGAAGTGGAATTGATCTATGTCAAGTCCAAAGTGTATTTACATCCAACATCTGCTAAACGAGACAATGTGGTGGGATTTTTAACCGTTTCAAAAGGCCCAAATGCCACCAATACCGACTATAATATCTCCTTCACCGCTGAATCCCAGTTATCTGTGGAGGAATTGAAGATTTATAACCAAGTTGACATGGAAGACCTATCAAAAAAGGATGACCTGACATTCAGAATCGTCAAAAAACCTCCCACCTCCGTTTTGTCTGGATACAGCTTCAGTGTAGCTATTCTGTTCATTTATTCGGTCCAACTTAGAAATCCCAGCACTGGGATGTGGTACGGTCTGGTGATAATTAACACCTTGGATGGAGAGAAATTACCCATTATATTTTTCCATGATGATGAGTCGCCTTCCACGAAACAACGACAAAAACAACGGAATCAGAATTTCGAAACATTCACTGATTCGGGCCATTTAATTTGGGGTGGAGTGGAATTCCTATCGATATTACAAGAGAATTGTCATTTAGTCAAGTCGACGGTTGAGCCTTCTGTCTACTTGGTGAATCCTGTTTCTGATGACTTGAGGAATTTTGCTCCATTCAAGGAGAAACCCAAGGCCAAAGCACCGGCCAAAAAGGACTTTCAACTTCCTGATTTTAACAAGGTTATAGCCAATGCCAAATGGAAAGTTTTGGAGACAGTAGCTACATTTTCCGCCAAGACGAAGAATCAAGTCATTGATATAGTTGATGAGCATGTCCCAGTACCAATCAAACAGCTTATCACTAAGCCGGAAGTTCAAAAAATCGGTAATGAGTTTGAAGGTGCCCGAGTTTATTTGGCCAAATGGGCTGCTCAAGTTAAGGAAGAAGCAGAAGAATCCCAGCGGAAATTCAAAATTAATGAAGAGCTTTATTCGATAATTAACAAGGAGTTGGGTAATGAATTGTTAACCCAGCAAGAAGTTAGCAAAACTGGTAGAAGGGAAGAAATTACCAAAGGAGAATGGAAAAGTTTCTTCGACTATAGTGGTAGATTAAAAATAACTGTCAATGAAGTTAAAGATCGGATTTTCCATGGAGGTGTTAGCGCCTCCGTCAGAGGTGAAGTTTGGTTATTTTTATTGGGTGTTTTCCCCTGGGATTCATGTGCTGAAGATCGTCAAGCCATTAAAGAAAGTTTAGCTAGTAAATACAATGAATTGAAGCAGAAATGGATCACTGATGAAGATAAAAGGGCCACTGAATTCTTTAAAGATCAAAAATTTAGGATCGAGAAGGATATTAACAGAACCGATAGACATTTGGATATCTTCAAAAATCCAAGTAAACGGAAAGTTAGTGTATCGGCGATTGGCTCTAACGTCCCACCTGTCTTGAGAGAGAGTTCACCGGAGACCCCTGATGAAGATGAAGAAGACGATGAGTTTGACGTATCCAACATAAGAAACCCTCATTTGTTTAAAATGAGAGAAATCCTTTTAACTTATAACGAATACAATGAAAATTTGGGATATGTCCAAGGAATGACTGATTTGTTGGCACCTTTATATGTTGTCTTACAAGATGAATCGTTGGCATTCTGGAGTTTCACCCATTTTATGGATAGAATGGAGCGTAACTTTGTGAGAGATCAATCAGGTATGAAGCAGCAAATGTTAACTCTTAATCAACTCGTTCAATTCATGTTACCTAATCTATTCAAACATCTTGAAAAATGTGAATCAACCGATTTATTTTTCTTCTTCCGGATGTTATTGGTGTGGTTCAAGAGGGAATTCGAGTTTGATCAGGTATTACGACTTTGGGAAATCTTCTTCACTGATTATTATTCCTCCCAATATCACCTTATTTTTGCCTTGTCTGTACTCAGTGACAATGAAAGAATCATGATCCAAAACCTCCGCAGATTCGATGAAGTGTTGAAGTATATGAATGATTTGTCCATGCATATGACTTTGAATAATTTACTTGTAAGATCAGAATTGTTATTTTTGAAATTCAGAAGAATGGTGGATATTATCAATCGGGAAAATCTCTATAAAAAGAAGGAAGATATCACTGTGGTCAGTCCAGATATTACGCAGCTTCTTTCGAAGGAATTGGTGATCCAAAAGGAAGGTCCTCGTCCTGAAGGCGCTGGAGGTGGCTGATTAAAAGAGAAGAGAGAATAACTTATTATGTAGTAATGTTTATGATTTTATTTTATGCCATATTTATCTTTCTTCCCAAGTGCCAAACCGCGAGACCTGTATCACCGTTTGTGGATTTGGCTGCGAAAAAAGCCAAACTTTAAGTCCTACTTACACCAAAATTTCACCGTTTCAGCCTTTTTTTCTAACTGTCAAACTCACTTCTCTCCTCCACTATAAATAACACCATTCCTTGAAAATGTGGGATGAATTCTGGAATAACGTCTCAATGTCCTTGTCAAAAACTAAACAACTTGGCGCTCTTCAACAACGAGTAGATGCAATCACCAAACAAAACAAAGAACTCGAAGATAGAGTTGAAGTGTTGCAGAAAGATTTCAAGAAAATCGACCTTTCAACGTGGAAGGAATCGCCAAAAGTGGACCGGAAAATTGCCCTTGTGCCGGTGTGTAATACATCAGGAATGTTTCCTAAGCCGCCAATAACCAATTCCCAAGATATATTCGAAATGAAAGAGCTGGCGATATATAAATACTTGGAGTTCTATGATGATAAAAATAAGTATAGATACCCCAGGAGAATGCTTTTGCTGATTCTTGGTTGTCCAATATCCCAAGTTATAGATAAGCGCCTAATTTTTGCAATTATATTTAACTCCAATATTATTCTTCCGACGTCAACATTAAGAACCGTTTGTAATAGAGATGGAGTCAATCCCCCAGTAAGATTGAATAATGTCAAAAGAATAAAACAACTTAAAGACCTAGAGCTTGATGAAGTCTTGAAGTTCTATGAAGTTTTTGAAGATAATTATACCCGAGAGGCTAAAATCGATACCTTACTTATGGCTTTAGGGGTAAGAGTTCATATGCATAAATTCAAAGATTTAGTAGAAAATAGTAAATAAAAACTGTTGTTCTGGAGAGTTTATTCGGCAAGACGATTTGAATCTCTCTTGTTTAAATCCTTCAAATCAGCTACTGGTCTTTCAGCCTGAGGGGTAATCCTGACAGCGAGTCTTGTTTCATCTTCACCATAATCAGTATTGGCGGTATGACTAACTCTTCTGTTGTCCCAAACAACAACAGTTCCCGGCTCATATCTTGCTCTAGCCTGTAAGTCATGGGAGTTGGCAATATGGTCATAAATGAAATTCAATAGAGCATCAGATTCTTGTTGCTTGAAGCCAACAATTCTTCTGGAAAAATTCGAATTAGCATACAAGATCTTTTTTCCAGTCACTGGATGGACTCTAACAAGAGGGTGGATATTTTTAACTGCTTCTCTTCTTGATTTGAATTCAATACCTGATCTGTTTTCGAATCCTCTAGCTTGTTCGACAGAGGAATGTTCAACATATAATCCGTCAATAAGCTTTTTGAATTCTGGAGATAATCTTTCATAAGCTTCAATAGTGTCAGCGAAAATGGTATCACCACCCGATTCTGGACTTTCTAAAACACTGAAAAAGGTAATACCCGGAGGTTGTAATTCATAAGTAATGTCACTGTGCCAAGCAGTAAGGGTTGTCTTTTGGGCGAAGTCAAATCCGGGGTAGTTGGTGGTATTTTTGTTCCTGAATACAACATGAATTTCTGGATGCCCAACTGGAGAGCCAGACACTGGATGGATATGAAGAGGACCATAGTATTTTCCATAATCAACAGCAAATTGAGGACCATATTTAGCGAAATCCTGATCCCTAAACACAAGCAACCCTCTTTGAGCTGCCAATAAAGCTAATTCATTTTTTCCTTCATCTGTCAATTGGGAAAGTTGTATTCCAGTGTACTCAGTGCCCAATTTAGGAGTAATGTTCTTTTGAGTGACACTACCATCTTTTGGTAATAAGTTTGGAAAGCTTGGATCGGCAAGTAACCCCTTATCGTGATGTTCAAAAAACTCTAAAGGAGGGTAATGCTCCTTGGGGGCCCAAGATGGGAGGAACTCTTTGAAGTTAGACTTTTCAATATCTTCTTGTTGAATGGTGAAATGGTCACCTTGTTTTTGGAACTTGATTGTTGCAGACATGTTTCTTTGTATTTAGTAGAGCGGCTTAGTTACCTGGGAAACTTGGGACTATTTATATTTGTCAGAAATACTTTATCCCCTGATCCACTGATTTACTAGATCAACCATAACTGTGGTTACTGATTTTGCAGCCATTTTTCGCAGCCACCACAGTTGAGGCTCAAGGTTAAATTTGTGGCATAATCAGAGATTCATAATGCATTATTGGCTAATCTGAGGGGTAAATTGACTGATAAGGGAATGGCTGTACTTGCATTTGGTACAAGATTTAAGGTTAATGCCTTTAATCACCTTCTATCTCCGTGTGGCATAGCCAGCTTATCAACGTAGTAAAGTGAATAGAAGTCGTAGGGTCTAGAATCCATCGGAAAGAGAATACAGTTATATAGTGTGATGAACTGAGATGTATCATCAATAGACCCTTGGATGGGGGGTCTAGTGTAGCTTATAAATCATACTACAGTCCTTGTAAACCAGTAGCTGCAGTAAGAAAAGACCACATTGACTAATAAACCACCTGAAGACAAAAATCGTTCAATATCATTGGCTCGTATATTATTATTCAGTCAGCTGCCACTATATGTATTAGTAATATATACTGTAGTGGAAGAACTGGCCAAAGACCCTAACACCAGCCGCAAATGCACTAGCCTCAATCCGGCCCCAGCATCGTCTACCGTGCGGCTGAACTCATCGCGACAATAACATCTGCACCGTTATAACCACCGCCAAAAATCCCTAATTTTCCCCAATAAAAGCCAAACAAAAACAGCTCATCTTAAAGCCATGGCCACAGAATCACAGCCGTTACTTTCAGACGATGAGTATGAATACGAAGACTTTAAATTGAGTCCTAGAGTTAAATATACCTTGTATGCCACGGGGACTATCATGTGCGTAGCTGTATTATACGTATTCACAGTTGTACTTCCTGGCTACTTTATCCCGGAACCAGTTGAGTTGGTCGATGTGCAGAAAGTGACAAATTTAGCGGTTCGTTTGAACCCGGTAAGTCCCAAGTTATTTGAACTGTTAGACACAGAGATGGCCATTGACACCGATGACTTTGGGCTTGATGATGACCTTGACTTTGACGAAGAGGCAGACCCGGAAATGGTTGAGGATCTTGATGCAGAAACAGTTGGTGTGGCTCGGAAAGGAGTAGAAAGAATCATCATGATTGGAGACATCCACGGGCATTATATCCAACTCAAACGTCTTCTTCGTAAACTCAAATATAACTCCAAAAAAGACCATATTCTCGTTCTTGGTGATTTCATTGCAAAGGGGCCAGATTCCATGAAAGTGGTGGAATTTCTCAGTGATAATAACATCGATTGCGTCTTGGGTAATCATGAATATTATTTACTTGACAACTACGCCAAATTCCACGGTCTCAAATTCCCTGATTTCGTGGGAAAAGACATCCAAGCCACCGGGTTCAATGACGACCCTGAGTTTTTACTCGCCAAAAAAATGGAACCCAAACACATGCAATACATAAATAACTGCTCGTTAATCAAGAAACTTGGACCAGTCCCTGTTTATTCCAAAAAGACAGGAAACCAAATCTTGGACGGGGTTTCTACCTCCCACACAAGTCCAGGAATTGCCGTCCATGGAGGATTAAGATGGGACTTAAAGTTGGCCGATCAAGAGCCTCAAGAAGTATTGGAAATGAGAAGTCTTCTTGGACCTTATTATAACCAAAGTACAGACGATCCTCATGAAGATGATGCCGTCAGCTGGTCCAAAATCTGGAATAAAAAACAGAAAAAAGGCGGATCTGTGGTTTATTATGGACACGATGCCAGAAGAGGATTGAATATCAAACGGTATGCCAAGGGAATTGATAGTGGATGTGATAGAGGTGAGACCCTTCTGGCTATTGTTTTATGGGATGAAGCAGGTGATAAGATAGTTCATCGTGAAAAAGTTGTCCAAGTTAAGTGTTGAACATTTGCTAGGGTAGATAGTAGCTAGATAGTAGAAGAGGGTAGATAGTAGCTAGATAGTAGAATAAATATTTATTACACTACAGTCCCATACTAGTTAATGGTTGCAAAATCTGCGAACCTTACAGGACACAATAGACCCATGGAATAACCCATATCAATATCCCGCTATGTCCATCCTAAAAACAAACCAATTACACCATCATACTCCCCTCATACCTCTGATTACAACCATCAAACTCCCGTCTCTCTCCCATCACTTTGACCCCATAATTGAAATGGCTTAAAGTGTCCAATTAACAGGTATGACATTTACGCTATATCCCAAACCCAAGGCGTATATTCAGTCCCCGTGTCCCATCATCTCTTTCCCTCCTCGCTCCCTCGCTCGCTCAAAAAAACAAACAAAACAAACACCCAAACACCAAAAACAAAACCCACACACCAACATGAACCAAATATTTCAAACGGAAAATGGACCACTTCTCGTATTCATCCCCGAATCTGATGTCAATCGAGCCAATTACCAGGAGGCTATCGAATCACATGGCGGAATAGTCACCACCACAAAGCCCCACGACAACAACAAAATAATTGTTTTGTCCAGCAAATCTAATGTTCCCTATAACCCGGTTTATAAGTTCAAGTACGTTGATGATTGTATAAAAGAGGGGAAGCTTTTGAATGTCAACAAGTACTTGATTCCTAAGGATCTCACCAGGAAAACCACTCGATACCTGATTCAGCAGGACGAGTATATTTTGGAACAGGTTAGATTACATCCCCAAAGAAAAGGGAGCCATAAGTTTTTTGAAGAATTGGCACAACATGAAGCGTTGGAGGGCCATAGTCATCATAGTGTTAGGTCCAGATACAGGAAGCATTTACAGGGACATTTACAATACTGCTATAAAGTTGATGATGATGGGAGACTTGTATTGGATGAGAATGGAAACAAGATCAAAATCCCGGTCCTGGAAGTTCAAGGGCAAAAGCGGAAATTCACTGCTACTGATGATTATAATCTTTGTGCTGAAATTCTTAGATATGTGTTTTACAAGATGACTCCCGAACAGCAGCAAGTGGAATTACAAGACGATCCCAATACTACTCAATTGGAAGATCCCGTGGTTCCTGTTAGTTTTTTCAAGGATATAATGCTGAAAAAACACAGATCTCATTCCGATCAAAGTTGGAGAGATAGGTATAGAAAGTTTGCCCTTAAATATGGGGTTAAAAAGTATGTTGCTTATTACGAAGCTTGTTTAGCATATGGTGTAGAGCCAAGTGCCATGAAGCTTTTTACTGCTATCGATTATAAATCAAAAGTAGAACTGGCTAATCAATCTTATAAACTGATGGTAGGTTCTGGGTTTGACGATAGAGTTAACGTTCCTCTTGATGAAGAAATAAGTCAAGTCAAAGACTCAAATATCTCTTCTATAATGCAGGTATTAGCTAGAAAATCCAAAGATAATCCTCCTCCTTCATCTTTGAGTCCAACTGAACCTATCAAAGCTCCAATTTTGGAGACTTTGAATAGTGATGATGAAGTTGATGACGGTGAGCAACAAGAGCTGATTGAATCTGGGGCTGATTTATTCAAAGATGCCTTATCTCAAACGACACAGCAAACACAAGAACCTCCTTCTCTGCCGTCTTCTGGAAAAACAAAAAAAAGACTGAAAAAATCCAAAAGTCTGACAACCAAAAAACAAAAGACTACTGAACTGAGTCCCAAAAAAAATAAAGCTGCAGATCCCTATGTTAAAATTGACCCGGAATTACTTGATGAATCAAAAGATGAACCATCTGTTGAATGGCTTCCAAAAGGTGCTCCTTGTGATGCGTTTGTTTCAAGACTATGCGCTTCAAAAGATCTTGAAAAAGACCTTGAAGAACTCGATGAATATTTCCAGGGACTTAAAGGTATGACCCCTGAACAAGTCTTTCCTGTTTTAGAAGCCAAAGGTATGTCACCTTCTTTTATCGGACATATGTTGAGAGCGACTAGTGGTTTGCATACTCTATTGGCTTTGTATCTCGGCAAATGTGTTGAAAACCTTAAACACAAAAAATCTGATCCTTTATGGTTTGAAGTCCTAGGTGTTTCAGGACTTTGGACTGAAAGTTACGATAATCTGTTACGAATTGAAACTAGATTCGGTAAAGAAAGACCTGATATTGCCTTCCAACGCAAGAGAGCCAAGAGTATGCGGGTACGGTTTTTGGAAATAATTGGTGATTACTAGGATTTTTGGTATGTATATGTATTTTTGTATTTTAATGTAGGAAGTTACCCGATATAAAAGAATAGAGAACGACATTAGAGTAATCAAAAAATCATGAAAACAACATATATTATGGTGGGTATCAAAAGTCACCATATAATAAAAACAAGGTACTTTAACTAAACTATTTAGTTGGAAAGAACCCCCCAGTATTGTTCGGCATTGAAAGAACCTGGGGCTTTCCATTGATCGTTGAAAGCAGTGAACAAAATAGAAGCGTCACCACAAGAGTCAACGATAGATTTAACAGCAGCCTTTTGGTTTTCCTTGGAAGGAACAGCTTTACCGTTAGATTCACCCTTTGATGGCCAACCAGTTTCAGTAACGAAAACTCTCTTGTCACCACCACAAGTAGTGTAGACTCTTTGAATTTGTTGTAAAACCCAGTCACCGGCTTGGTCAGCAGCGTAGTAACCATCAAAGAAAGCATGGGCGTTAATAGCCAAGTAATCGGAACAATCACATAAGTCTGGGTTGTTGATAACAGCAATAAAAGTATCAACACTGACAACTGGACCATTGTAACCGGCGGATTGTAAAGCGGATTTGGCGGATTCAACGTACTTTTTAATTTGAGAAGGAGTAGCTTGACCAGAGTTGACCAATTCGTTACCGACAGAAACAGTGTCAATAACATCCCAACCACCGTTGCTTTTAACGGCATCGGCTAAAGTTTTGATACCACCTTCAATATCAGAGACATCGAAAATACCGGCAAAAACTTTTTGACCCTTGTTTAAGTTAGCTAAAACAGCATTAGCTTGGTCACAGTCAACACCGTAAATTCTGATGATATCGTAATCAGCTAATTTGGATAAATCACTGGCAATTTCATTGTAAGCTTTACAACCACCATCATCAGAGTATGGAGAATAAGTAATACCTTTGGCACCACCGTTTGATGCAGGAGATTCATCACCGGAATCACTTGAAGCAGAAGCGGAAGCGGTTGATGAGGTTGAAGTGGCTGGAGTGGAAGCAGAAGTAACAAAAGTACTTGGGTTGGAGAAAGAAGCTGGTTGAAGTTGAGCACTGTGGGTGAAATCGGCAACAGAAACACCAGTGGCGGCACTTAAGGAAACTGAAGTGGTTGGAATTTCATCACCCCCGTAACCGGCAGTGACAACAACGGTTTCAAATGAAGTGACAACTTTAACAGCTCTTTTGTCGTGTTGATGTTGATGATTGTGTTCATCTTGGACTGGTTGAGCCATAATAGTGGCGGCCAAAGCGGCGGAAACGACAGATTTAAATAACATACTAAAGTAAATTAAAAGAACGACTCAGTGGAATAAGAAATCAAACGTGGAATATAAGAAAGGAGTGACTTGTTAGATTTCAATAGAAAACTTAGTAGTTGTTTTGGGAAAAAAATTTGGAAAAGGCGGGAATTTTTTTGAATTTAACGGAAGTGAAAAAATCAACAAGGGTTGAGAGTCGCACGAATATGAGACGAGCCGATGCGGTAAAAACAAAACACAAGACCATGGCTCTTGGCGCGACCTGTGTGGGGCCACGATTTCTTGTATCGAGAGAGCGATTTCTTGCATGGGAACCGAGAGTTCATGCACGGGCCTGTAGTTAAGATTTCAATTTTCCAATTTAAGTTAAATAATAACAGACGAGTGAAACGAGTCTGGACCTTTTGACTTGTGGTTCCCGATGTTTCGTTGCGGTGTCTCCCACGTCAGGGCAAATAGTTCGATCGTTAAGGGGAGCCGGGGCACGGTAGCCGGGGAACGTACAGCGCACTGTCTGGGCATTAATTGATCGGCGGCCCGAGTTCTGAAACAATCACATTTTTGCGGCACTTAGCTACCAATGAGATTATTGGCATTGGCGCCATGATCTCGCGGTAAAATAGAGTTGTGGTTGTAGGTTGTCGTGGTGGTTTGGTGGTTGTCGTGGTGGTTTGGTGGTTGTCGTGGTGGCCGTCGTGTTGTACTGTGATGATGGACATCGCGCTGTACCGTGTCGACCATGTTTTGACATCCAGTGATACACGTACCTGTCAATCATAGACATACGATTAAGTTATAAGAAGTAGACATACAATATGTACTTAATTATCCTATTTTGATATCTTACAATATCTTACAATATCTTACAATGGCCAATAATAGCCCATTAGCCCATTAGCCAATTACAAAATTTATCTAACCATCAACCGACGTGTCGACATTTATGCAATGTCCCCAATTTGGAATTCTCTATCCCAATGGGGAAGGCAACAAATTGGGAAAGTTACATTCGATGCCGCGTGCGCTTGATTGGTAAGAGTTCCCAATCCGAGATGAGCCTGAGTGTGAGCCTAGTCTGAGTGTGAGGAGCCATCGATTCAAGGCTATTAACTGGTCGTACTAGTATTGAAGTGTATACTAGTATCCCAGTGTAAACTTGTTGTATGCTCGTGTGTATACTTGTAGTGTATATTTGTGGTTTATACTTGTAGTGTATGATATATATAGTATCGGAAAGCGTGAATTTAATGGCTCGTTGGTAGAGTTGAGAATTGGCAATTAATGGTTTGCAGCATTTTGAAAAATAACGTTAATTTCTTTTCGGTTTAAATTACCTTAATCTTTTATAATGAAAATATGATGTAACACTTGCAGCAATTTTTGGTGCTTCTCTTGCCAGGTGCTTTTACATACAGCAGAATATTTGGTTAAAGAGAACCGATGGCTTGTATAACTAATATCAAGAGAATGGATATCGCCTTAAGTAAGGCAGATATCACCGTAGAAATCAAGGTGCCATTGACCCTTTCTATAAAAATATCATTCTCCAAAGTTTTCAATGCAAGTAAGAGCATCAAAATCCCACACTGAATTTGCAGCCTCTTTGATCGTAGTAGAAAGCGTGCTTAATACTTAGTTGATTGTCATGGTCCCACTCATCTCCAATGGCTGCAAATACTGGCAATGGCACGACCCGAACCTTCCTCAAAGGGCAATCCCCAATTCCTTTACATATTCGCCTTAACCACATCTCTTTTGTATTTATTTTGTAAAGAAACCTATATATATTCATACATCTACACACCTCTTCCAATATACCTCTCCTGCAGCTAATTACTACTTCCTTCCTCATATGCCATCTCACTACTTATCCCTTTATTATTGCTTCGCGAATAATCATTCTTTCCATGCTGCAATTTGATCCAGAGAATAAGGAAAATCTCCATTTACATTCCAAGGAGATGAATCCTAAAAGTGTTGATAACGGGAGAGATCAATCGGCTGTACTGAACCAGTCGGGGGCAATTGATGTATCAAATCCCCATGATTCTACCATTGATAATCATCAAGTTCCTGCAATTTCCCATGATGATGCTAAACAAATTGGGGAAGTTGGCCAATTGACTAACTTGGTAGATGAATTGGGAAGTGATAGTGAATTTTCCGGTGTCGACTCGGTATCGGCCTCAAATTCCCGTTCCTCTAGCGCTGCTGCTGCTTCTTCTTCTAACCCTCTAGCTAATGAATTTGATCAAATGGCAGATAATCTCATGAAACCTGTTCCCGATTATCCAATAAAATCCCAAGCTCATCATACTTGGGAAATTAGTAGTTGGCTGTCGTTGACCGATCAAAAGTATAGGGGGCCAAAGTTCAAAGTTGGAGATTTAGAGTGGAATATCTTGTTGTTCCCAAGAGGTAATAACAATAGTAATTACCTTTCGATATATATTGAACCCCATTCTGCCAATGTTCCTGATGATTGGTATTGCTGTGCCCAATTTGCCTTTGTGTTGTGGAACCCGGCCAATCCATCGGCTTACTTTCCGGGTTCTTCTTTCCATAGATTCAATAAAAATGAAACTGATTGGGGTTTCAGTTCTTTGGTGGATTTAAATCAATTATATCGCCCAAGGACCAATCAAACAACGGGAGTCATAGCTAACAATAAGTTAAATATAACTGCCTATATTAAGATTATTGATGATTCTCTGACCGGGGTATTATGGTACAATTTCCTTGATTATGATTCAAAGAAAAATACCGGCTATGTTGGTTTAACTAATCAGGGGGCTACATGTTATCTCAATTCTTTATTACAAAGTTATTTCACCACTAAGGTGTTCAGGAAATTGGTTTATCAGATTCCCACTACTTCTACCACCGTTATAAAATCAAATAAAAAGATAAAAAAACAAAGCTCGGTGGCTTTATCATTACAAAAAATCTTTTACTTGTTATCAACGAGTCCTGAAGCTGTGGGAACTTCTGAATTAACCAAATCTTTTGGTTGGGATTCAAATGATGCTTTTACTCAACATGATATTCAAGAATTAAATCGGATTTTAATGGATAAATTGGAAACTTCCATGAAGGGTACAGCAATCGAGAATAGATTAAATGACTTATTTGTCGGGAAAATGAAAAGTTTCATCAGATGTATTGACGTCCCTTATGAATCTGCCAGAGTTGAAGACTTTTGGGATATTCAGTTAAATGTTAAGGGTTTCACTAATTTATCTGACTCTTTTGATAATTATATTGAACTTGAAATGCTTACCGGTGATAACAAATATCAAGCAGGTGATGATTTCGGATATCAAGACGCTAAAAAGGGTGTTGTATTCGAATCATTCCCTCCAGTGTTACATCTACAATTAAAGAGATTTGAATATGATTTTATGATTGATGATTTACAAAAAATTAACGATTTTTATCTGTACCCTGATTCAATTGATTTATCACCATTTTTAGATGAAGATTTACCTGACCGCGTTAAACAAGAGAACTGGAACTATAAATTACATGGAGTTTTAGTTCATCAGGGATCAATTTCAAATGGACATTATTATGCCATGCTTAAAACAAAAGCTCGTGGCGATCACTGGTTCAGATTCGAAGATGATAAAGTTTGGAAAGTAACTCAATCTCAAGTTTTTGAAGAGAATTTTGGCGCTAATGAACTAACTCAAGAAGAGTTCATCAAATTAACAAGATCCGAGCAAAACGAAAACTTGATAAGAAGATCCACTAGTGCTTATATGTTAGTGTATTATCGGGAATCCCAACTAGACGAAATATTACCTGATGGTGAAGATCAAATCAATAAACATGTTCCAAGTTTCATCCCGATTGAGATTCAGCAACACTTGGACGAGATTAAAATGATGGAAGATTTAAAATTACAGCAGCTATACAATATTAACATCAAATTAGTAAATCATGAAAACTTTTCCAATTATCAAGAATTTGATTATTATTATGATCCAATGAACTCGAAGTTTTATGACCAAAAGGCTGTTGACAGGAATAAGAGGCTTCAGCCATTGATTTTAAGTTTGAAGAAGACTGATCCAGTAACTGAACTCTATAAACAAATCAACGAAGAGATTAACCTTTCAGTTAAAGTGGAAAAGGTTGAAGATTTATCAAAGTTGCCTTACAGATTATTAGTGATTTGTCATCTTAAGAACCAAACTAATAGAGTCGATACTATATTAGACTTGAGAGATTTATTGAATGAAGATGCCGAACATCAAGCCACCAGCTTAATATCTATTTATAATAGATATTTTACTAAAAAATTTGATGAAATGGTGTTCTTCCTTGAAGAATATAAGTACGATTTAGATTATGTGATTGAGAATACTGTTTCATCTTCAAATGATGTTAAAGATTTGAAAATTGATGATATCACTGAGAAATTCAATCAAGTCTCCCATAAGATTGTTCAAAATCCTAAAGAATTGGATGAATCTTCGAATAATATTATACTTTTCCTCAAGTTATTCGACCATATCACCAATAAACTCTACGGTTTAACTCATTTAGTGATCTCAAAGGATGAATATGTCAAGAGTATAATTCCAAAAGTTAAAAGACTATTGAATCTCTCTGATTCTGCCGATTTGGCATTAGTTGAGGAATTGGCACCTACCAGTTTAGAACCTTTACAAAACGATTCAATTTTGGAAAAAAATGAATTGAGTAATGGAGATATTTTAATTTGCCATTTATCAGATAAGAATGTTACTAAATCTTTGACCGAATACTTTAGGTTCTTGAACACCAAACTTCATATCAGTGTTAGACCTCTAAAGACTGATATCAATGAAATCAGTTCCGCAGAGGAAGACGATGATATTATCGAGGTGGAAGAAGTCAATGAACAAGATGAGAATTCCCTTGACTTTTGGATATCAACTGATTATTCGTACGATGAATTAAGTAAAATCATTGGGAATAAAATTAATGAAAATGCAGAATTTATTCGTCTTTTCATCATAAATCAATCTGGGTATAAATATCCAATGAACACATCATCGAGTCTTTCCCAATATTTCCCAAGATCCCTACCTCGTTCAACTAACGTTCAATTTGAATACGAGATTTTGGACATGTCTCTTAAAGAGTATGAGAGTATGAAATCATTGAAAGTTCATTGGATAAACAAGACACTCATGGATTATGAAGATTTGGATATTCTAATTCATGTTAATGGAACTGTAACTGATTTAGTTGAAAAGGTGTTTGAAGTATTAGGTTCCAGAAAATTTGATATCTCATCCATTAACAAAGAACAGCTATTACTTTATAGTGGTAATAACAGTAAATATGTTGAGTTGATCAGATTCAACAAACCAATTGAATCATTGAATGAGTCACTTGATTACTACTTAGGGGAGTTTCCAAATGAATTGAATATTTTCGTCAACTATGACTTGGTCAAGCCATTTGCGCCAACCAACTCCAAACCTCAATTTGATAATGAAGTTGAGCAACAAGAATATGATCTATTGATTAAATCTAAGAAACAAGTGAATGTGGCACCAGTATTCCATTTTTACAGAAACTCAAGTTATCATCATTCGATCCCATTTTTATTAATTGTCTTCCCAGAGGAGAAATTTAAAGATACCAAGAAAAGATTACAAGCTAAGTTAGGATTGAATGATGCCAATTTCAATAAGATTAAATTCGCCTTGGCTGATAATAGTGATAAAGGGAAATATTTAGAAGACGACGATGAGTTGATCCTTTTCAATGAACTTACTCCTGAATTGTCCAATTTGGCTTTAGATCACGTTGATCGTAATCCAAAGAAGAATTTGTTTGATAAGGGAATTCTGATCAAGTAGCCTTCTTGTCAAGTGATATGAAATTAAAAACCATATATTGAATGCATTTCTCGTTACGTCTCTACCTATCTACTTTCCTTTGATTTTGACTTGACTTTATCTGTTTCTTTTACTTTTACTTTATCTTGTTCTTCTCTTCTCCCTCCTTCTTCCTCAAATCAGTTGAACTGAGTTTATTCTCTCCCCCAATAAGTTCAATGGCATAAACTTCAAGCGTTGGGAACCCAATACTGTCTCGATATTCATTGACATAATCTCCGCCAGATTCACTTTCTTTACTCAAAACTAGACAATCTATATCCCTCACATATCCCGTTGGACCACAGACATCTACTATACGATAGATATCAAATGTATGGTCGGCATTTGCAATTTTCTGGACAAACTGGTTAGTTCTACGCAATCTAGTGTCAAATGACTCAAGATACTCTTTATACTTTTTATTTTTCAAAAGTTCATCATCGGTGATACCTATGATCACCTTTTTTGACGAGAGAAATAAGGTGGTTGAAAGAAGGATTTTATGACCATCATGGATATGATCGAATGTTCCCCCTACAGCTACTACATCATATTTGGGGCTAGAAATACCAGGAATTATCGGGGAAATAGCCGTGACTTTGGCGTCCACTACTGTAGCTTCCGGATTGATCCCCCGTTCTGTTCCACTTATGTATACTTGTCGGTACGAGTCACGGGGTTGGTTAAAAAGAACATCAATATTGAAATTATAATCATAGTTATTGGCGAGCAGAAGGCTTCTCAATTGATTATATAGATGGTTGATAACGGTGCTGAATACGTCTATCGAGTCAAGTTTGGTATGTATGAATACGTCAAGACTAGACGGTTTCAACGATAAAACTTTTGTGAAAAGATCTTCATAATTGTGGGTGGTGGGATCGGATATTACTATAAGTGCCATTGTGGTTGGATAAAAAATTGAGATGGGGAACTGTATGTAGGATCTGGTGATAAGGTGGATATTTATAGGTAGATGAGTATATGTGGGTATATGGTTTAAGTAATATCCTGAATGGAATCAGTTTATATAGTAATATATATTCATGTCTGAAAATGGTTTATGAAGGAGGACCAGACATTCCAAACACTTTTACATAACCAGTTTATAAATGCCCAAGAAACGGATGAAAATGTGCATTTTGCTTTTTTTGCAACCATAACATTGCATCGATTTATCATGCCAGTTATATACTGCCTTTATACGAGTCTATTACTATTTACATGTCTAACTGTACCTATTTATAACGTCATGGCATGGCTTCAACTCTTCCATATCAACTGCTAAACTATTTACAAGTAATTTATTATACTTAACTCTAATCAGAGAAGATCTCATATTTCTCCAATTAGACGAGACGATCTTCTTCACCACCAAATGTAATTTAGTATTCATATCCTTTGGCACAATCTTGGCAAAATGCTCCAACCGTTGAAATAAATACTCGAGTTGTTCTTTAGTTAAACTGTTTCTTTCGTGGCCCATATTTGAATTGTATCTATGCAAGTACTCAATCTCTTCAAGCATACTACCAGCCAATACATTAAAAGTCTTGGAGGTTAAAAACTGTTTAGGTTGTACGTACTGGACTAAGTAGGTGTTGATCTTACTAGCCAATGATTGTTTAAGAAACAAATCATTGATTTTGAACATCATTAAGTGAATCATCTTCTCGTCAATTACCTCAAAATCTGAATCTACCAGTAAATCATAGTTGATAGCAACGTCGAGTTTGTTGTTCTTAAGATTAGGGTATTGTTTGAATTCAACACCAGCAAGATCATTCAATATGTGCCAAAGCGTTTGTACGAATTGCATCGGCCGATCCAATTGAGCCATTCCCTCTATGAACCTCTGCAAAAGGAATTTATTTATGTGAAGTTGGGGAAGTTTTACAGCTTCGTCAATAAACTGCATATCGACCGATTCATCATTCACGTTTTTATATTGACGTTGAAGAGTGTCTGACATCAGCTTACTGAAACCCAAGTTTATATCATGTTTAGTCTTAAGCTGTTCGAGTTCGAGGACTGAGGTGCATAATCGTTCAAGCCCTTTAGCAGTGTAATTAAAAGCAAATTTGGGAAAATCATTGATGTAAAGCAGGAAGTACTGAACCATGAAATACTCGTCAATGTCACTGGTGTTGATCTTTGAATATATGCTTTGTGATATCAGAATCATTTCATTTGTTATTCTGGCAATTTCTCGGTTTTTGAATTCTTTCGATTTGTTTGGTATGGTATTAAGTTTATGATCATAATATTTGGTTATTCCTGTTAGAAAAATCGTGAAGGTCTGAATTGAGGGCTTGAAGGTATTCAATTTAGAGAAAGCGTCCCAAGCTTCGAACTGACCATCATCGAAATTCCTGGTCAAACAATCAAGATATGCGTTAAATATTGGAAGCGTTGGTTCGGGGATTAATTCGTAAATCGTCATTAATTTTTTGGTGGTGGTGGAATCTAATTGGCCATGGTTGGTGGATTTACTGATTCCGTCGAAAAGTATAACGTAGGTTTGGATGTTCGGAGTATATCCCCATTTTTTGCAATCATTCAAGAGTTTTATGGCTGAATCTACGGGTCTTTTGAATTTTTCCACGTTCTGTTCCTGGTTTCCATCGGTCTCCTTCTTCCCGAGGTCTCTCTTTTGTACATGCTTTTCCATGTCTTTTTTGGCGAGAATAAACTCTAGGACCTTATTCATCAGGACAGTATTCTTGTAATAACTCAATCTCAACAAGTGCAGGGCCCGTTCATGATGGCCATCTTTCTCCAAAAGCAATTCTATTTGTTTTGTAACCTTTAGTTTATCGTTCAACAGAGACGGCTTTATACCAAGTAAAGTAAGTAGTAATAATTTATCCACCGGTTTTTTATCTCTTCTTCGTAAAGCCATCAAATTCTGGAAAATGAGCAAGTTCCTGGGGGACGTTTGTGATAAATCTCGGCTTGTTATTTTGGAGGTATTGATTTTCTGGTTATTGTCATCGTATAATAATCCATCATATTGATTTCTTAAGATTTGAACGCATTTATTTAATGTATTTGCCTTGAAGACCGGGGAAAAAACGGAGCTTTCTTTCCTGGGGGTCGGCGGGAGAACCCCTGATTTCTTGAAGTGGGAAACCCGGGATTTAAGCTTCCCGTAGTTTATAAGTGACTGTCTCATGATGAGATGAGATAGAGTAGATGGAGTAAATGAGATGCGATGAGATCCACACATGAGAAACGAGACCGAGACTAACAAGAGATGATTCCACCAGAAACACTAATACGTAACCTTAATCGCCACAACATCGTCGCCACGTCACAGCAAATAAACCATATATCCAGAGACCTTGCCACAAGCATCATCAAAATCCAGAAAAAAAACCACCAACCCCCATGGATTTATGCCAGTTTAGTGAATATTTTAAATGGGAAAGCTCCTCAATTTGGTAAGTACATGGCCTCTACTTTACTTATCGAATTCAAACACAATTATGTGAATAATAGGCCCATAGACACGGGGCTTCTATGTGAGTTGGTCAATTATAAAGTGATCAATAATTTGGTCATTTTGCAAATACTCGAGTTACTTATGACCAATGTCACTGATGATACCGTCAGCTTGACCGTTGAAATATTGTTTCATAATGCTGCTATTTTGCCCACTCCTGTCACGTACGCCGTCATGGATAAGTTGAGGGGCTTGGTAGGGGAGGGGGCTGTTAATGAATATAATAGACGGGGGATAACTGAGTTGATGGAAGCTAGGAAAAGAGGATTCAGAGATTATACCGAGATATTGGGAAAGGTGGTGTGTCATGATATCGATTTCGAGGAGATAGACGCCGATACTGGAGATACTGTCGAAGCTAGCATTGCTGGTATTGGTGATGATATCGCCGACGCTTCTGACACTCAAATACCTGGCACCTTTGGCATTCCATTTGGAGATGCAGCTGCTCCCGATGCTTCAGCTGACGGCTCTGCTCCTGCTTCTGGTCCTATTGATCTCTCCCAATCGGCACTCGTATCGTTACAGAAAACTGTCTACCTCTCCATAATGTCGTCCCTCTCGTCGGAAGAAGCAGTCCATAAACTTCTCCAGCTAAAGCAGACTCCACAGCTTCTTTCGGATATAATCCTCAAATCTTGTATCCAGGAAAAGACATACTCCAAATACTATGGGAATATGTGTGAAATATTGATCCTAAAGTTTTCCGAATACAAAGAAACTTTCACAAAATTGTTCACCCAATACTACACCACCATCCACCAAGTTGAATTGAACGGTATTAGAAATCTCGGCAAGTTATACGGGTATCTTGTATCGACGAAGATCTTGCCGATATCTATTTTAAACTGTATCAAGTTGACTGAATCTGAGACGTCCTCTTCCAGTAGAATTTTCATCAAATTCATACTCAAAGAAATGACTGAAGAGTTGGGGAGCACTGGTTTGAAATCCCGTTTTCTTGAACATGAATCCCAGCTTCCGGGTATGTTCCCCAACTCTGATTACGATGATGCTATATTCTCCATTAATTACTTCACGGCTATTGGTTTGGGGATGTTAACTGATAATATGAGACATGGTTTGGACGAGCTAAGAAGGGGTAGAAAAAGAACCAGATCCGGCTCTGCTAGTAGTGATAGTTTTAGTAGAAGTGGAAGTAGTAGCTATAGTAGAAGTAGGAGTGGTAGTTATAGTAGAAGTAGAAGTGGCAGTTATAGTAGAAGTAGAAGTAGAAGTCGATAGTGTGTTTGAGCCATAACTGTATCATAATTCTATATCTTCTATTTATGCTTTTCAAAGCCATGCCAAGGTCTGTCAATTTACATTGTCAGGAATGGGCTAGTCAAGAGTTTTCCAATACTATCCCATTGATCTAAGTTTTTACGAGGACAATGATGCATTTTCCAGAGTGAGAGAACTCCAAGAATCAGCTATAAAGCGTATCTAAATACCAAGGTTTATAGAACTTTTTTTCAAACATGAGGATTTGAAAGTTATTGAGAACATGATCCCCTTTCATAGTACTGTCTGGGAAACACTAGGAAAAATGAAGAAAATTGCCCTTTTTTGACGCTGTTGAAGGTGTATATTCTCACTTTATCAGAACCTAAGACACCATTTTATAAGGAATATTATAGAGTAATCAAAAGACCTCTGTAGGAACATAAGTGTGCTGCAGAATTTCAGCAATTCGAACAACAAAAATGAATTATTAAGTACAAGCTGTTTTGCTGTAGCATATTTCTAGTTTTAGGCACGTCAATATCTATATTTATTATTTACCTGGTACCAAGAGTTTTCACTAGTATTGTAAATACCCGAGTATTCAATTGATTTTCAAGTAAATAGTTGCAGTTACTTAAGACGGTTGGAGATTCGATATATAAATATATCATATGAGCTCAATGTCCCGAAACATTAATGCATATATACCCCTAAACCCGATTTCATATAAAAATTCTCTATCTAAACCAGCATACAGTTGATAGAATAAAGGGAGTTTGAAACGGGTTTCGGGCTCATAATCTGGTAACTTTTTGCAACTAAATTCCTCACAATCCACAAACCTATACCAATTTTTTTTTACTCGAAAGAACATAACCATGGATTCTACAAGTTCATACGAAATTCTTTCAAGTGCTGATTCAGTTCAAAGTTTCAAAGTCTCTCGAAGTGAAGAAATTGTTGCAAGAATCGAAACTCTCCAGCTTTTGACTCAAAGATCTCAACCAACAAGTTGGCCCATGACTACAGTTGAGTTGATGGAAGAAGTATTACAAATGGCCGAAGGGTTGGAGCCAAAAGAGGGATTTAAAAAGGAGGAGCAAGCAGAGTTTATTAATATCATCAAGGATTATGATCCTCTTTGGTGGTATTTATTAGGTAAATATATTGATGTTGACCAAGATAATACTTCCTTGCTGACTTTATTGCATGCCTATATTCCTATTTTGAAAGATGAAGATAGTCAATCGTTTAAGGAATATCATTCAATTATTACCTGCCGTCGATGGGGGGTTTCAATCCCTGCATACCGGCAGTTTGATGGATTCTTGAAAGAGAGATTTAAAGAGGATTATAAAGTTTCCTTTGTTGTCTATATGATTTTTATCGTTGGAACTCTTGTGTACTTGATCTCAGTTCTTACCTCATCTCCTTGAGAATCATCCCAATTAATAGTTCTTTGTATGTCGTAATAGTTGTAATATGATAACTTTAGAATTTATTGGATTTTCTTGTATCCGAGTTTTCTTGTGCTTGACCACATTATCCGAGTCTTGTGCTTGACCATATTATCCGAGTTTTTTTGTGCTTTACCACATTATCCGAGTCTTGTGCTTGACCACATTATCCGAGTTTTCTTTGCTTGACCACATTATCTTAGTATCCTACTGGAAAACTTGGCTCGTAGAGGTGGTATTTTCATTGTACCGGCTTTATATTGTTTATGAATATCTAAAACTGGTACCAATATGATGATTAAGTACTGAAATAAGTACTTTCAAAACATATGATGTACATTCTCGAATCTCACGTGAAGTCTAGGCCAATAAACTTAATCTTGTCCGTATATCCTCCTAAGTTATCAATCTTACTAGGTAAGCATATTGTCATTGGGTGGTCCTGCACAAGCCGCATCCTATTGCGGCTGTATCGAACTACCGGAAATAACTCCGTCCGCAGACTAGCTCTAATGTATATATGGCATATAGTCGGGACTATATTATAGTTCCATAATGATATAATATATGTTATAATACAATATGTTATTTAACGTCAAGATCTAATAATGCTATACATTTCTATTAATATACTAGAGTCCGGTCTATTCCGTGCCGATGGCCCGAGTAGCAACTGCACCCTACCCAACTGCAACGAAGCAAGAGCACTAGGTTCCGCCGCACCGTGTGTAGGCAAGTCAGTCGTCATTCCCTCAGTGATTTCTTTTCTCAGTCATGTTTTGTTTTTCTGACACTCGGTAAGTTACGTCGCGGAGGTGAAACAAGTAAAACCAAACCATCCGATTCATGCCGATGATATAACTCCGGCACGACCGTCCCACTTGATCTATTTCTATATATGAGTTAACAATCTATATACAATCTCCAATACATACATCAGACACTATTTAGATGATAAAATGACGTAACCCCGAATTTTGAAAAATAATTTCACCTTAGGTTGGCTGCAACATCATTCCGAACCAGCCAATAGAAACGGGTGCGAAAATAATCAGAGCCATTTTTGCCAGGAGAAAAAAAACTGGCAAAAAAAAAAATATATAAAGAAGCAAAATCACCCAAATTTAAAAATTTTCACACACATAAATTTCGTCACATAAAGAAATATGCCAGCTAAATACGAAAAAGGTTCTGAAAAGAAAGGTGCTAACTTATTCAAAACTAGATGTTTACAATGTCACACCGTTGAAAAAGGTGGACCACACAAAGTTGGACCAAATTTGAATGGTGTTTTCGGTAGAAAATCTGGTCAAGCCGCTGGTTACTCGTATACCGATGCCAACAAAGATAAAGGTGTTGAATGGAGTGAACAAACCATGAGTGATTACTTAGAAAATCCAAAGAAATATATCCCAGGTACCAAGATGGCTTTTGGTGGTTTAAAGAAACCTAAGGATAGAAATGATTTAATTACTTACTTGGCCAAAGCCACCAAGTAAGTTTGAATGATTATCATAAAAATAGAGTACGATTCATACATGTATATATTTATTAATAGAAGATTTTTGATCTGATCTGTCATCTCGTGAGAGCCTGGTTGTGTTTTTTAGCAACTCTCACTCGATATATTGTCTTGCCCATGATTGGATATTTTTTCATCGAGTTACCGGTAGCATTATTTTAGATCGTTTGATACCGATTTTTCGAGTACTTCTTCGAATTTCATATTATGGGGTATATCTGTAATTTTCGTATCACCCGACCTAAATATGGGGGGCCTTGAAAGGAACTCCATGCGGCTTATCTCGAGTATTCCAATCTGTGTTCTTGTCGCGAGACGGTGTGTATGTGAGTGAGACAGAATGTGGATTGTGATGAGCCTTGACCAGAAGTACCAATCGACTTGATCCAAAATAATTTCCTGGATTAAATAGTTTCCTAGCTTAAATAGTTTTATATGTACACTGCATGTGAACTTTACGCTTTCTCTTCTGATTTGCCTAAAAATATTGTTAGTTTTTGGTCTGTGGCCCTACTGTCTAGTCTCTCTTTCTTACTGCACTCGATATTTCCTACTACGGGAATCCAGACTTGGTCTCTGGTTGGAACTGTAGCTGTGAAGTCATATAATATTATCCTCAAGCAATATACATATTGCTGCTTCTCTTTAAAATCGAGGAAGGGAAATTCAATTTGTATTCAATATTCAATATTCTATATTCTATAGTGTGTTCTTACAATTTGCAGCCATTTGGTAAAATTCGCAGCCATTGAATACACCAATAATAGACAGATATATTTCCGAAGTCTAAAAAAACCTTCAAAAAATGCACAAAGCCCAAAAAAACCTCCAAAAAATGCAAAGAGCCCACCATAATACTATCATACTTATTGACTAAGTGAGTTAAATCGAATGAAAGTAAAACCCATTTTTTCTGAATCACCGGTATTAATTCCAATAAAAGGTCGTGCACGTCCATTATCACCAGCACTGATCGGTACCAACGTCCCACCAGATCCACTACTTACAAAACGTAGAAGCTGAATCATTATAGAAAGCCCAGTTCATGATCTACTGCCCTTAAAATCCCACAATTAGCCGCAGGTAATTACATTCCTAACAACTGTCCCTCTACTTATATCGTGCGTAGTGCGTAGGAGAAAGTGAAAAATTTATCGACACCATGAATCCTTTAGATAATATTAAAGTCCCCGTAGAAGTTGATCCTACTGAAGATACAGAATGGAATGATATACTAAGGTCCCATGGCATCATCCCTGAAAAACCCCCATCTCCAACAGAAGAATTAGAAAATGCTTTGGAAGAAGCTCTTAAATCTCAACACGAGAATCGATTGGAGAACAAAGAATTGGATGAATTAGATGAATTGGAAGACGTTGAAGATGAAGAATTCTTGAATGTATATAAACAAAGACGGATGGCTCAAATCAAAGAGTTACAACTGAAAGCCAAATTTGGGCAAGTATTCCCAATTTCCAAAAATGAATATGAAAAGGAAATTACCTTAGCCAGTGAAAAAAGTATAGTAGTAGCACATTTATCATCCGATCTGAAACTTCAAAGTCGGCTCTTGGCCAATATTTTCACACAATTAGCTTCGAAATTCCCGGAAATTAAGTTTGTCGATATACCTGCTCAAAGAGCCATTGAAAATTACCCCGAACTGAATGTACCAACTATGTTAATCTATAAGGATAAAAATGTCATGAGACAATACATCACATTAACTGAATTGGGAGGGAATGATACCAAGTTAAAGGATTTGGAGAATGTATTGATGAATTTAAAGATAGTTGGATTCTCCGATAGAAGATTGACGGTGAATCAAGATGATGATGAAGAGGATGATGATGGGAGAAGATTAAGGTTTAAAGGTAAAGCTATTAGAGAAGAAAGTGACGATGATGATTTCTATGATTAGTTATTAACATGAATATATCATTGTGCAACAATATATGGCTAAAGGTATAATATGTCGAGTTTTGGGGGTGGGGAATATGTCTGTATGAAGAGAATACAAAACATATTCGAAGACACTGAAGAGTTAAGTGATATAAAGAGACAATTTGGGTTCTTCTTTCCTCAGCTTCCAGTATACTACTATGTGTATACTTCATATCGACACACTTGCTCCTCACATCTATAACAAATTTCATATTTCCCATACCAATTACTTGCTATTTTGCAACCATCTGATCTGCCTTCGGAAAAGTCAAATCTCCCAGATCTGTAAATAAATTCTACATAAATACATACCTACATATCTACATATCTACAACCCTCTAGATATTATATTCTACGGTTTCTCCTTTAATAAGACCCTCTTTTCCACACTACGAGTCACGTTTGACATATCCCAACGCATCACCATAGACTCATCTCGCGAATCAATCTCTACCACTACCATGTTCGAGGATTTGGAATCTTGTCAGCATATAAGGCAAGTATTGAACTCCAAAGCCAGAGATAATGTGTTGGTAACGTACAAACAAGCCATCAAAATCGCCCTTTTAATCCATCCCCAAAATACTTTTCGACAAATCAAAGATGATTCAATATTTTCCACACAAAAGCTCATTGAGTTGAAATTAAATGCTTTAAAATGTTCCACTTGTAAATTAGGCAATTTTAGTAACAACTTGATCTGTTTGCAGTGCCCTCATGTTGGGTGCCAAATCGATAACCATGCCCATACCCATTATAAATTACAACAACATATGTTTGCTATTGATAGTAGTAATGGGTTGATCTACTGTTTCAAATGTAATGATTATGTTAATGATAAAGTGTTGAGTGATATCAGAAATCTGGTGTTGCTGCTCTTACATCCACGGGTGAAGGAAGAGGAAGAAGATGATATGGAGATTTCGGAAAAGTATGACGTTCCAAATGCTTGTTCTGTTAAAGGGTTCAAAGGGTTTATTAATTTTGGTAGTACTTGTTTCATTAGTTCTATATTACAGACATTTATCCATAATCCATTGCTTAAACAAGAATTTTTCAATAGTGATGATCATTATTTTAATTGTGAAATGCCGGAATGTATCACTTGCTCTATTGATCGAATTTTCACCGATTTCTATACTAGTAAGACCAATGATTCGTTTGGTATGACTAATTTATTGATTAATTCCTGGTATAAAAATCGATCCTTGACGGGGTATGAAGAACAAGACGCTCATGAATTTTGGCAATACTTATTGAATGAATTTCATCAAGACTTTCAAAGAGTTGAAGCTGCTGGTAGCTCAGATTCTATCGACGATCATAATTGTAAATGTATCTCTCATAAACATTTCTATGGAGAATTAGAGAGTATTATCAAATGTTCCAAATGTGATAACATAACCAAAACCATTGATCCCATAATGGATTTTTCTTTAGAGATCAGTGATTTGAAAGATAATTCCACCATTTATGACTGTCTCAATTTATTTACAAAAGAAGAACAATTGGAAAATTACAGATGTCATTTTTGCAATGAAGACTCTAATCCCATGAAGTCTCTTAAAATCAATAAGACTTCATCAATTTTATCAATTCAATTAAAAAGATTTAAGCATAATTTAACCTCATTTATTAAAAATGATTTACTAATCAAAAATCCTTTATACCTTGATTTATCAAATTATATCACAAAAGATCATGATAGCATATCACCACCCCATGAATTCTACGAATTATTTGCATTGGTGATCCATATTGGTTCAGTTAATACCGGTCATTATGTGGTTATAATTAAAACCGAAAATAACCAATGGCTTAGGTTCGATGATAGTGTAATCACTTTAGTATCAGAGGAAGAAATCAAATCCATAAACGCATATTTATTATTTTATGTCGTCCATGATATTTAATAATAAAACTTATAATTTACATTTATTTTAATATACACAGATATAAGTTAGTATGCAATAACATGCTCAAAATCTCCAGCATCAATATTGGCCTTTTCACACATTTTAGCAAATACTCCATTTTCGTTGAATAATGCAAAAGGTTGTCCTTTTTCTGCCAATTCTCCATTCTCCATAACCATAATTCTGTCATAGTTCAATATGGTTTTCAATCTATGGGCAATACATAAAATTGTACAATTAGAAAATTCCCTGGCAATAGTTTCTTGAATTCTAGAATCTGTTTCATAATCAACTGAAGAAGTTGCTTCGTCAAGAATAAGAATTTTGGAATCTCTAACTAAAGCTCTTGCTAAAGCAATTAATTGTCGTTCACCCAAAGAAAAATTTTCTCCTTCATCCTCGACAACTTGATCCAAATGGAATTTATGTAACTGTTCATACCCAATCTTATTTTTTGGATCAAACTTGGTTGATTTCACATGATGTAAATCATCTTCATCAATCAATCCGGCTCTTCTTAAAGCATCCCATAATTTCTCATCAGTTGATTCATTAAATGGATCTAAATTCTTTCTAATACTACCTTGGAATAATACAGGGTCTTGAGGAATAATTGATAATCTTGATCTCAAATCAAATAATCCCATTTCACTAATATCTAATCCATCAATCAGTATAGTACCAGATTCAAGTTCAGTTAATCTATAAAGAGCAGTCATAATCGATGATTTACCGGCACCAGTCCGTCCACAAATACCAACTTTTTCTCCAGGGTAAACACTGAGTGACAAATTCTTCAAGACAAGTGGTAAGTTTGATCTATAACGTAAATCCACGTTTTCAAATTGAATATAACCAGTTTGTGGCCATTCTGGAGGTGGAGCAAATTCAGCTTTCTTATAAGAAGCTTCTTGTTCTAATTTGAATGCATATCCATATAATCTTTCAACAGAGTTCATTTCTGTTTCTACCTGAGTCATGGAACGAACTGTTAATGATAAAAGACCAACGATTTGAATAACATAATTTAATAACAACCCAGTTGATTGTGGACTGATATTAAATTGTTCAGTGATACACAACATACAAATAATCAAGGCAAAAATGGCTGCAACAACATCCAAATGGACACTTAACCATCTTTGGGTGGCAATCGATAAAAAATAAGCTTCATTCATTTTATTAATATATTCATCATTTTTATTGATAAACATTTGTTCAGCTTTATATGATTTAATAGTAGCCATCCCTGTTAAAGTTTCATTCAAATTGTTATAGACCATAGACCGTTGAACAGCTTCTAATCTTTTAATTTCTCTACTTGAACCTTGATAGAAGTTTGAAATGAAAACAAATGAAAATCCTAAAAATGGAACTGCAACGGCAAAATATGGTAAATAAGTAATACACAAAATGATGATACCAATGATTAAAGCTAATGGGAATAAAAATAATCTCAATTGTTCACCAATTTCATTATCTAAAGAATCAGTATCTTTAGTAAATCTATTCAAGATACGACCCAATGGGTTAGTATCCATGTAATGCATCGGGGCATGTAATATCTTTTCCACAGCTTTGACATTCAAGATTTCAGCAGATTTACTATTCATGTAGGCCAACATAGTAAATTCGATACCAGTAAAGATAACAGTCAAGAATGCAAATGCAACATAAAGAGCTACATAGAATTCATCTGATCTTCCAGGAAATTTACTTTCCATCCACCAGGATAACCACGTATTAGTGAAAACCTGGAAAAAGGTGGCCAAACAAATTAATAACAAAAATATTGGAGGAGCAAAATACCCAAAGACACCAGAACCAAGATTGATGTATTTTTTATAAACATCCCAAGAAATGGAATTGGTACCTTTTTCTTCGTCTTCAACAATTCTACCAGCTTCATTCATTTTATCATCTTCATAATTATCATAAGCATCATTACCACCACGTATTTCTTCATAAACCTCGTCAACATCTTTTGCTTCGGCCATGTCTGCATTAAATTCAAACAATCTTCTGAAATTATCATTTTTGCGGGATAATTGTTGTATTGGACCAACATCAATGGTACCATCACCATTTAAGAAAATGACTCTATCAGCATTATCAATTAAAGAAAGTTGATGAGTAGCCAAGATTCTAGTTTTGTTTTTCAAAAGACCATTGAATAAATTATTAACAATATGTTTACCAACCCTGGAGTCAACAGCACTTAATACATCATCTAATAAGATAGTATCAGGATCAGCATAGACAGCTCTAGCTAGATTTACACGAGCCTTTTGACCACCAGAGAGGGTTACACCCCTTTCACCAATTTCAGTAAAATCACGAGCCGGTAAAAGATTTAAATCGTCTTCCAAAGCACATGCTTGAATGGTTTTATTATATTTGATTGGATCGAAGGGTAAACCAAAAGTAATATTTGATCTAACAGTAGCATTCTGGATCCATGGCTGAGAACACAAAATAAGCTTATCATTAATTGACATTTGTCCGCCTTTAAGTTTCATAAATCCAGCCAAAGCATTTAAAAGAGAAGTCTTACCTGAACCAATAACCCCAGTAATAACAATGAATTCCCCAGATCTAATAGATAAATTAACATCGTGGAGACCAGAGAAGGAAGGTGCTGAAACATCTTCCGATTCGGAATCTAAATATTTTTCTAAATTGACAGAAGTGTCAGAATTTTTCAATTTCTTTTGAGCTTTCAATTGTTTTTGGACAAGTTTGGCCTTGATTTTAGCATCTCTTTCTTTTTGTTTTTGAAGTTTCTTCCTAAGTTTTTCTTTTTGTTTTCTCGTCATTTTTTCATCAAACATCCAAGAGTCATCATTTCCATCGTTAAAACTTTCCCAAGCAAATTCTCCATGAACGATTTCAATGGAAGGGGTATTTGGATCCTTTTCTCCAATAAGGTATTTGTCTTCCAAGGTATCGATTTTTTCAGCTAATTCTGGGGTATATTCATCAGAAGATAAAAAGTCTCTTAATCTATGGAATCCAATTAAAGCATCTGCACCAGTAGCCAAAGCAATTGGTAGTAACATGATAGCTTGAGCCAATATGGAGTATAATGACAAGGAAGAAAACACCCTACCAGCAGATTTCATTGAATCAGCTGCCCATAAAGTAACAAAAGAAAGCATAGAAGTCAATGTTGGTAATGTAACAGCATAAGCAGTGATAAAATTTCTCAATACTTTAATAGTAAATAAGAATTTCATTTCTTTTTCTCTGACTTGAGTGATTTTGAGTTTATAAGCTACTTCCCAAGCATAGAATTTGATGACTTTCAAATTTTGTAAGACTTCTCTCATTAAACCAATTCTTTCATCAGTATAATCAACCACATTTTCTCTAGTTTTGAATAATTTAGCAGTTAATAAAACGCAAATCACCAATGAAACAATGAAAAGTCCAATACCTGTTAATGATGTTACCCCAATATTTACCAATAATAATGCTATGGCAATAATAACTGGGATTGGAAAACATACCACCAAGGGCTGGAAACCAATAGCCAAGTCAATTCTTGATAAATCAGTGGTGACCAAACTAGTGATACGACCAACTGGGAAGTGATGTTTAGATTGACTGGTTAATTTGAAGGATTTTAAAAGTACTGATTTAGATAAGATAGCTTTACATTGAGCACCTGTCACCATAGCATTGTGGAAAAAATGATTTAATAATAAACCATTAATGTAAATCAATACCACGGCTCCCAAAGTATAACCAATACCTTTATTCAATGTTCTTTCGAAACCAAGAGCTCTATATTCAACGAAATCAATAAGCTTTCTAGTGATAAGTGGAGATAAAGCTTGACAGCAAAAAGATAAACCCAACCAAATACATGACATGGTATACTGCAAAGCAAAAGTCTTATATAAACTCATAGGAACAAGATTTACCGGCCATTTGAAATTAGATAAATCGGGGTTCTTTTCAAGATGTTTCTTTTGTAATTTATCAAGTTTTTTCTGTAAATGGTTATCAAATCTTTCATGCATACTTTGGACGGTCAAGTCATCTGGTAAATAATATAAATCACTAGGTACCAAAGTTCTTTTATAACCTTTGACCAATATAGGAAGTAACCAGAAAAAGATTCCTCTACTGGCCAAGTTAACACTTTTCCAAGGATAAGGTTTCCTTTCTTCTGGAGAATTTATTGGAGGGACTTCGTTGGAAAACAAAAATGAAAAAAGCCTCTTTTCATTCTTTAATTCATGTAACATTTCTGGATCATTAAGATCATCCATGGTCTCGGCCTGTGATTGAATGGTACTGACCATTGGAGGTTTTCTGGATGTTCTTCTTTTGCCCTTTGGGACTTTTTGGAAATTATCAACATAAGTGGCTGTTGTATCAGAATTATTTGATTCCAGACTTATACCGTTTGATTCAAGAGATGGGTTGGAAGATACATCCATCTGTGGGTAAAAAGACATTGCGATGAGGGTATAAGTGATGTATGACGAATTAATTTAAGTGTTAAGGGTATTATAACATCAAAAGACCTCTCAAATGTATGGGTATTATGAGCTTAAGGTATAAGGGAAAAATAGATAATATTAGCAGCAAGTGGAGATTTTATATAATGATAAATATTTTTTGATAGATTTCGACTGGAAAAAATCGTGTGAAAGAATTGTATTTGTCTTTCCTAATTGGGTAATTTCCCATTGCTGTTTGGGGAAAAGTAATTGATTTCTCAAATGTCGGGGAAATTTCCCGTTAACCGATGTCGTGCCCTATGCCAATTCCCCATCATTTGATTTTTAATTACTGCAAATGGACAGGAGGGGCAGTAGTCATTAAAATTCGACAATAGATTATGGTGTTTGCAGATCAGGGCCGTTACACTCCATTGTATATGTTCAACAATGTATAGATTTCAATGTATGTTGGTTTTGTTCTCTTGATTTATTGTATTGGTAGCAAAATCTTTGCAACTTCTCTGGTTTGTATTCTTGTACTAATTAAGGTTTCGGAGGCTTTGCGAAGGAAGGTGGAGTTTTGAGTTTAATTATCCCATGCATCGCATGGTCCGGAACTTCTGTTGGTCGACATTTAGTTTATATTGATGACATAGATACTGTAGGCTTTGGAGACTTAGATATAGATGTAGAAAATAATAGAGATATAGAAAAGGATATCGATATTCAGGAATTTGTTCCCGAAAAGCTTTGGTAGGCTTTATACTATAAGGTTAGACAGAATTACCTAATTGGGTAATCTGTACTGTGACGCAAACGATGAAGTTCTGGCAAATAATCCGGGGTCCATTGGCAATTATAACTATTTACATGGTTATATACACCACAGTTTATTTTTTAGAACTGGAACCAAGAGTAGAAGTACATTGGGAGTAACCAATGAAGTATATTACCTGAACCTCTATATATGTAAAAGAATATAGGGCTCATCTGTCGTTTTTATATCTTTAATTACGTAATTTGTATTGTACAATTTGTATTTAAAGTAGCCAGTCACCACATAGTAGTTGTATCGTAGTTTTTCACAGACCTGATACTTCATTATGTTTTTGGACCGCAAACTTAGAACAATAAGCATTAAATATTGCTGCATGGTTTAAATAAGATTGACGCAGCCAAGAAAAACAGAGATTGTCAAGATGAACAGGTACAGAAATACGGAACAAGAGTTGAGACAAAATATTCCGATCCACGATCTTCCAGGTAAGTATAGACGAGAAAGAAAATATAAGAAAAGCACAACAATAGACATTCTAGACCAACCTAGACCATTATTGGATTTATGCAAAGCAATAAATCAAGGGTCCATTGTGATCAACTAAAGTTGCAAAATTGGCAAAATTTGCAGCCAAGGAATCACAAAGTTATATGAGCTGGGTGACTCATAGACTCGTTATTTATTCCTATGTACTTATAATCATTATTTATCATTATAATCCACCGAAGCCACCACCGAAATTGAAGCCTCCTGGACCTCCATTACTAGGGCCTCCGAAACTACCTGGTCTATTATATCCTGGAAGTCCATCACCAATCATATCCATATTATCAGGATCACCAGCTAAAGGGTCATCGAACCTAGCTCCGGGAGGTACCCGAGACAGACCGCCAAATCTATCACGATTGAATAGTGGATGATTGGCAGACGGATACATTCCCTCTCCACCAGAGTTGACCGCCAATGGATCGTTGAAACCTCCAATTGATGGGTTCTTTATACCTCCAGGATACAAATCATCATCACCAATGCCTGTACCAATACCGTTTCCCCCAAGGTTACTGGGATTTCTCGAGTCAGACAATTGGCCCCTCATTTGGTATTCATCTTCGAAATCCGGTTTATCAGAGATCTTGGTCCTGGAGCTATCGGCAGCATCAAACCGGGGAATTGGTCCCAGGGAAAGCGGTTCACCCACCGGTAATGTCGTATCTTTTTCCAGTTTATGGGCATCAATTGGCTGCTTGAACAATTGTTTGAGCTCAGATTCCCGAAATTGCTTCTCTACAACGCCGTTGAATCTCTTGATTAGATCAGCGCTTAAGGTGATTTCATTGATTGGGAATTTTATTTCCCGTTCAGGGACAATTTCATCCCAGTCGACTACTAAAGTCTTGGTTTCCTTGCCATAATGGAAAGTGACGACCAGTCTTTTGTCTGATAACTTGACGACATTTGCCGTCAAAATGAGAGATGAATCTGGGGAGAAAACCAGGAATTGGGTCAATTTATCACCAGATTTTTCCTCCTTTTTGGGGAATGTCAGTTCATGGAAGCTGCCAATATAGTCATAAGTCATACGGCAACTCAAGTCGTAGTAATCATCGATCATTTTAGATGAGACAATGAAATAAGTTCGAGAAAAGGGTGACAAAAATGTATCAGAGTTGAAGACAAGAGTGAGAACAGTGCTGCACCGTGAGACAGAAGAATGAAATGCGGAAAATTGAGAAGATGCGAGACAGTCCCCTCCACAGCAAGAGAAAAAGGAGACGACACATACACACACACATACATATACAGACATATACACACACACACATACACACATACATATGGACACACACATACCATGTGTTATGCCATCGTTTATCGAGTGGATACTCCCCCACCATTGTATCTGTAAATGTTTTGAAATCTAATCTACACACAAGCAAGCGCCCCACATCTCATTCTACACAATACCTGACAACATGATCTGATCTCCCATCTGTATTGTCCGGTACTTGACTCAACTCCAAGAAAGGAGCAGTTGCGGTGGTGCGGTCTTTCCTCGCATTTTTTTTTTATTTTTCGTTGCTCCCGTCATCAGTACTTTCTTCTCACGCTATTGTCAGTTGTTTTTCCAACTAGTTTTTCTCACAATTGTACTACTCCTTCAGGCTCGCACTTCTCCTTCCGATCATATCGTTCGCAGTTCATTATGACCACAACTGTGCCTTTGATATACTCGTTCCCCGAATTTCTTGGGGTCGCTGAAGCTGTGGCAGACCATGTGATTACCGCCCAAAACATGACTTTGTACAATACTTTGGATCCGGAACAGATTGCCATTATTAAGCTGGATCTCGCAAGAAGACCTCAATTATTATCAAGCTTACTGACGGCTTCCGTCAATTCCCCACTAGTTAATTCTGCTTCTTCCACCAATTTAAATTCCTCCACTAACTTATCTCATTCCGTCAGTAACAACACTACCACTTCTAAGAAGAGTCTGAAGAAAAAAGTGAAAGAAATCCGTTTCAAAGTAGCTATACTGGGGGGATCGTTAATTAAGATTTTGCATCAAGGATTACTTTCAAGACAAAAAGATATTGATTGGGATAAATGGGATATTTACTTTGCTGATGAAAGACTTGTACCGTTTGATTCTCCTGATAGTAATTATGGTCAAGCCAAACAACAAATCTTTGATTCGATTGAAGGTGATGTCAAACCAAGAATCTTCCATATAGATGAGCTGTTAATTGATGATCCTCAAGAGTGTGCTGATAGTTATGAAAAAACTTTGATTGATAATTTCGCTAAAAAAGACCTGGTGAAATTACCAATGTTTGACTTATTATTATTAGGTTGTGCCCCTGATGGTCATATTGCTTCATTATTCCCAAATCATGGTGAACAATTAAGAGAGAAATTGGCTTGGTGTTTACCTGTTTCAAAGGCTCCTTCAGGTCCTGAAAATAGAATCACTTTGAGTATTCCGGTGATTTCTCATGCTCACAGAGTTACTTTTGTGGTTGAAGGTTTGACCAAAGCTCCAATTATGAGAACTATAATGGAAAGACCGGAAAAGGGTTTACCAAGCTCTATTGTTAATGAAGGTGCGGCTGGTAGAGTTACTTGGTTTGTTGATGATGACGCTTTAAAAGATTGTTATGATATTACAAAGAAGAAGTATAAATTCTTGTCCACTCCAACTGAATGATAGTATTTGATATTCTATCGTTGTTTATTCATAGCATAGTCATAGATCTAATGTAAGTGATGTAAATATCCAGTGGCTTTTTTCTTGTAATTGCCATTCTCTATTGCATTCTCTACTGTATTTCTCTGTCTCGAAAGAAAGAAGGAAAGAGAGAAAGGAATAATTGAAATTATTATTTTATTACTAGATACTAAACATTAAATTACATGACGAAACAACGGGAGAATTAAAAAAAAGTCGCTTACAATAAACCACTTGGGGTTGGTAAACCTTCAGGAACCTTGATACCAGATGGTAAACTTCCAATAGCATCTAAAATGTCACCAACAACTGGCAAGTCACCAACAATTGGTAAATCACCCAAGGTACCTAATAAACTAGCTAAAGCACTTAATAATGGACCTAAACCTGGGAGACTATCTAAATCTGGCAAACCATCAATTGGTAAACCGGTTGGTAAACCGGTTGGAATGATACCTGATGGAATAACACCGGTTGGAATGACACCGGTTGGAATGACACCTGATGGAATAACACCGGTTGGAATAACATCGGTTGGAAGAACACCCGATGGAACAACACCAGATGGAATAACACCAGATGGAACAACACCAGATGGAACAACATCAGTTGGAACAACATCAGCTCTCTTCTCATTTCCGGCTGGAGCAGCTTGAGCAACGGAAGCTAAGATGGCAAAGGTGGTAGCAGCGGCGAATTTCATTTTTAAGTAAGTTTGTTTGTTTGAATTATTAGATTTAATAGATTATTCTATATCTGATGATAATAAAAAAAGTAGATAGAGGGGGAAACCATGTCGATATTTATAGTTGAACATTTGGTATTAACATTGACGGAAAACATGTATTCTATTACTGCAATCCACCAATTAATCATGTAGTATTCTTTGTTCTGCCTCCTATTATTTCATTGTTTGTCATATCTCTAGCAAGTGCAGCCCGAAGCTATAACTGTAGTCGAAATGGCTGCGAAATAATATTTTGCAACAATACCAAACCTGCCCGAATCAAAAACGGTGGCTGGCTTGAGATTCGCTAAAGGGAAACCCCCCCATATTATTTAAGTCTCAAATTCTGTCGAACAATAGGATCTGATCGTCTGTTATGTTCCCTTCTTCTTTTCCCTTGTAGGTCCAAGCGGAACTCTTGTCTCGCACATGGACCCTTTGTTGTCTCGATGAGGAACAATGCAGCATTGTTTACGATATACAGGATATATAGGACTCCATGCAGGATATATATTTACACCAGCAATTAGTATACCAATATTGGCCAATTAAGTAGAAGGTTTGAGCAAGGTACCTTAAATAAACGTGAGATCACGAGAAAAGCCGGAATTTAGATTCGGCTTAGTTCGGTTACAGATAACCACCGTCGGCTAAAATTGGGGATTTTCTTTTAAAACAATAACTGTTAATTACATAATTGAGCCCAATTAGATCAATTAACCAGCAAAGAACTAATGGATTGATGATGTATGATGAGGTTTAAAGATATTCGATGCCAGGGTTTATTGTATTGTAGGGCTGTACCCTACAACGTGGCTGGCTAGTCAGAATTAGTCAGTCAGAATCAATCAAGGTAGTCACAAACTGTGCAGCTGATACTATAGCAGTTAATAGATAGACAATAGAAAGAGTAAAGCGTGGGAATGACTTATATGGCTAAATAGGTATATGCGGATAGACCTTCATTAAATGACTGAAATTCATTGAAACATAAAACAAATGACGGAATTTGGTATTATGACCCCGTCAGGGCCGATTTACGGGCTAGTAAGTTGCAGTTTTTATTGGCTACAATCCGATATTGAGGCCAAAATCTCCATACCAGGAGTCTGTTTGCTTCATCTAGATTCGGAAGCAGACCCGGAGTTGATAGTTCAAAATACCTGGTCAAAGTACATATGGTCTACATACCCTCCCCTCATACTATTTCTAACATTAGCAGCAAAGCTCTGCTCATTCTTCTTCAACATGTTAGCGGCATTTTTGTTAAGAGGATCGGTAGGATTTGGTTCTAAAAACAAGTAGTTCAAGCCAATAATCACCGAATTTAAATTCAAGGCTGGAGACCAATCTTCTCTCAAGATATTCAAACATACATTGCCATCAAGATCAATATTTGGGTGGTATATTTTCTGTAAACATTTGATTTTTGGGGGATCTATGGGGAAGTTGTCGTTAACTGACACGGCAAATCGGAAAGTCCCTTGTCTGTAGTAACCTTGTTGGGGGCGAATTTGGATATTGAAATTTGTGATGTCTTTGGGGTCTGGGAACAGAACCACAATGGATTTCGGTAAGTCAAGTTCGGTGATGTCTTTTTGTAATCTGATTTGTGCTGATTGGACCTTGACGGCTGGAGAAGTCGAGGGAGTTTCTGCTTCTTCTTGTTTTTTTTTCTGGAGTTGTCTGATTCTAAGCATTGGAGATGAAAATTTGGGAAGGTGAAGTGAGAGTTGAAGGGAATGAGGAAGTGAGGAAGTGAGGAAATGTATGTATGTATGTATGTTGTATGTATGTTGTATGTATGTGTAGAAGTGCCGTACTATAAGCTCCGGAGAATAGATAGAAAAGCCCGTTTTCTATCCAGCCCCCCCTCGTTGACCTCCTCTATCGCCCGTCGTATCACCTCCATGTCTTCCAGCCCCGGACTTATCACCAGTAAGTACGGCGTGCGATGAGGACATTCTACCGATACCAACCACTGCAATAGATTATACTGTTTTGGGGAGATTTTACCCGGTATATGTGGTGTTACAGTTGTACCATATCTATCATTAACAAATTTCACCAAAGTGAAATACTCATCGATTGCCCACTCAACATCCCCATATAAACATTTATTCATATTGGTCCAAAGCGAGACATCAGCCAATGATGTCTTACAATTTGCAGCCAATTCATCGGACACAGAAACACCGTCAAAAAAGCTGATTCCAACTTTTTCCAAACAAACAAGCCATGCCAAAACATTATTGGCATAATAATTAGCGAAATGGAATCTACATGAATCAAATAATCGACGGAGTACTATATCTGTCTCACTATCACTAACTACTAATAATCTCTTCACTAATACCCATAGCATGGAATTCTTATTGATTTTCGCCAACCGGCTACCAACAAGCGTCGACACAATTTCCAAATCATCACCAAAACTTCCCAAACCTCTTGAAATACGGGTCAACATGATTTGTTCATGGAGCTTAATCATCATATGGTTATCATTGGTGGTGAGCATGTACGTGATAGTCACGTAGTACATATCGTTAAGGTGGTGGTCTGAAAGATGGGGGATATCATGGAATAGATGGGAGTGGGTATGCCAGTATGTGTGAGCTTGTTTGAAAGCACGGAGATAATTAGTCTTGCTTATGCCGATATTTATTTCATTCTCTTCTATATGCACCGAGAAGAGGTCTGGAGAGTCGGGGATAAATTGGATGATTTTCCTTTTTCCGGGGTGTGATATTAGCGTATCGTATACTTGTTTACAGAGGGAAATGGACATATGAAGGATTATGCATGTACTACTGTAGGTACTATTGAGGTGATGTATGGAGTTTTTCAACTGGTGAGAGGATGGGGATTTGTGGCACGAAACACGGGTTCAAAACCGATAATTACTGGAAATAGCCAATATAAAGATACTAATAATGGCAGAGGCTGGGTAAGCAAATATATACTTGTGGGCTCGGTAATTCAAGCTTTCAGGCACATTCGTCCAAATCTGCAAGCTTTTAGATCGTTCTAAGATTTCAAAGGTCGTGTTGTAGGCTAATGTGATACAATAGAGAACTAGGATTCGATGTCCGTATATACCTAAAATTGTATAATACTGTATATGATGTGGGTATAGAATATTCATAGAAATGAAGAAAGGTTTAGGGCTTCAGATATGCCAGTCCCAATAACGTCAGTCTTCACTTCATAAATCATGTTACCATTCACTGGGGATTTACTAGACTGTCCTTTATAAATATATAAGAGATAAGCCCATACATAGAGGCGAAACTCTGCTTATATTCATCTGTTGGGAAGGTCGCTTCATCGTCAATGTAGATCAATGACTCATTTTGATTGAAATTCTAAACTCTTTGTCGGTTCTGATCATCCCAAAATGCCTCTCTAATCTGAAGGGAGAATAATCCAATAAATTATCAATAGTTTTGGCTGCAAAATCGTATTCACAGCTACTTTCTTTTAGGGAAGTCGTCGCTTTATATACAGTGAGTCATGGCTGCCAAAAGTTATACATACTTCCACCCTGAGTTTAATGTGATATTCACCACACTTTCACCTACTATAAGAAGTGCAATGAAAAATTACCTGAAAAATAAATGTCTGAAAAATAAAATTCTGAAAAATAAAATCCAAATAAAATTTCAAATGTGGAGAGCATCTCATCATGTTAAACTATAAAGATATGATAGACATAGATGACCCAGTAGTACCTCCCCCTGATACTGTTAGTAGAGCTTTGTACACGAACACAAAGCTAGACTATATTTTGAGAGGTGTTCAAGGGGGTGATAATGATACTGATAACGAAGTGCCCGGTTCTGCTGGTACAGTGGGAGATAGAGATATAAGTGCAAACACAAATGACATCAATAATGACATGAAAAATACAACCAATGGAGACAAGATACATGGAATATCAAACAATGTTGATAGCAATGACTTTCCCGGGTCTTCTAAGACAAATACATCCTATAAACTTCTTCGAGTAATAGCTGGGGCCCACCAAGGTTGGGTCAGATCAATAGCCATGGACCCGGTGACCAACAACTGGTTTGCCACCGGGGCTACCGACTCCACGATCAAAGTATGGGACTTAGCAAATCTGGAATGCAAAGCGATAATTACCGGCCATGTCATGGCAGTACGTCTGTTGATTGTATCCAAACGATATCCGTATCTTTTTTCCGGTTCTGAAGACAAAGAAGTAAAGTGTTTTGATCTAGAACGTACCAATTCACCTGCTGGTTGTGAAATCCGTAATTATCATGGTCATCTTGGAGGGATTTATGCCATGTCATTACATCCTGAGCTCGATATTCTTTTCACTGGGGGAAGAGATACTACCATAAGGGCATGGGATATAAGATCTCGGACTGAAATCATGACTTTAACAGGTCATACCAACGATGTATCATCTATAATCACCAATGAACTAGATCCTCAGATAATTTCAAGTTCAATGGATGGAACTGTCAGATTATGGGATATCAGAAACCAGAAAACTGAATTGACTTTGACCCATCACCTGAAAAGTATACGACTGATGATAGACCATCCTACCGAAGCGACCTTCTGCTCGGGAGATTCTCTGGGGAATATCAAGCAATGGTTATTTCCTCAGGGTGATCTTTTGAATGAGTTCACGGGGGAAAAGAAGATAATCAATACTATGGCACTTAATCGTACCAATAACCATCTTTTCACAGGTCATGATGATGGGAGCTTCCTGGTGTTTGATTATGTCCTGGGAGATTTGTTGCAAATGGGAGAGACGAAACCTTCTCCCGGGTCTAGTGAAAGCTCTATATTCTGTTCGACTTTCGATGCCCTGGGATTAAGACTTGTGACAGGGGAAAGTGATCATTCAGTGAAGATTTGGTCGACATAGATGGTGAATGATATAGAGTTTTATAGCAAGCGTAAGTAATAAGTAATAAGTCATTATACACTAATATACACAGTAGAAACCATACACTACCATCCGAATCTCAATTGATTAGCAGTAAACGATGGTGGAGTCCATTTAAGTCTTCTTGGCTCCAACTCATGTTTCTTCTTCTCCTTCACTTTCTTCACCAATTTATCATAAATGGTCATGATCTGATCGGTGATTACTATAATATGTTGACCTTTATAATATCTCAATATCTGAAGGGTGGTCAAAGTATGTAAAATATCGGTGGTTGTCATACAAGTTATGGAAGAAATCTCTTCAATGGTGATTTCTCCCAGACTACCTCTAGCAATCTCAGCCTCCTCTTCATCATCCGGAGGAGGGTTATTCTTTTTGGCCAATGTTGGGTTATTTCTTTCGACCAATACTTTGACCAAAGTATCAGTCCAATAGGCTCTATAAGACAATAATCCTAAATCAGATAAAGGCTTTTCAGGACTACCGACTTTCCCTTCAACATTAGATAACATATAAGAGAATTGGATGAGAAGTTTCCCGAATCCCATCTTTTGATAACACGGTAATGTTAAAATACAGGCAACATTATAGTTATCGGCACTTTCCTTTTCCTTTGAGAAGAAACCAACGACATGATGCCCCTCATCAGATTTAATGGTCATCACGTAGAAAAGAAAGGGATCGACATCGTAGTAGAGCGTTTTATGATCCAAGAATAATTTACACAAAAGACACAAGTTTCTACACCAAGTCCGTTGTTTCCTACCGTCAATTTCCCAGAAACTGACTTTCGAATCTCGATAAATTTCGTTTCCTGGAGGATGTTTCATACTACATTTTTTCCGGAACCTTTCGAATTGTTTACGACTTCCAAAATACGATAGTGTGAAATCACAAATGAATATTTCATCTTCCTCTGTTAACTCAACCGGATATGGAGAGAAATACCACGGTTCAATAATATGTTCTCCCAATATAATTGCACTGAGATTTCTGACCCGAGAAACTTCCGAATGGTTCTGTGTCATTGAACCCGAAGTCCGGAGCTTTTTAATTTCATCTTCTCTGCTTAATTCTTCCCCTGGTCTTTTAATCCCCTGGACATTTAAATCAGCCAAGTCCATTTCATCTTCGTTTTTAACCATGGGGGTCAGGGTGCCGCTATCGTCATTTTCATCTGGTTGCGGGGTTTTGGAAGGCTGTTTTTTCAGGTTTTTCAGCTTTGTCTTTTTCAGTTTCAGTTTCAGTTCCTTCTTTTCGTCGATTTTGACTTCTGGTGCTATAATTGCCCGGGAAAAATCTATCCGACTAGTCTCTATCCACTCATCCAATCTCTTGTTGAACTCCTGGTAGTGCACATAGTAGACAATTCTCCCTTTTTTCTGGTGTTGTTGAAGGATCTCTGCTAATCTGAATTCCCCGTCTTTTTCCACGAAAACTTTACAGCCAGGAATGATATCTTCCACGGAAAACTTGGCATCGTCACTATTTTCCGACGTATTTGCGGACTTCCTCTTATCAGTGTCCTTTTTGATCGCAAGCGAGGTGGTCGATGAAGGTGTTTTCTTCTTGTCAGTCATGATGAAGAATTTTCGCGTTTGTAGGGACTGATAAGTTGGTGATGGTTATATGCAGGTAACTTTACTAATGGTTGACAGTTACTAATATGGTGATTGTGGTGATATGGACAATATCTAGAGATGAATGGAGTGGGGAGATCTTAACGGAGGTGTAATATATAATATGGATATATGGGGATATGTACCGGTAAACACTACAGTGTATTTTTCATAGTGAGAGACTAACGCAAGCACTGGACTTGACAAGCACAGGCCTAGACAAGGCCTTTGACTCACCAGCTTTGATCTAACAACACTTCACGAAGAAGTAGAGTCACATTTTTCCCCTGAATGTACTGGGGTATTTTGTTCTGGTAAAATATGCTCTCTATCACAGATCGAATAGAGTCATGCATATAAGCGAGTATATTTATTAATTTTGCAGCCATATCCACAAGCCGGTAGGACCTGCGACTCGGTGTTGTGGTATATCCTTTGCTTTGATAAACTATTAAAGATTCACATCCCGAATTAAATCTAAGCTATATTTCATTGCTACTTTTAGTCCCATCGTTTTAAACATCACCAATAATGTCTTCAGCTTCCATTCCACAAGCTATTCACCAAACCAGTGATAGAGAACCCCCAATTATCCATCCTGTTTGTGGTACTAAAACTCAAATTACAATTGAGCTGATTGAAATTGAACAGCTAACTGTTGAAGGTAATGGAGCAACCGGCAATATTGATTTACGTTCTCCATTTTTCTTCAAGATGTTCCTAATTCCAAGTGAAGTTGTCTTTCCCGCTCAAGAGCCTATCACAGATTTAAGATCCCCAGAATTCTTCGAAATGTACAGTGAAACAGGAATTGAAGCTTCCTTGAAATGTTTGGATAATTCTGCTTTGTCGGTTAAGAAAACGATGTATAAACCTTTTGAAGCCAAACTTAGCTTTTCAATGTTTTTCGTAGTCGATACAACAGAAACATTATCTTGGAGTTTTTCGCCGGCTATATTGACTGTGGGCTCATATACTACCAATGGGAATGCATGGGATTCTTCTTCGACTCTCGTTGAACCGTCCTGTGATAATGATGATCTTTCAAGGAAATTTACCAAAGCCACTATAAGACGGTTTGAAAGAATCATGGCTCATGCTCCCATTGAAGATTCGATATTTACCAATTACTGGAATTTCGATAAAAGGGTAAACAAAAAGCTATCTGAAAGAGAAAAGAAAGATTCTGTGAACACCATTCCAATCCCATCGGACGTTTTCCACATTTGGAGAAAGAATACTATGCAATCTATTTGTTCTCCTATCGATATAAAAGGAGATATCGAAAAAAACATAACCAGCACCAAAGAGCCAGTCACTAGTTTCAAAAAACAGAAACAGTCAAAAGAAGAATATAGTAGCTTCATGACCCGTTGGGAAACATTCGACAGAAATATGGAAGAAGAAGTCGATAAATTATTGGATAATTAGGTTACTAATATAGTTATAATACTCTTGAAACCTCTACATTGGATACGATTGCCTATTTACAAGATATTCTATTTATCTACATGTCCCATGATCAAATAACCAATATTATAATCAGCCAAATCGACTACATTTTCAATTAACCTTTCCCTTAAACCACCCATATCAACATTGTTAACGTCATAAACCAATCCCCGTTCTAATCCAGCAAGTACAAGTTCTTTGTCCAGTAGATTCCAGACATTACCACCGCCATTCAAACCCGTCATCAAATAGTTATCTACTATAAGATAGTTGTAATGGTTTTGCAACCGGTCTCGAAGAACACTTTCCGAGTACCAGCTGATGGGAATGTACTTCGTCACCAACCGAAGACTTTGACATAAGCTTTTAACTTGCAGAGTAGGAAGGTTGTACGCAGTTTGTGATGCCACAATTTGTGAATCAAGCTGCTTTAATTGCAGTTGGGCTTGCAGTTTTACCCGTTCATTATTGGCTACTTTCCATAATTTGGGCATAATGGAAGGAAGAATACATGTCAGGGGAGTTATTTCTGGAAATGCATAACATACCAAAGGAGTCATTTCAACACAAATGGCAAAAATCACAGCAAATGAAGGGAACTTGACGAAATCAGGAGGTGTTCTTTTGAGTAGCTGGAATTGCTGTCTGGTAAGGCTGAAGAGCCCCGATTTTTCAGGTTTTGGTAAAGCTTTGGAAGCTTCTACATTGTCATTATAAGTCTTCGTTTCTATTTTATCCATGTATAAGGTCTGGGCCATCTCATGACATAGTCTGTTGAAATTGGTCATTTTAAAATTTACCAGATTACCTTTTTGGTCTACCTTTCCAGATAAATGGACTTGAGACCTGATAGATTTACATTCTTTATTGTTGTTCCAAACGTTAACGACCCCCGATTTATAGAATCTTATAACTGACTTCCCGTAAGCAAAAAACTGTTTAGATTTTAGAGAAATTCCCGAGTTTTGGGGGTTTTCTTGGGATATTTGGCTGTAGATGTCGCTTTTTGACTGGAGATTCGATGGTAATGTCGATGGTGCATTAATGGTTACGTCTGCTGGGTTAAATTCTTTCCAAAGAGACGCAATGACCGAGTTCTGTGATCTGGACTTGAGTTCCGGTGACGAAGGGAACTTGAAAAATCCTCTTTGCATGGTGGAATTAAAAAGCTTGAAATTATACTCTGAAAAATTATATCTGAAAAATTATGTACTCCTGCAGAGAAAATAAACTATGCACAGTGAAAAATTAATTATCTGCAAATATCGCATTACATAACCACGGCAAGGACAGGTACAAACGGACCAAATAAACGCTAAAAAAGCCAGAAAAATCCCTATATCCACAGAGAGCGGAAAAGATCACATTTAGAAAACAACTGAAAAAAAAAGGGAAAAAAAGAGACGAATATGAAGCCCGTGAGACGAATTGCAACTGAGCAAGATTTACTGTTCTGGATAGACTCCGAGACGTACAAATTAGTACTTAATTTCGTGGAAAAACTCCAAGATCTGGTCCTCGGATTGACCAATGATTCTGATGTGCATGTGTCACCGACGGTGGGTCGTTTGTGTGAAATTTTGGAGAAAATCGACAGATTGGTGGAGGAAACTCCCGTGAAAGATGCTAGTGTTACCAGATTTGGTAAGGTCGAGTTCCGGGATTTTTACGATAAATTGCAGCAGGTGTTAGAAGAGGCATTGGATCCAAAGACTTTAAAACTGGAACTTTCTGACGAATGGAAAGACCTGACAGTCGGCATGGAACCAGCGTTTTATCTCACCGAATCGTTTGGAAACAGGACCAGAATTGACTACGGATCGGGCCATGAACTCAATTTCATATGTTTCCTTCTATCTCTCAGACAACTAGACGTGATTTCTGAATCTGATTACCCAGCCATTATCCTTAAACTCTTCACAAAGTACATAAAAATCATGAGAACACTTCAAAAAACATACTGGCTAGAACCGGCTGGTAGTCATGGAGTTTGGGGATTAGATGATTATCATTTTCTCCCATTTTTATTTGGAGCTTCTCAATTAGCTACCCATCCATACATGAAACCAAAGCTGATTCATAATGAGGAGTTGGTGGATACTTATCATGAACAGTACATGTACTTTGAGTGTATTCATTTCATCAATTCCATCAAAACCGTACCTAACAATCAACAGAAATTAAGTTTGAGATGGCATTCTCCCATGTTGGATGATATACTGTCAGCCAAGTCTTGGACTAAAATTAAAGAAGGTATGATTAAAATGTACAAAGCTGAAGTTTTGACCAAACTTCCTATCGTGCAACATTTCATGTTTGGGGAAATCTTGAAATGTCCTGACGGTATACCAGACCATGAAGTTTCTGATCATGACCTCGATCATGGACACAGTCACGATGTCAATAATACTTGGGGCGATTGCTGTGGGATAAAGATTCCAAGTGCCATTGCTGCCTCGGAGCTGTTACGTCTCGAGAGGAAAGGAATCCCATTTGATTAGTATGTGTATATTAATATACTACAGTCTCTATACTAAACTTCTACCTTAACTATATTACACTATTCATTATATCCAATTCTGGTAGCTATAAGTACGTGTCTAGGAAAAGCCCCCGGTACCGGTAACAAGACCTTCAATCTCCCTTTTGCTTCTTCGAACTTAGACACATGGATATAACCAAGAACGCAAGTATCAAGTAAATCCTTTGTCAGTTTATTAGTGGCCGGTAACTGAGTCACGGCAACAATCAAATTCTCAAGGTTATTAGAGGAGAAGTCTTCAATTTTCTTGTAGTAAGTATCGATAGAATCGTCATTTTTAGAATCCGAATCGGGAGCAAATGAATCCCCGGCAGGGGCAAATAATAAGCTTGAATTATATTCACTTGAATCGACCGGTTGGTATATAAGGAAATCAGATAAAGTAATTTCAGTTTTGAAAGGAGATAAAGGATTTCGGAAATTCCCATTGAAATATTGCTTGATTGATTCTTCTTGACATTTTCTGATATAACTGTCTTCGGGTTCTACAACCCCTTCATCTTTAGAGATCTTCAAAACAATTAATTGATGGTTATTGATCTTATGGCTGAATTTTTTCTGTAAATCGATGGATAATTTCTCGTTACCGATCACCACTATATGATCGACTTCAAAATCAGATACGATATTTTCAATTATCAGGGAATCTTTAAAAGTCAAGGGAGGGGTATCGATTATCATCCCACTATTTTTAACCAATGGATCTTCTTCGAGTCTTGAAACAGCTGCCACCCCAAGTCTGGATATTTGGTGTTTATACAATTCCAAGTTAGTTTTAAAATCTTCAAACCCATAGTTTTTGACCAATGGTTGCTTAGGATTATGGTACGTTGTACCACTAGTAGTACTACCACCGTAGCCTCCTACCAGTTCCAAATCAAAGTTATCACTTATGGGTGTTGCCGTGAGAGATCCGGGCATAGAGAAGACGCCATCACGGGGATTTAAATTGACGAGTAAAGGCATTCTATCCATTTTAAACGCATAAGAACATAATGTCTTACAGAGGGCCGATTTCCCCAGGAATTTCGACCCCAATATCAATACTTTGGGCCCAGCTTTCTGGCTTCCGTTTTGCTGATTGAACTGATTGAACTGGTTCGAGTCACCTGTTTGTTGTCGTTTTTTTTCCAAGTAGAAATGGAGATTCACCACTTGTTTCATGGCACTATCATTACTTATGTATTCACTTATTTGCAGTTCTTCGTTTGTCACGTTTGTCTGTTCTTTGTTGGCCCGTAACGTGTATTCGAAAACACAACCCTCTGGTAAGGGGGCATAAATACAGTATTTGACCCCGGTGAATTTGACTTCGGAGTTGAGAGGTAACTCAGTCCCGAAGATTTCACCAATTCCTTGGGTGATTTTTATGGAAATAATTAGTTTAAAAGGGATTTCAAATCTCCATTCCTGGCCCTCGGAAAGGGTGATGGTGACGGCGGAGGGAGTGTCGTCTTCTTGGACGTTGAAACCTGGGATGTCCATGTTTGAAAGAGTGAAAAATTATTTAGATTGAAAATTATTTAGTTCATTTCTCACTGATAAAGTGAGAGGAGATGGTGGATAGATTGTAAAATTAATTAAAGACATATACATGTATGGAGATTGTACATGTATGGGTATTGTACATACATAGATATTGTACATACATGGATATTGTACATACATGGATATTGTACATACATGGAGGTTGTACATACATGGATATTGTACATACATAGATTTATACATACATGGACTATAAATAATTGGACCTGCCGGTAGGCACTATCAGACATTTGTATATTCAGACTCTATTAAGACTCCATCAGACCGGCTGCTATATACTTGAGAAATCCAATTTCTTGGGCCTGATATTCGCTTGTCGATCCAGTAATCTGACCACCTTTCTTTCCCCGGTTTTATTATTGACCAATTCAAGGTGGGTCTTATAATTCACCAGAGATTTGAACGGATTACGGGATTTAGATTGGGATTGTTTCACGTCCTGGAACGGGTTTACGAGAGGTTTCCTTGATGATAAGATTTCATCGAGATCTTCGTCATCCGAGAAGTATTTGCTTGATTGGCCATGCCAGTCCTTGATTTTATCGTCGTTAATTAATTGTTTTCCCGGGGTTGATGGAACAACTGGCTCAACTTCCGGTTCAGTTTCTGGTTCAGGGTCATTGAAGGGGTTTTTAATATGCGCCTTTGGTTTTGATTTTGGTCTTGCGTTGGGTAATGAGCTCAAGTTAGAATTTGAAATGAAATTCGATACACTAGCAGGTTTAGTTGATTCGACAAAAAAATCATCGATATCTTCGTCATCACTTTCGAATTTCAAACCGTCATTTAACAGAAAAAGCGTGTCGAATTTTAAGGCAGCAGGTTTGATTTTGGTGGTATTGTTATTGGATTTCCGGCCCGATCCTATTGTTGATGGAGTAGGTAAAAGGTAACCATAATCGTTATTGTCGGTAGGGGTTTGTAATTTGAAGATATTTTCGAGATTTTTTTTGCGTTGAAGTCTTGGTGATTTCTGGGGGGTGAAATCAGGGGTCACGGGAGCCAAGTTTGGTTTTTTAGACGTGTTAATTGATGTGAAAAAGTTTTCCACTTTTTTGGTGGATGATTGGGGAGTATTGAGGGTAAATTTAGGTACAGAGCCGCCAGAAGTCCGGAATTTTCTGGGAGGTGTTGAAGGAGGAGCAAAGGATGATGAGGACATGGTTATGGAATTATTTTCGACGTGTTTGTGGGTGTTGTTTCTGGGATTTTACGGTGGTTGAGTAGTGATACACGTCTAAATAATTTGGATATTTTCTGCGCGCCGCAAAGAGATGGCTGGTTGGTGTGTGGTAGAGACACGGCTGGAGGAATGAGAGTACATAGTATAGGATGTATAGGATGTGTGTGTAGGATGTGTGTGTAGGATGTGTGTATAGGATGTGTGTATAGGTCATATGTATAGCGTATATAGTATAGAATATATGTATAGCATATAGTATAGCATATATAGATAGGATATAGCGCAACATATATAGTATAGCATAGAGCTTGGCATATAGAGCTTGGAGTACATTGTGTGGGAAAAACGACATAATCAGAACATACAACAGACAAACCTCAGAAATTATTACAATACAATACATGCATCACAAACATCCCAAATCAGATAAGAAATCAGACACATGTGAACCATTGCTCTGGATCGTTTAAATAAGTGACTGTTCTGGTAGTCAATCGATCAAGAGACTGTAGATAGAGTACATATTAGTGATTGTGATCGTGATCGTGATGAGCCATCAGTGACTCAAGTATCTCATGCCCTTGATTACTGATAAGAAGGCTGGTGTAAAAACAATTGATGCAAATCGTTGGTTAGATTAATTATATAACTGATAAGTTAACTAGTTGCTGGAGATTAGATATGCATGATCCGGATCAATATGCAATATGCAACAACATGCATGCACGGCATTATTGTGCATAATTCGGTGCACCCCGCATATAATTTCAATTCTTCTGAATGAATTAGTTTACGATGTTTATTGAGGTTACAAGCGGAGTTGGTACAGTCATAGGCCATAGTCGTATGCCATAGTCGTATGCCATAGTCATAGGCCATAGTCATAGTCTATTGGCAGTGAGCTATGGCAGTGAGCTATGATAGTGAGCTATGATAGTGAGCTATGGCAGTGAGCTATGGCAGTGATTAGCGATGAGCTCAACAGCGAATACCGACTACCGGGCAAGAATAACAAGTCTAAACCTGGTTTACATCACCAGCAAAGATAAGATCATACCTTATTTGCGCTCTAATTACCAAACTGGGACTTTTCTTGTAACATTCCCAGAAACAATAGAATCGGACCCTTATGATTCGCAGCCCCGACCCCACAATGCCTATGTGCGAATACCGATCGAGACCAGATCAGAAGTAAAGGTATAGATGATAAGCCCAAAGCCACAAAGGCACGTAACACGTAACAGGTAGCACTTGATACAATAAGTAGCTACGTAGTAAATAGAACGAATTATACGAAATAAGATAAAAAATAATGACGTAGCGGTGTGGACCAGGTGTGGGGGACGACGATCTTAACTGAAAACGGAAGTAATATAGAATCATAACCCGATACCAGGCTAAATCAAACAAAGGGAATACGGATCATTCGCCTATTTTTTCCATGTGAGAGACAACAATGAGGAGTCAACAAGAGTGCAGAGGAGGCAATGACGGAAGAGTGAAGTGTGGGAGTAGACCGACAAATACACCCGTACATATATAACCAATATATATAGGTAACATACAAGAATGAATATCAGCCAACCGAACCAAATCACCCCATAATCAGGTACAAAAACAAATTGGCAACCAGACGACAACAAATGACGAAGTGGGCACAAATTGGGCACGAAGTGGGCGTGGTCGCACACTGTCTGGCGGTCGCACATTGGGCTGGTCGCGCCGTTACCACAAGGTAAACAATTGTCAATTGTTACAAAACAAACAGTGAAATTCTATATATAATAATTACCCCCTTTTTATATCTTGGATATATTTTCTAAACGATACATCTAAACTATAGGACAAGTGTCCTATCATAGCGCCCGCCACAAACACACACTTACACTGCCCCAAAACTTATTTTACCCGGTGTCAACCCTTTTTCTGTTGCAGTTATTTTTTGTTTTTCTCGTGTAACCTGTATCGAAAACCTGTCACTCAAAATGTCAACGACGATGATTGAAGAAAAATTCAATCAGAATGTGGTTCGGAAAATCCACAGAGAGGTCCGCTTTGGAAACTATATATTAGGTTCTACTCTTGGAGAAGGAGAGTTTGGAAAAGTCAAGCTTGGATGGCGGAAGGATGGGAAATTTCCCAACCAAGTAGCCATCAAATTAATTAAGCGAGAAACGTTATCGAAGGATACAGAACTGGAGATTAAAATCCATCGGGAAATCAACTCACTTAAGCTTTTAAACCATCCCAATATTGTTAATTTGGTTGAGGTTATGAAATCAGGTAAATACATTGGAATTGTATTGGAATATGCTTCGGGTGGGGAATTATTTGATTATATATTAAACCATAAATATTTGAAGGAGCCTTTGGCTAAAAAATTCTTTGCTCAATTAGTTAGCGGGGTGGATTACATGCATTCAAAGGGGTTGATTCATCGGGATTTAAAATTGGAAAATCTCTTGTTGGATAAGAATAAAAATATAATCATTTCCGATTTTGGATTTGTTAATAGTTATAACTTAACCTCAAATAATGATTTAATGAAAACAAGTTGTGGATCTCCTTGTTATGCTGCCCCAGAATTAGTGTTGACTCCTAATCCTTATAATGGGAAGAAAGTCGATATATGGTCATTGGGAATTATTTTATATGCAATGTTGGCCGGATATTTACCATTTGATGATGATCCAAATAATGAAGATGGTTCTGATATAATTAGATTATATCATTATATTTGTAAAACTCCATTAACTTTCCCGGAATATATCAGCCCTCTACCAAGAGATTTATTAAGAAAAATAATTGTGGCCGACCCAAAAAAGAGAATCAACATTAACGATATTAGAAATCATCCTTGGTTATCTGCTTATGCCAATTTGTTATCCATAAGACAACCAGAATGGGATAAAATCTATAAAGAAAAACAAACAAACCCAATAATTACAACTTCATCATCTGCTACCAGATCTCAATCTGCATCTAAAAGATTTTCAATGATTAACGAACCAACTAATTCTGCTCAATTAAACTTCACCAATTTCAAAAAGCAACACGGAAGATCATCATCATCATCTTCGGCAACCAATATTTATCTGTCATCAAGAAACGATCCAATTGATGAAGAAAACCAAAAGCTGTCGAATAATAAGATTTCAACTATAATTGAACTGCCAAAGCGCCCTCCTTTATCGGTAATTAATGCTCCAGGATCCCCAAAGAGTCCAAATACCACCATACCAATTCCAATTTCTCAAGATAAACCTATCAACACCACCGCTTCATCTACCACCCATGCAAAATTACCTCATCAACCAAAGAAACCAAGACCCACCTCTTATCATCCATCCAATTCCTATAGTTCACAAATGTCTAATTCTCCTATATTAGACTTTAAATACCCTTCACCAATTAATATCCCCATTCAACAATTTTTACAGCCAACCAATAGTGCTTCACCTCCAAAGAATAGTCCTCCAAAGGGAAGTCCTCCAAAATCAGATATTGAATCATTAAGCTTGAATTCAAGACGCAATTCGGTGGTTACTCCAATAAACGTTAATGGCGTTTTAACGAGAGATAATGCCGAAAAGAGAAATTCAGTATTGATTTATTTAGAGGATAAAATGAACAATATGGAATTAAATGAACCAGAAAAATCTCAATCAACTTCGGTAATCGAAAAGACTGAACCATTAATAAGACCTAATGTTGAATCTAATTCAACCACCACCACATCATCAACCACTTCTATTCCAAAAATTAAAGAAAGAATTAATCAGGATAAACCATCAGAAAAGGAAACGAAAAGAAGAAATAGGTTTAGTCTTTTATCAATTTACTCAAACTATAGTTCTTCAATGATACAAGAAGATTCATTACCACTGAATCAAATATCAAAATTGAAAAGAGATGAAAGGAATTCCGCCAACTCTTCTCAATCAAATTCAACTTCAAGTTTAGTCAAAAAGAATAAAGAAGTTAGTGCCGCCAAAAAAGTAATGGATTTCTTCAAGAGAAGAAGTGTACGCGTCAATTAGTAGATCATGAATGTTAAGAGGCTAATCACATTACTACTTAACTTTCATAAGATTATGGGACATGGGAATGTTAGCATTGTATAGTATATGTACGGATAAATAATATGAAAAAAAAACTATGAGTGAGCGTTCCTAATCAGGAAGTGCAATGAGTGAAAAATTCAATATGGCATCGGATATAAATCTAACTAATCTGACGAATAAAAGTGCCGAAAACATGTCAGAATCAAGCACAACTCCGTCCAGTGAATCCATGACTCCCGATATTACAGAGGTCGAAAAAACGGGATCTCCAGCTATCGAATCCGACTCAGAATCGGAAAATAGCTCTGATACTTCGTCAGATTCAGACTCAGATGATGAGTCAGAAATTGTCACTTCATTATCAGATTCAATATTGAACGAGATCGAAAACGGAACTTACCAGTGTCTTGTATGTACCATAGAAATCGATAAAACAACTTCAAAAGTCTGGTCTTGTGGCCATTGCTTCAGGGTTTATGATTTAGATTGTATTCAAGATTGGGCAAAAAGAGGTACTTCTACCACGGCTGATAAGAAGTGGAGATGTCCTAATTGTAACGTGTCGAATTCCAGACTTCCCAAGAAGTTCACTTGTTGGTGTGGCAAGGTTGAAAATCCGGAACCGGGTCTTGTACCGTTTAGTTGTGGGAATCTATGTGGTCATAAGTACGACGAGTGTGTCCATTCGTGTTCTGCTATTTGTCATCCGGCCAACCATCCAATCTGTGGGGCTATGGGACCACAGATGTGTTGTGATTGTGGGAAATTTGAAAAACAATTACCCTGCTTAATCACTCCTTATAAACAAGGTTGGAAATGTGATGATGTGTGTAATACTAAGATTTGTGATTTGGGCCATAAATGTACTAAAGTATGTCATCTGGGCTTCTGTGGACCTTGTAAACAGGAAGTGAAAGGGTTATGTTATTGTGGTAAGAACCAATTGACTTTGGCATGTCATGAAAAGTATCTTCAAAAATCGGGTGATAACATCGTTATTGGCTATTGTGAAGAGAAGACCAAAAAGCATTATGATTGCGGGGTTCACTTTGAAATGATTGACTGTCAAGTGGTTTCACCAGTAGAAAGATGTTCATTATCACCACAAGTCAAGACCACATGTTATTGTGGTAAAACCAGAGGTGATTTAAGAACTAAATGTACCGATCCAATTATGGAATGTGATTTAACTTGTGGGAAACAATTAGATTGTGGATGCTACTGCCAAATGAAATGTCATCTGGGACCTTGTGAATGCTATAATATGATATCTGTCAAATGTAAATGTCAAAATTATCTGTTTGTGGTTCCATGTAAGGCCCTTCAACAAGGATTCCAACCTCAATGCACTCATAAATGTGATGCTTTATTGAACTGTAGGAGACACTATCACAAGGAAGTTTGTTGTTCCTACGAGCCAATTGCATTATCCAGGGAAAGAAACGTCAAAAAAGCCATTAGAAATAGAACCGTGAGCTCCGTGACATCAAGAACCGATGTTATGACAATGGAGCCAGTTCATATTTGTTACCAGAGTTGTAACCGGACGAAAAGTTGTGGAATTCATCCTTGTGAAAGCTTGTGTCATGCTGGTCCATGTCCTCCTTGTTTAGAATCAACTAATGACGATATGGTTTGTAATTGTGGTAAGACCATCATTCAAGCTCCAGTAAGATGTGGGACGAAAATAGTTTGTAATTATCAATGTGTCAGACCTAAATCTTGTGGACATGAACCTGAACCCCATAAATGCCATGAAGATGGCGTCGCTTGTCCGAAATGTACGGCTCTTGTTGATAAAGTATGTCAATGTGGTAAAAATACTGTATCCAGACTGCTTTGTTCCGGTTCAACACCCAAGTGTTCATTCATTTGTAAGGGGTCAAGAGATTGTGGACATCCTTGTTCAAGAGCATGTTCTCCAGATTGTGACAAGGGAACCCATGCTTCAAGCGCTACTTGTCAAGGCGATTGCAACAAGATTAGAAGTAATTGCCCTCATAAATGTAAAATGAAATGCCATATCAACAAAGTTGGAAAACTGGCTAATTGTGACGCCAAAGTATGTTCAGAACCGGTTTCACTTAGCTGTGGTTGTGGAAGAATCTCTAGATCTGTTCCCTGTAATAGTTCTTTATCGCAAGAATCAGTTATCGGTACCAATTTACATTGTGACGATGTTTGTGAACAGAGGAAAAGAGATGCAGAGCTTCGGGATATCTTTATGCAAGTTCCAAAGTCAACCGAAGATGATTCTGACGATTTGGTGTATCTGAAATATGTCATTGAAACTTATAGAAGACAGATCAAATGGTGCAGTAATATCGAAAAGTTCTTTGTAGCTTTCTTGGGGGACGACAAGAAATCCCATCATTTTCCAGCTATGTCAAGGCCACAAAGGCAGTTTGTTCATGAATTGGCATCAGCATTCAAGATATATTCTGAAAGTCAAGATCCAGAGCCCAAGAGAAATGTCTTTGTATTCAAACTTCCAGGGACTGCCCCACCAATCAGAAGCATTTCAGACGAAATCGTTATCATTCAAGCCAAAGAAGAGAAAAAACAGAAAGAGCATGAAGAATATGTACTGAAATTACAAGCTGAGCTATTTAATTCCATCAATATTCAAGATTTGTTCTTTGGGGTTACAAAAGAGACATTGTTCCCACAACTCGAACCACATTTACAAGAGATCGGAGCAGACAATTTTGAATTGACCCCTTACAAATCTGGGTTAGTTCTTTTATGTAAGTTGGATATGACAATTGAGTTGGAGAACAAACTTTATTTGTTGATGAAAGCATTGAAGACAAAGATCAGAGAAGATGCCATTGCGTTCGACTGTAAATTATGCTTGATGAGAGATGGGGAAGTGTTGAAAATGGATGAAAAGTTAAAAAGAGAGCCGGAGAAAACCACATTGGATAATGTGGCCAATCCCTTTGATCTTCTAGAGGAGAAATAGTATATATGCATTAATCATTAAGTTATTACTAGATGAAGTAGGAGTGTTATTCATGATGATTCGTTCGAACTCTCTTCCTTGTCACCGTTCTTTCTTGTATGTTTCCTTTTTCTTCTGGTCTTCTTTTGAGTATCAGAGCCGTTTTTGTCGGTGTCATTCTTCTCCTCCTTTTTCTTTTTAACACTTAAGGGATTTGGACCCTTTGGACCCTTCTTCTTCTTTCTGGGAGGTTCAGAGGTATCATCATCGATTTTTTCATGGGTAATTTCACCGACATTAACATCGTTCAATCCCCCGGTCAACTTGTTCCGTTCCAAAGCATCGGCATATCTCTGAGTAGCTTTTGACACCGAATCCATTACCATGACAGAATTCTTCATGAACACAAACGGAACACCAGGAACCTCTCTCAACCGGTTTCTTAAAGCAACCTGTTGTGTTGCAATGATATACTTGAATTTATTATCTGGTAACACAATCGACTTGATACAATCCACTGGAGATAACGGCTCTGAAGGAGGATGGTTGCAACGACGTCTTTCAAAAGACTTGGCCAAGTCTATAGCATCCTGATTACCTGTCAGATACAATGCTTGCATGCAGCATTGAGTGATCATAGGTTTAACTTCACCTTGGATGGTTCTTTCCAAGGCTTTTGATAAATTGAAGCTTGATTTTTCACTTAATTCGACGATCTCGTTATCAATGATGACCTGGAAAGGTTCTCTGAATTTGAAGCTGTGAGTGTAGATGTTCATTTGTTTTTTGTATGATTTGGCTCTTTTCTGTCTCATGGTGTTAGTGCTAGGAATAAAATATTTCAGTTGATGAGATGAGATGAGATGAGATGAGATGAGATGAGATGAGATGGGTGTGTGGGGTGGAGTATGAAGAGAGTGTGAAGAGAGAGTATGAAGATAGGGGTGTGTAAGGAGAGGCTGCAGAGGAGAGACTGCAGAGGAGAGACTGCAGTGGAGAGACTGCAATGGAAGAGGAGAGTATAAAGGAGTGGCATACGAATTGACAGAGATATAAGAGTATGGGTATGGATGCCTTGTCACTATACACACACCGTCCATTGCTCACTTGTCCCAACCTCACTTGTCCCAACCTCACTTGTCCCAACCGCACCGAAAAAGTTTTCACTATTCATCTAATAATCGACGACAAGATGATGAAAAACATGTCCAGATTAGCCGTTTCGAGTGCCAATATGGGCCTCAGAACCCCGGTCACCAGAACCACCGCCATTACTGGGTTTTCCGGCTTTTTAAAGTCCCAAAATACCTGTATTCGTTACAATTCTACCAAATCCAATGCTGAAGAATCGGAACCAAATCCCCAAAGCAGCCAAAACCCAGACGCCACCCAACAAGCGGCCGACGCCAGCGAACCATCCGAAATCACCGAACTCAAGAGTAAATTGACCGAGAAAGACAAGCAATTGGCCGACATGAAAAACCATTACGCCAGAGCCGTTGCTGATTTCAGAAACTTACAAGAAAGCACCAAGAAAGAAGTGCAAAAAGCCCGGGATTTCGCCTTACAAAAATTCGCCAAAGAGTTGATCGTTTCATTGGATAACTTCAGTCTTGCGTTAAACGCCGTCAAAGAAGAAACTTTATCGACCAACGCTGAAGTCAAGAACCTTTATGAAGGAGTTCAAATGACCAGAAACGTCTTTGAAAAAACATTGACCAACCACGGTATACAGAAGATCGATCCAATGGGAGAACCGTTCGATCCAAATACCCATGAAGCGGCTTTTGAAATCCCTCAGCCAGATAAAGAACCGGGTACTGTTTTCCATGTTCAACAGCCGGGATATAGTTTGAATTCAAGGGTTTTGAGACCGGCTAAGGTTGGGATTGTTAAGGGTGATGATTAATGTAAATAGTGTAAATATCACAGTCAGCTCTGTAGTTCTGTAAGCTCTTTAAGTTCTGTAAGCCCTGTAAGCTCTGTAAGCTCTGTACTTGCTGCAGACGTGTATAGTTTGGCGAACAGGTGAGTTTATTGAACAATAAACTCGTTCAATACTCGTTCAATAAACTCACGTGACTTCTCCGGATCGGTATGACTCAATGGCTAACCAGATGAGCCGCACCGAACATTTGGCTGAAAAATTATAGTTCGGAAACTGAAAAATTATTCAACCATGTTCATTCGTAAATTTTCATCCACCACAAAAGCGTTGAAGAACTTAAAAATCGGATTAATTCCAGGAGATGGAATTGGTAGAGAAGTCATTCCTGCCGGTAAAGCTGTTTTGGAAAACTTACCTTCAAGCTATGATTTGAAATTTGATTTTGTCACTTTAGATGCTGGATTTGAGCATTTCCAAAAAACCGGTACTGCGTTACCCGAAGAAACGGTCAAAGTTTTGAAAGAAGAATGTGACGGGGCTCTTTTTGGAGCTGTGTCATCCCCATCTGTCAAAGTTGAAGGATATTCGTCGCCAATTGTTGCATTAAGAAAGAAATTAGGACTTTATGCTAACGTTCGTCCAGTCAAGAGTGTCGAAGGAATTGGCAGACCAGTTGATTTGGTGATTGTTAGAGAAAACACTGAAGATTTATACGTCAAAGAGGAAAGATCTTTCAAGGCGGAAGATGGAACTAGAGTTTCGGAAGCTATCAAGAGAATCACTGAGACTGCTACTACCAGAATTGCCAAGATGGCTTATGATATTGCCTTACAAAGACAAGCCATTAGAGAATCTTCATCTGTCAAGTCGTTACATGAAAAGCCTTCTGTGACTGTTACTCATAAATCGAATGTTTTGTCTCAATCGGATGGGTTGTTTAGAGAGATTTGTAGACTGGTTTATGATGCTAATAGAGGATTATATGATTCGGTTGAACATAAGGAACAAATTGTCGATTCCATGGTTTACAGAATGTTCAGAGAACCGGAAATTTTCGATGTTGTGGTAGCTCCTAATTTGTATGGTGATATTTTAAGTGATGGTGCTGCTGCTTTAGTTGGTTCTTTGGGGGTTGTTCCATCTGCCAATGTCGGTCAAGACTTTGCTATTGGTGAACCATGTCATGGATCGGCTCCAGACATTGAAGGTAAAGGAATTTCCAATCCAATTGCTACTATTAGATCTACTGCTTTAATGTTGGAATTCATGGGATATTCTGCTCCTGCTGCTAAGATCTATGAAGCCGTTGATGCTAACTTGGCAGAAGATAAAATCAAGACTCCAGACTTGGGTGGTAATTCTTCTACTCAAGAAGTCATTGATGATATCGTGAGACGTTTTTAGAGAGTGTAGATAGACACTAGAGAGGCGATAGTTTTGCTAGAAAATACAGATAAATATATTTTACATAGGATGTCGTTTCTAATCACTTTTTGACGAAACAGGCGGCAAAGAACCCGATGCCCCCATCGTCTTTGGGCACGGCTCTAACACAACCACCAGCCAATTTCTCTACATCACCCAAAGCGGTGAACTCTTTCTCCCAACCTCTTCTTGGCCATTGGGGAATGACCATTTCTCGGGGAGCCAATGTCCAGCCCTGGGCTTTGATGGTTTCATCTAGCAACAAATCCACCACCACCCGTTCGTTTTCTTCGGCGTGGATCGAACATGTGGAGTACACCACTTTTTTAGCGTTTGGGAATGAAAGGGCATGTTTCATGATGGTGAATTGAAACCTTGAGAGTTTATTTAATCGTTCAACATCCACGTCCTCTACATCTTGTTCGGAGTCTTCAATGGCCCTACCAAAAATCCCCGATCCAGAACACGACGGATCAACTACTAATCCTTCAATATCGGGGAAATCCTGGGGCTTAACGTTGGTGAAATCGGCATGAGTGATTTGGATGAGATTGGGCTTATCGGAGGCCGTATGACACATTTTCTTCAAGATTTCCACCCGTTTATTATCCCGTTCAAAGGCAAAGACCACTGCCTTGGGGATATCATGGAGATACGACGCTAAAAGTGTGGTCTTGTTCCCGGGAGCGGCACAAGCATCGATGACTTGTGACGGGATGAATTCTGGATCGTTGAAAAGAATATGACCCGGAAAACACGAGGCTCTATCCTGGATGATGATGTGTCCCTTCTTATAAGCATCGGTAGACATTATCGGTTCTTGGACATGGACGGCGTACAAATTAGGGATGAATTCGTCTTTGTATAATAGCCCGGTGGTGGTGATATCAGAATTTGCAGCCACGATATTTAAGTCATTAAAAGCGGGATAGGCGTGGAAAAACTTATCAACCGAGATCTTGATCACATTCACCCTGAACCATCTTACCGGGGTGTGATCATCATTTTGGAGGTTGGGAAATTGGTCGACGGATTTGATTTTATATTTCAATTTGAGCTTGATGAGTTCCGAATTGAGTCTTGTTTTATGCAGAAGAAACGCATCTTTGATTGGATGTTTTCCCAGTTGGATTCTACCTTTTTGTTGGAAGAGGAGATCGTGAGTTAAGAGCCATAACATTTCATCTTTGATTTTCAATTTTTTTATGATGGGCAGGTCCTTTATGCGAGAAGCCTTGATAATTTTCTGGATATATTGTTTGTACTTCAAGGTGGAGATGACAAGGGCATAGATATGTTTGGGGGAATTGGTGATTTGGGTGTCGTTGAAGATCCGGGACTGGATACTTCCTTTGTTGGGGGCCTGGAGGTGTTTTTGTGCTTCGAAGTAGAGTTTCATGAGATGAGATGAGATGGAAGATGAGGAAGATGAGGAAGATGTGAGGAAGATGTGAGGAAGATGAGGAAGATGTGAGGAGGAAGAGATGTTATATATTGTGGGCGGTGGGCGTAGGGATATGGAGAAGCGGGTATATAATGTATGTATACAAGGTCAGACATGCATATGTGTGCTTAAAGTCCATGCATGTGTGTTTAAAGTCCATGCATGTGTGTTTAAAGTCCATGCATGTGTGTGTTTAAAGTATCTGTGTTGGAGACGTAGGAATGGGTGCAAAAAATAGTGCCGGGCCCATAACATAAATAGAGAGACAACTCCACATCCACAAACGCAAAAAGGGTATTAAGTGCACATTATATAGGATGCATGAGAGGTAAGCTTCACCACTTCCGTCACTTGATAATTGTATATTCTTATAGTTGCATCAACTGGATATAATTGTAATAAGACCAGTCAAAGACCAAAGACCAAAGACGAAAGACCAAAGACCACCAAGGTTAAGTTATATCTCTTTAAACGTATACAAAATTTTATCTTTATTGATGTGAAAATGCAGTACGTATTTCTATTGAAGATATTTTTCATACATAATTTCCATAACTATTCTACAAATATTCAATTATAATCCATTCTACATCTTTTATTGGGTTTGTAATAATTTATCAAAAACTTAACCAAGTTCCCTAATTTTATTTCGTTAATATAATAGAATGTCTTAAACGATTTTTAATCATTGCAATTGTGCTTTATTTTCCACTCCATTAAAAATATAATCAAAATATAATTAAAATATAATTAAAATATAATTAAAACCACTTATTTTATTGCGTATTAACTTAATACTTCAGCTTTGTGGTTTCTACTTCCAAAATATTTTCTTTCAACTTTAAATACCTATATGATTATATGAATAAGTTCTATATATAATATGTATTGCAATTTTTAAAATAAGAGTTTTATATATAATATGTAATTATTTAAACGAATATAATATGTATTTAAATTAAATAGTACAATGTAGAGCATTAAATGAGTACAAATCGCTGAATCGCTGAGTCGCTTCGCTGCGGTTTTCTCTTCTCCAGTACTTCATTTTTGTAAATGAATAATCCCCATACATACAAACCCGACACCCAATTAACGGTGGGTAGCCACTCTATTTCCATCATCAAATACATCTCGGCCGGAGGATTTGCCCATGTGTATACCTGTACGATTTCTCCGCCGTTCAAAGGATCAAAAATCGCCTGTTTAAAGCGGGTTTTAGTGCCCAACAAGTGGCAGTTGAATTTATTGAGACAAGAGGTCGATAGTATGAAGAGATTGAGGGGCAACCCGACGATTGTGAGTTATATTGATAGTCATGCCTCGAGGACGGCGCCAAGTGGTGGCACTGGTGCCAATGGGACTGTTGCTAATGGGACTAGTGCCAATGGGTCTGGTGCCAATGGGTCTGGCGCTAATGGGACCGCCTCTTACGAAGTGTTTCTTCTCATGGAATACTGTCCCACCTCCCTCATCGATTACATGAATACCCGTCTTTCCCACAAACTCACCGAACCCGAAATCCTCGTGATAATGAAGGATATCACTCTTGCGGTAACCATGTGTCATCATCTTTCTCCTCCCCTCATTCACCGTGATATAAAGATCGAAAATGTCTTGCTACAGAACGGCACATATAAACTATGTGACTTTGGCTCGGCGGTGCCTTATGCTGCAGTTCCAAAAAACCCCCAGGAATTGGCTACTTTACGTGATGATATAATGCAACATACCACTCCTCAATATCGATCCCCTGAAATGATTGATTTATCAAGAGGCTTTGCCGTGGATGACAAACTGGATATCTGGGCCTTGGGTTGTTTTTTATATAAATTATGTTACTATACTACTCCATTTGAGCTGCAAAGTCATGGCTCAATTTCCGATTTGGAAAATCTGATTTTGAAATGTAATTTATCTATTCCTCCTAATAGACCCGGCAGTTCGTTTTCTTCTCGCTTGAAAAATGTTATAACCTGTTGTTTGAGAGAGGATCCAAGGAGAAGACCTAATGGTGTCCAGTTATTGGGTGAGATTTGTCTGATGATGGCCGTGCCCGTACCCCCTGTTGTTCCTGCTTCCGTTGAACGATCGGTTTCGGTCGAAAGACCCGATTCAGCCATCCCCGGAACTCATGCAAACGTTTCTGGTATTGCTATCTCCTCAAAATCTCTTTCTTCAAGACTGGATTTAGCAGGAATCTCGGCCTCTGTAAGATCATTACCCGAAAGACTGGAAAAACCTGAAACAACAGCCATGGCTGATAGGCTGAAAGACCCATTTGCATCCATAGACAAATCCAAATTGTTGGAAAAATCAAGAAAATCCCGCCCAAATTCAATTTATCAACCTCGAGAATCAACTCCAAATCATTTGAAAGATTATATCTCTCAAATCAGTAAAAGCACCGAAAATTTAACGGAGCCTGAAAATTCAGGTACCGGCACTATTGACTTCCTCAAGGATATGGAGAGTATTTCAAATCAAAATACTGGAGGTAGTATAAAGACTTCTTTTAAAAATGGTTTGAGGAAGATCAGTACCGGTAATGGTAGAGTAAGTAATAATAATACCGGTAATGGAACCCGGAAAATCAGTGATAAAAGATCAAGTATATCTTCCCTTAAACAAATTTTAACCGGGGGAAAACTGAAAGGCTATGATAGAGAAAGATCCGAAAAGCCTGAAGTAAGAAAAAGCTTTGAAAGATCTGACATCACCAAAAATTATGAAAAATCCGAAAAAAGGAGCCCCACTCCTGAAACTCATGCTGAAGTGCCGGCTAAATTGTCGATTCAAAGAAGAATGGCTCAGTATCTTAATGCTGAAGATGAACCGATCAAACGGACGGCCCATGGCTACGGGAAGTACACCACTGATGAAAGCGATACTGATGATATTGAGGCCATTAATAGTATTGGATACAAGGCCAGGACGACCCTTAAACCACCTAAAGTCCCTAAGAGTTTGTCCTCTAAAAAGGATAAACCCACGTCGAACGATTTGGCATTAGCGGCCAAGAAAAAACCGATCAAAAGACCTCCGATTAAACCTAGTAAACCTAAATATTTACGAACTCCAGAAAAAGGAGAATCTGAAAGAAGATTGAGTAATGCAAGTGATATCTCTTTGCCGGATTTAGATGATTTAGAAAAACAATTTGCAAAAAGATTTCCTAGTTATGTCTAGTGTTTACAGAAGTTGTATATTGATAGTTGATAAACTATGGCTATCTAATTGGAACTATCTTCGTAATCTTCTATCAGATCAAGAATAAAATCAGCCCCTTCATCGAATCTTTCACTGATTACTTCCCATAACCCATCAGATTTGGATTTGATGACCCTACCAAATTTCCGCCTTGGTCTTTTAACCTCCCCATTATCTTCAGCGTTTTTCAATGCCCCGTTTCTATTGGCCAATGAACCAGCCGATACATTACCGGTCCAACAAGGGTTCAAACAACTGGTGAAGATGACGGAATTTGAATAAAACCAATCAATCATCAGTTCGTCCATCACCGGCACCAAGGGTTTCAAGTTTGATCTGTTGACATAACAAACTGTACCCTTGACAAGCTCTTTAATTTCCTGAGACGACCTCTTGGCATAGAGATGAACAATAGCTTGGTAAGCTTCTCCAAAACCAACAAACACTAACTTGGTCATTTTGGAGAAATATGATAAATAATTATCCCAAATATATAACAATAACTCTTGTGCAAAAATCCCTGGGTTGTAGTTCCCAATAGTACTATTCAAATGACGATTTAAATGTAATGAACCGTTCGAGGCGGTTGGAAGGTTGTATGATGGGATATTGATATCGATATAGCCGATTTTTTTGGCAACCGGATCATAATCTTCATCCTGTTGTTGTTCATGTTTGATCTTCTCCATGATTTGAACCAAAGGATGTTCTAAAACAATGGAAGAATTGCCCTCGATATTCCCGTTGACAGGATTGACATTAGCCCAAATTTCAGGAGGATCATGAACCGTAACCACCACAATTGGCAGATCATATATATCAGGTGATGCAATAATTAGATCTTCAAGACGATCGGGGAGATCAATGGTGAACGGATTGAATTTATCTGCTTCACTATGGACCACCGGCAAATTGATAAAGCTATATTTGTTGAAGAGATCTTGTGCCTGTTGGGATCGTATTGGGTCCGAGACATTGGAAAGCTTGTATCCGCTGACGTCTTCTGGTAAATCGTAAACTTCATCAAACGACTTACCAGGGTTGCCAGGTTTCAAACAAGTCCAATATTGTGATTGGGTCTTGATGACTTCATCCATCACTTCTATGGTATCTAAAAGTGGCTGGGCCGTTATGGTACTTTCTGGAGGCTCTCCTAATAATACTTTAGCGACTGCCAAAGCTGATTTACTGATGGAATCAAGGTTATAACCTCCTTCGAGAATCACCGACATTCTACCTCGGGCAATGGCCTTCAACATGTGGGTCATATGCCCGTAGCCGGCTGGGGTGACATGACATCCCCCAACTATATCACCATCGGCAGCATCAAATCCAGAACTGACAATGACAAAGTCCGGATCAAATTCACTTATTACCGGGATCACCACTTTTTGAAATGCATACATATAATCACCATCTCCGGTTCCGGGGCATCTCCAAGGAATATTTACATTGAAACCTTCTCCTTGTTCATCACCAACCATTTTACTACTTCCGGCCTTTGTCCCGGGATAAAACTTCCCATTTTCGTACCGATGGAGAGAAATATATAATACTCTTGGATCATTGTAAAACGCCTTTTGGGTCCCATTACCATGATGGATATCCCAGTCTAAAATGACGATTTTTCGGACCAGTTCAGGGTAAGAATTCAATAAAGTATTGGCAGCAACTGCCACATTACTGAAAAGACAAAATCCTCCTGGGGTGTCAGGTTCGGCATGATGTCCTGGAGGTCTGACGACAGCGAAAGAATTCTTGACCTTACCTTCGATCACCGCCTTACAGGCCTCTATAGTCCCACCACAAGATAATTTTGCCGATAAAAATGAATCATTATTGACATAAATACTATCTCCACTTTCGGTTTTTTCAAGTAACATATCCCGACTCATGGTTTCGGTACTGGCTATGAAATTCAAATGTTCTTGACTATGTACCGAAAGAATTTCTTCTATGGTAGCTTCTCTGATGGGGATTTTCATCATAAAAGGTCCTAAATTATCGGTTCCTGATAAGGAAGGGTCGGTGATAAGTCCTGCCTCTGCTAATCGTTTATAAATCCGATAAATACGACGAGGATCTTCAGGGTGGGGGTCGATATATTCGAAATACGAGGTGAAGATCTTGGCGTGATATCTCATTCTAACATCGTATACTAATCCGGTTTTAAGTGGAGTATAGAATAATTGGGGGCCAGCTTTTGGGACAATTGTCATTTCCCCATTACTGCCGTTTGCTATGGTTTCGGTTGCTGGCTCGAGCTTGATTCTTTTCGTGTCTTGGGTTTCGGCAATATTTGGGCCGGTATCTTTTGTATCTGTTATATCTTGAATTGGTTGCGTATCGATATCGCTCGTATTTTTTGTATCGCAAATATCGTTTACATGGGAATTTGGTTCATCAGGACTATGAGTTCTTTTAATCGATACAGATTCTGGTTTAATGGTCACAGGTTCAGTCTGTGGCGTTGGCTCACTTGTCTGTGACACTTCAGGTTGAGGCTCTGGCATAGACCCAGGCTCTTGTATATCTTCAGACATGTTAATTGAAAATTTGAAATATCGCGAGACGAAAATGAAATATTTCGATTTGAGTTTGAGTTTGAGTTTGAGATACTCACCGATAAATTTCGATACATGAGTTTACTTATTCCCGATGATCGAGATACGGCTGATGCACATGATCATTTAGAACATGATATTTTATATAATAAGGCATTGGCAAACACATTTGTTAAATACAAATTCGAGGCCATTGACGGGTTTTTCCATCAGTCTTGTGCCAAAACCGACGATACAAAATTCAATTATACCTTGGAGAATTTCGGAATATGCAAGCCCTGGCCTGCGATACATCAAGATATTTCCGAATTAAATAAATCGGGAATTGGCAAATATAAACTTCTCCTATTGGCCAGACATGGTGAAGGGTACCATAACGTTGCATCTGCCAAATATCCCGGGAAATTGTGGCAGGAGAAATACCGTCTTTTAGGTACCGATGGTGAAATGGTTTGGGGCCCCGACCCTCAGTTAACCCAAATAGGAAATGCCCAAGCCGAAGAGAACCACCGATTTATAAAACAACAGATTTCCAAGGGTATGGAAGTACCTCTGAAATTCTATGTTTCGCCGTTGTCAAGAGCAATTGATACGATGATGATTGAATGGAATCAAATATCAATACCCCGGCCTCTTGTAACTGAGAAAATCCGGGAACAAATCGGACAAAATTTATGTCACAAGCGACAAACCAAGACATTTCTTTGTGAAAAATACCCTAATGTTGAACTTGAGCCTGGATTCCCCGAAGCCGACGAACTAGATGCAAAATACCAACACCGGGAACTATACTGGCAACAATTCATGAGAATTAATGATTTTTTGCAGCAATTGTTTGAAACTGAAGACGAAACAATCAGCATCACCTGCCACGCTGGGAGTATCAGAGGGTTTCTAACTGTTACAGGACACCGGAAATTCACTATTCCTAAAGGGGGAATGATACCGGTGGTGGTAAGAGCCTCAGAGTAGTTACAGGACACCGGAAATTCACTATTCCCAAAGGGGAATGATACCGGTGGTGTTAGCCTCAGAGTAGTTGTATATTGATACTAATATGGTTTATACCTAACGTCGTTTTTATCTTTCTTTTTATGTTTCTTCTTTTTGTCCTTCTTGTCCTTTTTCTTTTGATCCTTTTTCTGTTTCTTCTCCTTTTCAGAGACTTCCACATCTTTCTCTGTCACTGGGACTGGAAGGGACTTGAAGTCAGGCACCAGAATCTCATACGGTAATTCCCATACTTTAATTCCACCGTCTTCACCACAAGTGAAGGCTGTCTTACCCCGTACCACCATATCCCGTACAAGTTCATCGCCATGACCCCTTGGAAACACTATCTCATCGCCCACCAGCTCCAGCACATGATTGAACGGTCTTAAAGCCAATTTCCCAGTGGAATTACTTCCATACAGAATATATCCGGGGTATAAATCCACGACATATTCACAGTCCCATTTGGATCTCACGTCCCCCCAGTCCCGAGGAACCAGTTCTTCAATGGTCTCGTAGTTGGTGTTGTTCAATTGGTGGAACGAAAGAGTTTCCATATGAGACAAGACACTAATGGTGTCTGGGGTTACAAAACCACACGAGTGAACAGAGGAATAATTGATGACTTGGTGCAAAGATTCGTCCTCATCCACTTCGGATAAGTCGTAGACATTGACAAGACCATCGGTTGAGCCGGAAATCATGTATTTGTCATTTGTGGGGTGGAATTGGATCGAGGTAATGTCGTCATGATGACTATCGACATACAGTTTAACAATGTCGTTGTTTCTGATGTCCCAAATATGCAATTCAGCATCGACCCCGACCAATTCAGCACCTCCGGCTATGAGATTCAGCTTATAATCAAGCGAAAGTAGCTTATTTTTTTTGGGATTATGAAATGTCGTAATCAAGTTATTACTTCGTAAGTCCCATATTTTAATTCCGTCGGTAGCGCACGAGGCGATCGTGGTAGAATCGATGAGCCTGGCGCTATTTACCGCCAGCTCGTGGGCCGAGATTTGTCCCATTTTGGTTGAGCGATTTATGTCGTAAATTTGCAACGACCCGTTGGAGTTTGAGGTTATGAATTGGTCTCCAATAGGTATGACCGAGAATACCCAGTTATCTGGCTCAGTTTGCCATACATTGGTTAGAGTAGCCATGATATCGATGGAATTAAGCTCATCGCGCGACATTGAATCGGGCACCCCTCCACCTGTACGACATTTGTCCCACCTTCCCGCCCCCCACCCGTACGACATTCTGCGATACACACGACATTTTTTTTCCTGTCGTTTCCTCCCGTTTCCTGCTAACCTCCCAACACCCATACAAAAAACAATCCGCATCTCAATATTTTTATTCTCTATTATGAGTAGTATCATCAGAAAAGGTGGAACTCTGTTCACCCCAAAGCTTAAGAAAAATGTCGTACGGAAAAGACCAAATAACGCCGCTGCTCCCGGAACTATTACACCAGCCGCTTCCCAACAGACCCAAACTTCGACCCAACCAGCCGAAGGTCAACCCACCACAGAAACACCTATTAGTCCTGAAGCATCACAAGTTAGTTTCTATAATAACGCGTCAAAGGATCCTTCAAAAGATGTTGCAGATGACGATGTTGATCCTATGGATACTACAGGTATCGCTGGTAAAGATCCAAATATCTCAAGTACCGATATCCCGCAAACCGATATCCCACAAATCCCCCAAACCGGCATTTCAGATACCGGTATTTCAGATACCGGCATTTCAGATACCGGTATCGCCGATGAAGAAGATTACGGAGATAACGATCTATTCAAGAAACTCATACAAGAACCAACAAGAAGAAGATCTTCTGTATCCCAGAGAAGACTTTCAGGTATTTCAATATCAAAATCCCGTAGTGGATCAGTCACTCTTTCAATTCCCCCAAGAAACTCAGTAAGTGAACATAATGCCGTTACTATTGATATCCCTCTTTCAAAACTGAAACGTAGAAGATCATCGGCCGCCAGACTGAACAAACGGGTATCGATATCTGAACCAAGAAAAGATGAAGAACTGGTAAACATGCCACTACAATCAAATTCAGCTATTGAAGAGGAAGAAGAACCGGAAATCCAGGAAGAAATCGTCCCAGAACTTCCCAAGGTAATCGAAGAAGTGTTCAACAGAGATGAACTCTATGAAAAGAAAGAATATGTAGTGTTTGCCGTGGATCAGAGCCATGAAAACCAAATCATCAAGAAATATAGAACGGGAGATTTATCTAAAATCGATCTCCCGTCGTCCCAGCAGGAAGACAGGTTCCTCCCACTAGCCCCAGAAAACATCATCATGAGAATCAGTTCAATAAGCCAAATCCCCAAGTATTTAAGGGACCAATACTCTGAAGAATTAGTTAATATCAAAATCGAATACGAAAAGATATCACTTAAAGATCTTTGTAATCACTCAATACCTATTGGGGGAGTATCAAGGAATTTCAAGCTCGTGCAAGAAGCAGCCCAACGGAAGGAGTTAAGTCGACTTTTACGGAAACATGCCCGGTTTTTCGCCAAAGTCCACCGGATTCCGTACGAAGAAGCGTTTGAAATCCTCGAAAAAGGTCCGTTTATAGCACACGGCGAAGGAGAGGATATAAAGGATGACGAAATAAAACTGGATGAAGTCAAAGTCGATCTCGACGATAGGGAGCCGGAACTCAAGAGTTTGAAAAGACACGGTCTTCAGTTGAATATCAGTGGAGGCAAACTTGATATCGACACCGATTCCACCGTGGTACAAAGAAATGTCTACGATAATGGTGATAGACAAAGAGAGGAAATTAACCCGTTTGAAAAACCGGTGATTTCAAACACTTACTCCAAAAGACGTTATACTGATAAATGGAGCGGCGATGAAGAATTGGAATTTTATAAAGCTTTAAGTACCTGGGGAACTGATTTCCTGTTGATTGGCAATCTTTTTCCTCATAGATCCCGGAAACAGATAAAATCTAAATTCAACATTGAAGAGAGAAAACGACCCGAATTAATTGATATGGCCCTTCGTAGAACTTTCACACCAAATCTTGAAGAATACTCGAGATTGGCCAATTTACCAATAACCACGGTGGCCGATTTCGAACACACTCGTAAGGAAATCAAGGAAAGAAATGAAGCTCAAAAGAAGGAAATCATTGAAGCTCGTGAAAAGGCGTTACGGGAAGATGCCGAAAGAAATAGATTAAAGGAAATCGAAAGAAAACTGGGTCAAAGGCAACCAGTTCAAAGATTAACCAGAACCAAACATTTGAGACAAAACGAAGAAGTGGTGGGGATGGTGGGAGATAATTAGTGTATATTATGTAGTAATGGATAGTTAATGAATAGAAAGAGCTACAGGTTGGACCGGAGGAAACCCGGGAGAAAGTGCAGGTTACGGCAGCCATACTTTCTGGGACCCAGACACCCACAGACCACAGCAGTCTCCAGCCGCCCCGCACGACCTCCACCGCGTCTCAGCCCTATCTTCACCACTACTCGCACTCGGTAGTAGTAATCTCCAGTGATGGACCATACATTAATTATCAATACTCGAGAAAGCATATCACAATACACAATCCAAGAACATAGCCGTCTAACACCAGTCAAGCCACCGGTGATAGTGGTGCTACTTGCGGTTGTGACGCATCAAGCTTTATCGAAAAATCCCCACTTTTCACTATTCCCGGCCATACTATTACTCATAATAATTTTTCACCAGCCGAGACAAGATGAAATGATAGTTATGAAAAATATGGGAATACAACTTAAATCCAGTGGACGGTGGGGGTTGAGTTTTTGGAGATTCAGCAAATCGGAATTCATCCCGTCAAGTAATATCATCGATCTAGTGATTCATGAAGGGTTCTACGGTTATGGTCAGGTCATTTTCTATATGTGCATATTAACCAAGAACAGTAACGATGAGATGATTAAGGTGGTGTTTAGTGAGTTGCTACCACGGAAGCAGATGTTAGAGACGGTGTGGAGGGGTGCCAGAGAGATGTTGTTCGGTACTAATAGACGGTATTTTAGACGGGTACCGGGACAGGGATTGAAGTTGGTTGATTAGAAGTGTATGATTTAGCGTAATATAGATACTCCAAAGGTACAACTAATTTCTAATATTTGCGTCTCTTTTGGTCTCTTGCTGTCTTGATTTTACAAACGTATATTTGTGCCAATTTATTTTCTGCCAATTTTGCAGCCATTGTTTTTGTCGCATTAATATTTTGCAGCCATTCTGATTCCTTTTAAAAGCTCTGAAGTATATACTTTACTGATGAATCTGTTTCCTTCTGGGGCTGTTTTGTGCTAGAAGGAGAAATGTTCAAGTCTAGAGTCTTGTTAAGTCTTGTCGGCACTGGTTATGCTTCAAAGCATTGGAGTTCAACTTAGCGACAACCGTTTTATACTATGGGTTTTCGCCGATTCAGATAAGACAGAATGTGAATGACTAAAGAAGTTAAATTATCAGGTACTATTTCTCCTATCACTCCTTTTAAAGTCGACAGAATACAACTCCTAGGTAAGCTCCAACGACCAACTGCCAATTGTGAGACCACTAACATTTTCAAACTTTTGTGTTTCTACCATCATGTACTCATATGGGAAGGCGTCTTAATCTTCAATCCTCGAAAAGAATTGATGTGTATCCATCAGCCACCCAGGATATGGTTTCTCAAATTCAATAAGAACCCCGAAGATCGTTGGAAGATTAAGACTTTTGGGGATATTCTTTAGCTTATTAAAAGTGCTAGTGAATATAATTTGCAGACACAATTATTATACGAATATGGTGTACAGAGAGGAGAAACTTTGGGGCAGGCAGTGGCTGAGTGGGTGTATACATATATATCTTGTTTAATGGGCAGACTTCAAGGTGTTCATTAGTACGGCTCGATGTAATCTTTCTCTCAGCTGGAAACAATAAGTTGTCAATTTCCCAATGTTTCGGTACAGAATTCACACATATGAAACAGTACGTTCTACCCCCATAGATTAATCAACCACAAAGTGAATACAGAACTGGAGATCATCACCTTTATCAATGTTACATTGAACGGTTGTAACCTGCATTATCAGATCGCATCCTGCACATAAATCACCATAGACACCGAATCAGTCTTGGTACAAGACAAGAAGGAACAGAAATGCACAAATTCATATAGATATAGATATAGATATAGATATACATATATAGATATACATATATACATATACATATACACACATATACATATGTATATACATATACACATATACATGTACACATATACATATACACATATACAAATACACACACACACACTCACTCACAACAGTGCGGCGGAACTAGTTACCCAATTAGGGTATTTTCATTCCTTTTTCATTCCACTTTCATTCCCAAAAAATAATAGACGATTTTAGCCTGACAGGTTTCTAGCACTTACATACTAACCACACTACATTCATGGCCATACATATGGCACTCCTCCCCCATTTTCTCCTTCCATCGTAAGAATACATGTACACTTATACCCCTAAACACCCCTCACAACATATTCCATAAATACATCCACCCATTTGCCCTCCCTCCACTATAGCCATTTCCCTGTTTGTATCTCTGTCTCTCTCAACTCCCTCTGCAGCGCTACCTCCTCTTCGAGCTGAGCTGAGGAGCTGCCATTCGCACGAAAATAAATAAAAAATAACTACGACGCGAGTGATTTGTACTGACAGTCCCGCTGTTTCAGTAAAATTCATCGAAAGAACTTCCAGGATAATAGTATAATCCTCGATAATCCGATTTTCAGTATTACTGTAGTGTTTTCCCCGTATTCTTCCCACTTTTTTTCACTCGTTTACCATGAATATGTCTGACACAAATTCTCGATATATATCACATCCCAATTCAAATCGACAACTGGGCCAGACCCCCGCTAACAACACCAATACACAGCCACTTCAAGGCCCAATACAACCACATATACAGTCACATACACAGGGACAATCCGCTCAAAATCTGGCACAAAATGGTCCAAATTACTCCCAAATTCCTCCCAATTTGAATCAAAATACCCTGACAACGTATCTAATGGGCATGCGATCCCGCCCTTCCCACCAGCGATCTCGTAGTCACAATAATTACAGTCCCAACTATGGCATTGGTGGTGGGCCTGGTACCTATAGCGGTAGTCAAGGCGCCAGTTATGGTGCTAATTACGGCCCTGGTGCAGGGGCTAATTACGGTCCTAATCCTGGTAAATTTACCGGTGCCGCTGCTGGAGGCTATGGGGCTGCTGGTACTGGTACTACCACAGGAGACTGGCAACAACTTATCCCCCCATTACCAAAAAATTCGAAAAAAGGTTCAGGACTAGATCTGAGTCTTAACTTCAATAATGATATCATGAATAATTCTAATCAGAGGAAGCTTTCAAATCGTCAAAACAGACATTCAACTCCTCCTTCAACTTCCCTGCATAATCTGCCAAACAACATCGATTCCCTTTCTCCTGCTGATTATCAAGGTGAAGATTACCCTTTCCACCAAGCCAACACTTTTGCTGTGAGGAGCAATGACGTTCCTCCATTTTTAAAACATACATTGTCAAGTACAAAAGTTAAGAGTTCGGGCAGTGTAAGGCGTCTTGACTCCCCAGCACCTGTAGGTCCAGCACCTGGTCCAGCACCTGCTCAGACAGGATCTGGTGGTAGTGGAGGTGCAGCCTACGGTGCTACGGGCACCGGTACAAATACCGCTTCTGCCACTCCTCCTGGAAATACCAGTGGTGTGTCCGTAGGGTTGGGTCCCCCTGGACCACGTCCAGCTGCTCAATCTAATGATAGCTCCAACTCAGTCCAATCTCTTGGGACCCCCTTTCAACTTTCTCAAAAGAAAAGCCTCCGTCGGAAACGGAAAATTTGTAAAAAATGTGGATTGGATATATCGGGCCAATTTGTTCGAGCTCTTAACTCATCATTCCACGTAGATTGTTTCTGCTGTAACGAATGTGGCAAACAATGCTCTTCGAAATTCTTTCCCTATGAGATTATTGATGAAGATACTTCACTTAAATATCAAGTTGCATTATGTGAATATGATTATTTCAAGAAACTAGATTTAATTTGTTTCAACTGTAATACAGCATTGAGAGGTCCTTATATAACTGCATTAGGTAACAAGTACCACTTGGAACACTTCAAATGTAACATTTGTCATAAAGTATTTGAAAGTGATGAAAGTTATTATGAACATAATTCAAATATTTATTGTCATTATCACTATTCTAAAAATTTTGCTAACCATTGTGAAGGTTGTGATTCCTCGATTGTCAAACAATTTGTTGAGTTATTCAGAGGTGGTAGAACCCAACAATGGCATCCTGAATGTTATATGGTAAACAAGTTTTGGAATGTTACTGTAAAACAAGATAGTGTTGGCTTTAGTTCTGGTAATCAGTCGGAAGAAAAGAATTTGACTATCATCGAACAGGCAATTGAAAATCTAGTTATTAAATGCTGGTTGACCCTTTCTAATTTTGAAGAATTGACCGCTTCTTCCATCTCTGATATGTTACTTAATGCCTGTATCGGGAATCAGTTTAATGGATTGGTTTCCACCGGGAAATTAATTGTATTCGTCGAAGTATTATTTACATCAATTGATTATTTGATTGGGTTAAATAAATCTGGTAATGAGACCGAATTGGATTTGAAAAAAGAACCAAGGAATTTATCTGGTAAAATCATGAGTTATTTGGCAATTTTAAGAAAATCAAATCAAATTAATTTATCGGGATCTGGTTCTTTATCTTCTGAGTTATTATCGGTTATAACTGGATGTGCCCATTTTCTTAAATTGTTGATAAGAATTGGATTACAAAGCTCTCTTAGACTCAATCAAGCAAGAAATGACTCGGTAGCTACTGAAAATTTTCTCAAATCAATCAAAACTTACGAAAGATTTCAAGTTCCCAGTGATGATTCGCAGGATGTTACAAGATCTCCAAGATTATCCGATACCTATGTTAAATTGATCCAAAATCAATTATCAATTCCAGACAATTCAACTGACTTGTGCACTTGTTGTAAGAAATCGATTGAAAAATCTTGTATCAAATACAGGGAATTCAGATGGCATAAAAAATGTCTCAGATGTTCTGATTGCCAAAAAGATTTACCCGATATAAGTAAAATTAGTTTGGGTCCGAACAATGAACTTTCATGCTTGGATTGTGCTGGTGGAACTATAACTACAGGATTTGAGGAAGTAAGTGATTTGAATCAATTGACATATCTTTTGAAAATTGCTTTCTTGAGATCCAAGCAAGTAATGGCATTAGATTACAGAAACAAGAAATCGGTTCCTAAATCCAAAGAAGTTAGTCAAGATATCAAAACCAGCTATTCTGATACATTAAATGATGTAACCAGAATGCGGACAAAGAGACAAAACCATAACTTATCTAATTCTTTAAAGAAAAACGCAAGAAAGTCAGTTATCATTGATGCCCCAGAAGCTGAACAAGTTGAAGCTAAATCGGAAGATACAAGTAACATAAATAATAGTTCAGTATCACTTGAAGATATCGGGGTTCTTAGAAATAATAGTGTTAATTCCTTCAATGAAGCTCAAGATGACAATGAAATTTTTGTTCATAAAAAGGGTGATGCGAATCGTAGTAATTCAAATAAGAGACCAATTATTAGAGACGAACCTGTACGAAATGTTTCAAATAGCCATCTTAATCGAACATCTGACCTTTTGAAGAATGAAAAATCGTTGACCTTGGATGACATTCCAAGAATTGTTGCCGCAGAACAAGCAAGAGATCAAAGACCAAATGCTTTTAAACATCATAATAGTTTATATCAACGTCAAAAACCAATGGAAAAAATTCGTCCTGTTAGCAATTTAAACGCTTTGACTCCCGATAATAATCAACATAATAGGATACCGTCTGGCAATAGTAATACCTTCAGTGCTCATTCCGATACACCACAAAAATACTATTCAGAATTAGACAAATCGGAGCATTTTATTCTAAGACATATTGCCGTTGAGGCATTAAGTCAATTGACCAATAACAAATACAACAAGGTTGAACTCTTGCTGTTAATCCAAACCAAAAAAGCGACGAATTTTTGGGATAAATTCAAGTTTCATAGTTCTAATAATTCCGATAAAGTTAATGGAGTTTTCGGCGTTGATTTACAGGATTTAACCAAAAAATATGGAATTGATTCCGATTTGGGAGTTGGCCCATCGAAATTACGTATCCCAATTGTTGTTGACGATATAATTAATTCATTAAAAACAAAGGATATGTCAGTTGAAGGTATTTTCAGATTAAACGGGAATATCAAGAAGTTAAAAGACTTAACGACTCAAATAAACGAGAATCCTACCAAATCACCTGATTTTACCCATCAAACAGCTGTACAATTAGCGGCATTGATGAAAAAATGGTTAAGAGAATTACCCAATCCTTTATTGACTTTTGGTTTGTACGATTTATGGATTGAAACTCAAAAGCAACCAGATGCAAAAATGAGAAGAAGATTACTCAAAATGACATATTGTATGTTACCGAGAAGTCATCGGAATTTAGTTGAAGTCTTATTAGCATTCTTTAATTGGGTTTCATCATTTGCTGAACTTGACGAAGAATCAGGATCGAAAATGGATATTCATAATTTAGCTACCGTTATTTCACCAAATATTTTATACGCAAAAGGTAACGACCAACAACCTAATGATTCATATTTCTTAGCCATTGAAGTGGTTAATCAATTGATTGAAATCCATGAAGAGCTTAGTTGTTTACCAACTGACATCCAAGAATTCATGGAATTGTGTAAATTTTCCAGTACCGAACATACCACAAAAGAGATCATGAATAAGATCGAAAAGGTCAGTAAAGAGAATCCAAATTTTTTCATCAGTTTTGAAATAAAAGATGAGTTAAATGACCCAATGAGTGTGGAAGTCAGAAGTAATACTATAACTAGGGGACATTCCAAGGTTGGGGAAGAAATGTCCAGTGAGCTTGCCGGTTAAATAAGCCAATAAGCCAATAAGCCAATAAGCCATTTTGACCAATGGTCAGTGTATAGTTGGTGTGGTGCTAGTACAGTTACCAGCACCTTTTCAAAGTGATAGCCGACTAGAGTGTAATATATATAAACTCCAGTCTCCTATGTACTGTTTATCATCTCTTTCATTGACGACAGTGTCACTGCCAGCCGTTCCTCATCACCTCAGTCTCAATCTCACCAGATTCTGAGAAACTTTCTCGGATATTTCAATGTCATTGACGGCCACATCTTTAGAACAGGTTATTAAAGAAAGACTTGGTGCTGAACTTGTTCAAGTAGAGGATATGTCAGGAGGTTGTGGACAGGCATTTGCCGTTATAATCGTGTCTCTGAAATTCAGCGGTAAAAATAAGCTAATGAGACATCGGTTGGTGAATAATGCTTTGAAGGACGAAATAGCATCGATCCATGCATTCACCCAAAAGGGCTTTACTCCAGATGAATGGATTAAACAAGGTGGCGCTTTATAGTTTGCATTATTTATATGTATTATATATGTATTTTAGGTTTCAGATTTCCTCCACTCTTATTGGTCGGCTGGATGGTTAGAACTTGAGGTCCATGCTTCTCTTCACAGTCTACTGTGCTTACAGTTTACTCTTCTTTTTTGGGTTTTGATGCTTGTAAACTTCTTGTCTACTCCTCTGAACTTTTCTAGAACCTTGTGACTTCCACAATATCTCTTCCACAATATCTCTTCCACAATATCTCTTCCACAATTACCACTCTACACGCTAGTTCCATACTTCTGCACCATCTATACAATGTACCATGTTACAGATTTCGTACATACGAGGGTAAAAACCTCTTTGTAATGCCCATCCAGACTATCAATAGTACGACGAAAATCGCCAATATAACAAAGGGAAACATCTTTAGCCCAGTTAAACTAGATTCTGCTATTAACCCAATCAAAAACGGCATGGCGGCGGCCCCACCTCCTCCAAAAGCACAAATGAAACCAACTCCCGACGTATGGTACTTAGCAGGTAGAACCCCAAATGCGCTAACAATGGTTGTGGGAAATATAGGTCCCAGAAGTATTCCTGTAAAGAATGCAACGACAAAGAATAACCAATACCATTTAGTAAGAGTTATTAATGAAAATAATAGAAACCCAACCACAGAACCCCCGATGTAAAATAAATTAGCCGTCAATTCAGTTTCGAAGAAAATCACAGTTATAAACCCTAACAATGTCCTTCCTAACATTAATCCACTCCAAAAGGTGGTTGCAACATACGAACTAGTTTTATATTGAAGTTTATTGATTCTCAACAAGTAACTAATCAACCAGGACCCAAAGGCCACCTCTCCTCCGACATAGAGAAACAATACTACGGCAAATACCCAAACAAGTCTCAGTTTCAATGATTCCACCATTGAAGCATTTTCAAATTGAGTCTCATCCACCAGTTCTTGGTTATCCAAATTCTTTAGCTCAATACCATCTTTAGAAATTTTGCCCACTTTCAAATCAAATAAATATTGATGCTTCAAAGCGGTTTCATTTTTGAATAGTATGATGTTCATTATGGCTATAATGATTGCAAAAACGAGCAATAATCTATAATAGTAATTCCATTTCCATGGATTGGTCTTTCTTTCGATCAAGGTCGATATCAATGTTGGAGATATCATGCATCCTAAACCGTAAAATCCATGAAGTACTCCCAACATCTGATTTGAATCCTTCAACCCTCCCATCCATGAATTACATGCAGCATCAAACACTCCACAACCAATCCCATTGAAAATAGCACAACTGGCCAAAATCCAAAACGGAGGAGCCAAGCTGAATACACTGTAACATATACACATCGAACAGAGTCCCGTTAAAAGTACCCCTTTCAATCCCATTACTTTATGTAAAACCCCATTTAAAAGTCCCATGGTTATGTAGCCCATAACAGCACTTAAGAATAAAAGGCTGGTTTGGGCATCACCTACATGGTAATGTTTCTGGAAAATGGGAATTAAAGCTCCAACAGCTTGTTCAGCCATTCCAAATAATATGAACGATATATAGCATAATATAATTTGTAATTTGAGTTTATAGCTGAGCCTCCAATCATTACTTTCAATGAATATTTTTTGTCCTTGATATATTACTGAGTACCCCAGATTATACAACCCCAGATTTCCCTCAATTCCGTGAAAATCGCTATTCAACTGCTGATGGTTCACGGTTTCCACAGTGTGTTCAATATCGAAGGAAAAGGGATCATCTACCGTCGTTTTCGGAAGGAATGGTTCTCTAAAATCTTCTTGTTCATTCATTTGTAGATCTAATTGTAAATGGAAATTTTTCACTTATTGGGATCCGGAAATTTTGCGGAATAGTTTCCCGATAAGGTGGGGATTTTTTGCACCCAAATAAGCAAGCCGAGTTTTATGCCATATGGCCACGGGTATTTTTAATGGTAACATGGAACCATACAAGTGCCTTGGCTTTTTTGGGTTGACTATATACACTCTACAATATATATATATTTTATTTGTGTTATAACACTTTAATTTATATGTCACAAAAAATTGGCTGCAAAAACAGTGATACTATGTCAACAGCTCATGCACAAGAGAGTTTAACTCTCTCTTTAGCCTTCAGCCTTCAAGCTCTCATACAATTCCAAGGATGTCATTCCCCTATTCAGTTGAGCCTCCTGCAATAAACCGGCTAATCGACTGGAACACACACCTAACATTGTACTACGGGCTTCATGTAACGCATCTGTATATCTAAGATTACCATTTTTTGGATAAATCGAATGATCCTGCTCTAAATTTAACACCTGCTCTTGTTCATATCGGACTGTCACCAGGTATTACCGTATAAACTATTCACCCTTGATATAGAAGGGGATGCAGTCGAATAACTCAAGAAATCATCGAAAAGCATGTCTCATGAACCTCTTCCGCTCCCAAAACAAGTTTCAAGGTACTCCAATGATGTTCAGGAAGCTCAAACCATCCGTCATTTGGCTTTGAGAGTTTACCACCAAACAATCGGAGTTGTAAATCGGAAGCTTTCTCATAAGAGTGTCCATGAGATTTCCTAATCTTTGCAGTTTCAGATATTCTCGGAGAGCCAGGTATTGTTAACGGCTTGAAAGCGTCTAATTCAGTAGAAATTGGAGATTGAGAGGATTGCTTTGTATCGTAGCTGGGGGGTTAACATTTTCTGTATGACGGAATGTAGTCGGTTTTGTCAGAAACTGAACCACCGATTCAATGTCTCCCATTCCAACGTCGACCACTGACTTTATATTCGATAGCTTCAATACTCCCCTTAAGAAGTTCGATATTAAGGTCGTTGGATTCTTGATGCTTCGAATGATATTCATTGATTTCCGCTCTGATATGTTGTAATTCTTTCATAATATCGTCGGTCAAGTCAAAGGACGGCCCTTTGGGGGGGGGGAAACAGAGAACACAGACTAGAAGACTTAAGTGGCTGGGAAGGGGGTTCTGAAACTTTGCTCATGTAATCATCACCTTCAGTTGGAGAACCATTAATTGAGTCTTTGCTCATAGGAGCTCTGACAGAGGCATTATGGGGATTAGTAGTAGCAGACTTCGAAGTCTTAAGAGCTCTAGGAGCCAGAACTTTTGGGTCTGATGTGATATCGGGCCCAGGGCTAGCTCTCGTTCTAGACTTGAAGTTATTGATGCTAATATAAACAGCATTAGGCTTAGTACAATTACTACGACTGATACAATCTTTTGTCTTAGATCCCCATAATAAAAAGGCTTCTCTCTCATAAACGGATTTTTTACATCTCCTTATTTGGCGTTCTCCAACAACCGGGAGCTTCAAAGCATTAAATTCATCTGCACACTTTATACTGACATCGAAATCTTTAGGATTTTTCTCTTCTTTCTTGTCTTAGCAAATGCTTCATGAATTCTTCTCCCTTCGGGCTCAGTCAACTCAACAAGATCTTCATCCGATTCATTATCAGATACAGCACCAGCTGGTATATCTGTATTGAAACCTGGGGCAAAAAGTTGGGCCAATGCTTCAGAATTTTGGGATTGACCCGAGTTTTCATGGAGCAAACCCTTAGAAATTGACTGCTGTTGGTCTGCAGTGGAATTGTCCGAGCTAATTGGAATGGAATCAACAGGAGTACCAGAATTGATGGGAGCTTCAGAATTAATGAGAGCTGCAGAATCAACAGGAGCTTCTTCACGGCGAGCTTGAGCTGAACCAAGTTGATTTTCGACTGAACAAACTCTTCCTTCAGACGAGCCTTGATATTTCCTTGGGCTATGAGGTACTTCATGTCCTTCACCTCTATTCCTCCTGCCACCCCCGGTACGATCAGATTCCCACATCTTTCCATTTACCAAGAGCAAGTCTTCCTTCTCATTCGCCAAATTCTCCCCATCTAAGGTAGGTGCCACTGGAGGGGAGTGGCCAATGGGAACTATTTCTGGTGGTTCTTCTATGTAATCGGTGTCTTCGCTATCATCCAGAGGAACAAACAATGGCAGATGGTCTGGCGTTGTATACATCAAACTGAAAGTATTTTCCACAGAAGTATGAATGGGGGAAGGAACGGATTTTGCAACCGAGCTTGTTCCAGGCTTTCTAGCTTTATTATTACTGTTTCCCAGTTCTTGCGTTTGGGAATCTCTCGATTTTGCAGCAATTTCCACAGGTACAACCAGAGATGCCACCACCACCGGGTCTTGCATAAGAAAACTTTTGGTACCAGATAATACACTGGGAGAACTTTCCTTGAAATTGGTGTTGTAAAATCTGGCATCTGGCAGACCAGATTTGGGGACCCTTTGGTCTACAGGCAGTCCCGTTACCTGCCTTACTAGCAGCGAACCATCTATTCCTCGAGGAATCACTGGTGCCTGATGAGCTAGCTGTGTGGCGAATGCTTTCATACCAATGATATCAAATTTCAAAATAATAAACCTGGGAACCCCTGGATATATAAGAAAAGTTCCACACCTAACACACACACACACCTAAAGCACACACACACACAGACACCCAGACACACACATGTCCTGCATATAAAATAAGTTTTTTTGGGGATCTGCAACATTTTTCAGTGAAGCTTCCAATAGAACTGAATGAAAAATGACCAAAGTATCAGTTAAAAGAGCCGTAAATGCTAGTAAGTAACCCCCAACCCTTCTAAATGACTGCTACTAACCCCAGTCCAAAAACTTTATCCAATCAGGTTGGCCGATTCCTCATGGGACAACACCGGTCTCTTGGTTGAAGCCAGTAATATTGAGCAAGAGCTTAGTCCATTGAAAATCCTTTTAACTATCGACCTTACACAAGCCGTTGCCGATGAAGCTATTAAAAAAAAGGCCAATTTGATCATGGCATATCACCCCTTCATTTTCAAGGGGTTGAAGTCCATTACTACCGGTGATCCCCAACAAAGATCTTTGCTTAAATTGATCAAGAATGATATCAGTGTATACTGTCCCCATACTGCAGTTGACAGTGCAGTTGGAGGGGTTAATGATTTTTTGGCACAAGGAATCTCAGACGGTGTAGACTCTACCAAAGAAGTGATTGTTCCTGATGAAAAAGAACAAGATTGTGGAATGGGCAGATTAGTGACCCTCAAGACTCCAATTTCTCTTGAAAATGCCGTTAAGAACGTTAAAAAATCTCTTGGTTTGGAGTACGTACAAGTGGCTCCTTCCTTTGATAAGGGGAAATCACAGGAAATCAAAACGGTAGCTATTTGTGCCGGTTCTGGTGGGGGAGTGTTCAGAGGGGTTAAGGCCGATTTATATTATACGGGAGAAATGTCCCACCATGAAGCTTTGTACTTTAAAGAGAGTGGCTCCAGTGTCATCATGTGTAACCATTCAAATACTGAACGGGCTTTTTTGAAGGTTTTCAAACAACAATTACTTCAAGAGATTGATGCTGATATCGTTGTAAGTGAAACAGATAAAGATCCTTACGAAACTTGGTAATTCTACAAATAGTACATAAGGCAATAAAAGAGTTTTACGCCAAGTATCGACAATGTCTATTCTATCTCTTATCTATACATTTAAAATACATCACCTTGGTCAAACATAGCATCGGCAACCTTAATGAAACCAGCAATATTGGCACCCTTTAATAAAGATGGTAAGTCTGACTTTTCCTTGGAGTATTTTTGAGCAGTATCGTAACAGTTGTCGAAACAAGTGTACATAATGTTCTTTAATTTGTTATCAACTTCTTCGGCAGTCCATTGAACTCTTTGGGAGTTTTGGGCCATTTCTAAACCAGATACAGCAACACCACCACAGTTAGCAGCCTTACCTGGAGCGTACCATACATTCTTTGATCTGTTTTCTTCGAAAACGTCAATGGCTTCAGCAGTAGATCCCATATTAGAACCTTCAGCAATATATTTACAACCAGCATCAACTAAAGCCTTAGCTTCTTCGGCAGAAACTTCATTTTGAGTAGCTGATGGTAAAGCAACATCAACCTTACCAACAAGAGTCCATGGTCTAGCACCTGCCTTGTATTCAACCTTGTTACTACCAGAGAAAGTAGAAGCAGAATCTTGGATGATTTGTTCTAAAGTCTTGAACTTGATTTTAGCATCGGCAATAGCATAAATTTGTTCTGGGGTAATACCAGAATCAGAAATAATGGCTCCTTTAGAATCAGATAATGAAACAACGGTACCACCTAATTCAATAACCTTCAAGGCAGCGTATTGGGCAACATTACCGGAACCTGAAATGGCAACTCTCTTACCTTTGAAAGATTCTTTACCGTTGGTGGCTTTTTCAATCATCTTTTCAACGTAGTAAACTACCCCGTAACCAGTGGCTTCTGGACGGATCAAAGAACCACCCCAGTTCAAACCTTTACCGGTTAAAATACCAGACCAGTTGTTTTGCATTTGTTTGTAAGCACCAAAGAGGAAACCAACTTCTCTACCACCAACACCAATATCACCGGCTGGAACATCAGTATCTTGACCAATGTATCTGGCTAATTGTCTCATGAAGGAAACACAGAATCTTCTGATTTCACCATCGGATCTACCCTTTGGATTGAAATCACATCCACCTTTACCACCTCCCATGGATAAACCAGTCAAGGCATTCTTGAAGATTTGTTCAAACCCTAAAAACTTCAAGATCGATAAATTGACAGATGGGTGGAATCTTAAACCACCTTTGTATGGACCTAAAGCAGAGTTAAATTGAACTCTGAAACCATTGTTAACTTCGATTTCACCTTTGTCGTTTTCCCAGGAAACTCTGAACTGAATAATTCTTTCAGGAACGGAAACAACTGGAATAACTTTTTTATAGTCTGGGTGTTGTTCGAATAAAGTAGAGTCTTCTAAAGCAGAAGTTAATTCTTTGTAAGCTTGTTGAAATTCTGGTTCGGTAGGCAAGACCATTTTTAATAAATTAGATAAAGTTATAGAAACAAAAATTGCATCCCTAGAGATATATTAACATATTTATACTAAACTATACAAATTATTGGTAAATCGTTATCAGTTCAATCATATTCAAGAATTTTCACTGGTATCGGTCCAATCGAATCCGTTCCTGTAACGGGCCTGAATCGAGCCTCATCGATTTATCCGGGGGCATTAACCGACTGCACACAAGCCTTTGAATGCCTAATTTTTTTCGCCTATGACTCATGGCTTGAGTCATGTGAAAGTGATAGAGATATTGTTTGAAAGCTACGGCTCTAGAGAAGAAAATCAAGTCTACAATAAGGTATGATGTGTATAGAATTGATAGTATCACTTGTTTCCCCGGATAATGGGGTGGTGGAAATTGCAGTCACTGGGTAATATTTTTCAGATGATGTAATTCCGGAGTTGAGCGATTTATCAGTATCGAATCATGGCTGTCGCACCAGAGCGGTGTTCCAACCGGCGTGAAAATTCGGCCCATTTGGCGATCATTTTGCGATCTTGGTCGTGCCCCGCTCCCAATTACCGTTAAATACTACTGGATTAACGTAGCGTAACCGACCGGTAGCACTGACGGCTATAGCCACTAGCCAATAATCGTCGGTAAACAAGTAATCACCCCCACAATGACTCTAATCTAACCCCAACCACCACCATCTGAACCCCTTCCCCGTACTTATCTATTGATCTCTACTGGTTATCTATTGATCTATATGGCGATCTACGTATATACAGAATCTCGAACAAGTCCGAGACGAGACAAGTCCGAGATCGGAAATTACTAAATTATTCTGTTATCTTTAAATGGGAAATAACCCGATCGTCAATTACGAGTTCCTGGACCCATTCACTGTTTTTGGCCAACCCTTTTTCGACCCACTTTTTGGGCCATTCAAGTTCTTCTTCTTTGGCCAAAAATTGATCTTTATACTCGAATTTACGACTCTTGTTATCGACTACATGTAATGCCTTCTCAGCAAGGTCTTCTGCCAAGTATCTTCTGGTGAAGAAATTGTAGAGTTTCTTAGGTATATTAAGGAATCCCAATGGATTTGGGGTAGAAATCACATAAATTGGCTGATTGAAAAGAACTGGTAACCCTTTTGTGTCTTTGATAATGGCTGCAAAATTAAACTCTGGAGCGAGGGTTGCAGATGCGTACTCATCAGGAGAGATGTATGGTGCTGGAGCAGTTGATTCGTTGTTTTCCGGTTGTGGTTCCTCTGGTTGTGGTTCTGGCTCTGGTGCTTCGGTCTTTGGTGCTTCTTTTATGTCGGGTTTTTGTGGCGCCTCCAATGGTCCTAAAAGACCTTCGTGCACTCCAGTGATAAACTCTTTATAAGCACCTCTTCCTATACAAACCACCCCGCCAAAATCGGGAGAATTTATGTCGTCTCTGACTGGCACTATATCATTGTATTTATAGTAGTACCCCAACACATTCTTTGTTTCGTAAAGGTCCGATGGCTTTTTCAAATCATCTTCCACCGGTGGTGGAGTTTTGAATGGCCTGGCCACCACTTGCAACACTTTAGATGGAATTCCCATTACCAGAGCCGTCCAAGACTGGGAGATTTCTGGAGATACTTGTGGAGATTGTGGGAGGGAATCTCTACGTAATTGCCGTATTTTGTCACTGACCGAGGATCTTATATCTCCCTGTTTGTTGGCCACGAGAATATCAAAATCTATGGCAGCAGAGTTCAATACTGGTTTGATATATCTTCTGAATTTCTGCAATGAAACGTCCAAAAAGTCATCAGGAGGTGGTGCTATGAACACCGTCAATTTCCTAGGGAGTTTGTCGCTGGAATAGCTTTCTTGTCCGAGATGTTGCACTTTTTCCATATACTGTTGTCTAATTTGTTTAACCTGGTACCGATCATAGGCAATTCCTCCCCCAATCGACGCTAAAACCGACCAAAAAATCATCCAGTTACGAGAAGGAAGAGAGATTCTGGGGATCCCCATCATTCTTAAAGCAGGGTTCGACCATCCTTTTTTGGGTTTGGCTTCTTCTGCCATGCTGAAAATTTTTATGAAATTATTTTTCAGGTTTGAATTTTTCAATAATTTTTCAATGCTCATTCTGGGGTAGGCCTATGAAGTATCATGGTGTATTTGTGTATAGTGTCAGGTTAGTATATGGCTACATGAAGTCTTAGTATATATATATATATCTTGTAGTATGTACTTTACTGTTAATCAACTTTGCCCATTTAAAAAGCCCATGAGAGCCGTTTCAAGGTCCTGCTGGTGTAGATTCTTCCCTATAAACACCAACTTATTGTCCTTCACTCCCTCCAAAAGAACACCCCCGGTGATGATCTCATACGTCTCCCTAACACCTTGAACAACTCTGACGTCTTTGTCGTTCTTGTTCACAAGTATACCTTTGAGTCGATGAATCTCAATCTCTTGTCCATTGACATTATGTTCCCATAAGATATACTGAATGAACCGTTCGACTCTGGAAAATTGTTCAGACGATGTGAAAAATGGGAATGTGACACTGACAGTAGCGATTCTGTGGTCATGGAAATTCAGTTCTGTGGTTAAAGAAACCGATTTCTGGATCTTATCACTATTAGCATCGAATGCATGAAGATCAAGAATCTTCTCAAGACTAATATCTCCAAAAGAAGTGGTATATATAGGGCAAGTACTGTTGATACTTCTGACTTTCCCGGTAATTTCCTCTAGTTTTTCTCCCTTTGTTTGAGGGGTTTTATCGAGAATGTCAACCTTGTTAATTAAAATAGTATCTGCCAATGCAATTTGAAGATGGGCAGTCGTCAATCCCTGTTGTAATTTCAATTTTTCTTCTTCAATTTCCTCCTCTGTCAAATCCTCCATTTGCTCCAGTTTCAAATGTTTGTTCAGTGCATGCCAATGTCCACCAACGTCATTCAAACAAGTGACTATATGTTCAGCATCTAGCACGGTGATCACTCCGTCAATATAGACATTTGAACCAAGTCCGTCGTCCAACCAAAACATCTTGGCTATAGGGGCCGGATCGGCAATTCCCGTGGTTTCCAAAAGAATATGGTCGATTTTATCCTTGGATTTTTCAATCAATTGTTCAATGGCTACCACTCCATTATCTTTAACGGTGCAGCAAAGACATCCATTACCCAAATCCAACCATTCTTGCACCGCTTCATTGTTGTTGGAGTCTTCAATGGTCACAGATTTCTCTATGGCCGACGAGTCTCCGAATTCATTGAGGATGATAGCAAGTCTTTTATTAGCGGTTCTACCGATTTTTTGCAACAACGTAGACTTTCCTGAGCCCAAATATCCGGTAATAATGGTTATGGGGACTTTTTTACCTGGTTTTGATGGTACAGAACTGGGGATTCGGGAGTCGGTGGCGGTATAATCTATATTATTGGTGACGGTAGTGAAATCAGGAGGGAGTTCTTCCACTAATTCCGGAATTTCCATGGTGTAATTGTTAAGGAAATTTGAAATTTTACGAGTGAGATCAAGTGAATTTTTCACCATAATGATCGAAGGGTTTTTGAAAGTATCATTGGTATCGGTGGTTATGTACCATTTGTTGGTCTCGCCGTATACAAAGGTTGAAGAGTCATTCAATCTTCAGGCAATCCATGACTTTGTTAATCTCGGGGTTTTTGGAAGTCTTGAAGCTTTTGACCATATCTCGTTTCCTGGGGTGGTACCCCGGACTTTTATTGGTGCGTTGCTTGTGTCGGCTATTACGTCCATTGGTGGTAAATTGGCCGGGGTGCTCGGTACTGCTGGTGGTGGCATCGATGGGTCCCAGATTTGGTTGCAAATTTTGGCTCGACTGGTAATTGGACTTGCCAACTCGGTTCTGTTGATTCATCTTGGTAATTCCATCACCAAGATCGACTTCAAGGCCCGGAAAAACAAGAGAAAATCACGGATTGGGATCTTTTATTATTTGCTTCTTTTGTCTCAATTCCATATCTTATACTATTCTCTGAGACCATTACCTAATTTCATGGCACTTCCATTTGTCAATTTCGGAATTTCAAAGGTCCTCAAAGGTGATCCGAGAGGATTGACTTGGCTTTCAATGACGGCTTTGATATTCCGCTTTGAAGTGGGGATTTTGGCGTCGATTATTGCGGTTCTATTAGCTTTCTTGGGGGTATCAACTTTGTTTGTAAACATTCTTCTTTTGGTGGTTGGTACAATCATTGGTGGTATGGTATCGGGGGCTGTTGATTCCCATTTTTGGAATTATCTAGTGATTCCAGAACTTTGGGGGTTGAAATATAATGTCTTTGATGGGAAATCGGTTAATTGGGGTGTAGAACCCTATTCTGCCTATTTTGTCAAGTATCTTCCTAATATCACCGGTACTCCTCTTTTGATCATTGGCTTGGTGGTTATGGGGATTTTAGTTGATCCAGCTGATGACGGGGTCAAGGTTTTTGACGGGAAGAGGCAAGAAATCTTAAGACCTTGCAGAAACACTTTAAGAGTTTTGGCGATATCGGCAGTATTATATGTGGCTATCATGTCATTTCAACCTCATAAAGAATGGAGATTCATCATATACACCGTTCCTATTTTCAATCTCGTAGCTGCTAATGGATTGTCAAGCTTAGTCACCAAAACTACCCATTGGACAAGAAAATTAATTGGCGTTGTTTTTGCAGTTATCTTGATATTTTCTGGTATTCTCTCCTTATTGATGGGATATGCTTCAAGTTATAATTACCCAGGAGGACATGCCCTTCAATCAGCAAATTTGTTGGCTTTACTGCTCCAACAACCGGTAACTATTCATATGGATGTTCCAACTTGTATGACAGGAGCTTCAAGGTTTGGCGAACTACATAATGGACTTGTTACTTATGATAAGTCAGAAACTGCAGAAGATCTAAACAAAGTCTGGAATAGTATTGGTATCGTTGTTTCTGCTCAACGGTTAAACGATACCGAGTGGGAACTTATTGATACTATCCAAACTTACTCTCATATTTCTTATAGTTATATAATTCCTCAGCTATTACAGAACCCCAGAGGTGTTGTTTTACAAGTGTACCAAGGCATAAAGGGAGGTCTTAAAACCGGGGATTTCTCTAAGGCTCAGCTGTTATTGCAATCAATGATATCAACAACAGATGCATTGCACGTATATAAAAGAGTGGGTAAGAGTAACGATGTTGAAATCGAAAATGACCCACAAGTCGAAACTGTAAATCCCAATCCCCAATCAGCTATGGAAGAATTGAATCGAGAAATCGATCATCTCGAAGAAGAGATTTAATCCTATATAATGATTATCTTACCCTCTTCAAGTTTCATTATCAATTTAATATACATTATATGATACACTATTCTACACTATTTACACCATGATGCGTTATATTCTAATGGTAAGTTACACTATGACGTTCTTTGAGCGTTCTTACAGGGGAAATTCTTGGTTCCCCATCCTCTTCGTTTGAAAAAGGAATTACTATAGGGTTGATTTTCCGGAGACGTTTGGCCTCTTCTATATCTTTTTCTGTAGCGGATTTAGGAAGGATGGGAGGTGCTGGTAAGACTGGCGATGGCTCTTTGATCTCCTCGTATTCTTCACTAAAGCTTTTCATCGGAGTTGAAGAGAAGGGGAACCCACTGTGAGTGTTAGAAAACTGGGGTCTTTTGGGGGGACTAAGTCTAGTATTAGAAGATAAAAAGGAGTATTGTTTTGGAGCTGAACCACTTTTTTTTGGCGAGGTTCTTGGTGAAGAGGTCGAAGAATTTCTGGCCCTACTGTACCGTTCTTTCAAAGCCTGAATTTTTTCATTTTTCATCCTCACACTAGTTTGGATCCTGGTCGGACTTACATTAGAAGTGTTGACCTGGGGAGTATTGGGTATAGGCTGAGATTTAATTGGTGAAGTCAAGTAGCTCACCGAGGCGTCAGAATTGTTATTTGTTTGCAGATTATTCTGTCTACTCTTGAAGGCCAAAGGAGATTCAGGACCCAAGATAGATTCCGAAGTAGTATCTAGGAACACATTGGATAATTCCTTTTCCAATGTTTCATTCTGTGGACTATGGTTTAATTTATAGAGCCAAAGATCAAAAATTGACTTCAATCGAGCAGATTCCCACCGCTTAATGAATAAATCACAACTTTGTTGATGCCTAGTTATATACTTGATATACTTCATAGACCATTCACTCAAGACTTCTTGTTGAGCTCTCAACTCTTTTTGATCCCTCAATTCTTGTGCTATTTCCTCTAAATACCTAGCTTTGTTGAGGTACTTGTCATACCAAATTACGGTATACTTTTTGTGGAGAATCGTATTATGAAAGTCAAGGGCTGATTGAGTAAGATCGGAAGCCTTCCTGGTTCTGTTTAGCCATTTACCAAAGAAAAATTTAGTCAAGCGAGATCTATTACTGACTTGTTGCCCGAGATAATCCAATTCCTGTTGTCTAGTGATGGACTTGTTATGGCTAATTATCCAATGCACCAAAAATTGTCTTTTGACGTTATAGTTTAGGAGATGCGTTTGGAACTGATTAATCTTCCAGTCAGATTCCTGTTCGAATTTCAGTTGTCTTTTCTGTTTCCATAACTTTAAAGCAGAATGGACCAGGATTTGGTCAGCAAGACTATAAGTCCTTCTTAAGGGGAACGTTACAGTGTGACTTTCTTCTAATTCAGAAAATTCCTCGTCGTAGAGTTTCTTCTTGGATGAGAGCCTTAACCAGTAACTTTTAACATAGAACGTATCAGCAACTGAAGGGAGAGACTGGTGGAAATCGTAAGTTGATTTCCAATTCTCAAGGTACCTTTTGGCCCTAAAAGAATTATCGAACAAGACTGCATTTTCACGCATACCGACCAACGATGAATGTTTCTGTTTCCAGTGTTCTAATACATTCTTGGCCAAGATAGTTGTTTTACTCTTGTTCAGCAATTTATGCAAATATTCCAAGTGCCATTTTTTCAAGTATAGTTTTACAGAGCTACGATTACTGACCACACGTTCGGTAACGAGTTTTCTCTTCCAACACCTAATCATTTTGCTCAAAAGTTTTTCTCTTCTGAACAATTCTGCATTTCCTACAAGGTCGGCTTGAACTTTCCAATTTTGTAACACATTTTGTTTCCTTTGAGTATCTTTTTGGAGCCGGAAGTCGTCAGCAAGGTACTTGAGTTTAAAGCTTTGGTCCCACTTTTCAAAGCAAAATTGAACAAGAAGCCCGGAATTTTTGGCCCTTACAATATGATATTTCTTCTGTAGATCGTGTTTTTTCAAGATCACATTGAAGTATTTCTTGAGTAAGAACTGAGATTCCTTGACCGAAAGAAGTCTGAGTCTATCTGAGAGTCCACTCACTTGACTATTGAGTAGCCATTCTTGGAATACTGTGGTAAGTATCAATTTATTCTTGTTATTTGTGTGGTGCCTTTTCAAACAGTCAGCTTTATCCGCAGACATATTCAAATCACTGGTGCGTTGTTTCCAGTAATCAAACGTTTTCTTTGAAATTCTGTTGTTGTGAAAGGTTGACGCTTTCCCATAATTTATAGCGTGATTATCGACTTTACTACGCCATTTATCAACAAATTTACCAACCATTCTGGTGGCATTAGTACGTTCAAGTTTCTGAATGTGTTGAAATTTCGAAGTCCAATCCGATAGAAAGTATTTAGCTTGCAATGACATATCGTAGTAATCAGCAGCAGCATTTCCCATTCTATTTATTCTCTTGGAGTGATGGTGCCAATCATCAAACACTTGGGTCACGAGGGCTGTGTCTTTGTCATGTTTCCAAGTTTCAAGAGCCAATTCCAACTGACTTATATTCAAGACCTGGAGATTCCACGATTTAAGAGCTCCTCGTAATACTGAAATCCTTTGGTTGATTTCATATCGACAGCCTCTCATTAGTAAAGTCGCTTCTGGCAGATCTATAAGATTATGTAAATGGAACAACTTCAATGCCATATCGTATATATCTCCCCCATTAGCCGAGTCATCTTCCTCGAATTCAACTATAGCATTGACCACCTCTATAAGTTTACTCAAGTACTCAAAATCCTTCTCTGATGCCGAAGAAAGAGAAGTAAGAAATTGGCCAAGAACCTGAGGGAAAAACGTGTCGAAAGTGAACCCGAATTCATTGAGTTCAGGAATGAGTCTTTTGATGTTATCAAGTAAATTATACTGATCTGATTGAGAAAGATGGCCCATTGGCACATCAGGCAGTGGTACATATGATTCAGAAAGTGGATTCAAAAGAGGTTCTCCAGTAGATTCGGGGAATACCCGGTATTTATCGAGCAAACCATTCCAAATATGTTGGAGATTATTTTGGGATACAAGACCTGTTAACATTGACAATTTCAGTTCCAAGACTTCGTAATCGCATATTTCAATCCACTGGATATTGCATTCCCGGTAAAACATCCGTACAAGCACCAGAGAGACCGCCTTGAAGTCATGATCAACAGAACTCGGTTTATGCTTACAGTATACCACCTGGAGCATTAGATAAAAAAGCGTTTTGAAAAAGGGATCATTACATGAAAACCCGGGTGAAGCCTGAAGCCCAAGAAGACCCGGTCCACTATTACCAATATCTGTACCATTCCCCGTGCTGTAAACATCAGTTATACCACCATCTCCTCCTCCTTCTATACTCTCGGCAATAACCTCGGCTTGTTGGTCCCCAAGCGACATACCCATTGACTGCAACTGTAATTGCAAATTGGGATATTGTCTCAACTCATGGTTCAAATTCTTGTTCACAAACGCCACCAACAGCGCAAAACCACTCTCCACAAGCTCGGAAAAGAAGCTGAAAAACGTTTCTAATCTGCCAAGTATATCACGGTATCTGGGGGGATATTGAGGCTTTATCACCTGTAGATGATGAAGAATGGTCGTAAAATGGTTGGAAAAATCGGGAACTTCTCTCACCATATCGCCGAATCTTTCCACCACATTCCCCTGGATAAACTCATCTCCCCCCACATCTTTATACACATTAACAACCAAATCATCATGTAAATATCGCGTATAAGTCCCCACCAACTCTAGTCGCAGGACTGAAGAATTTGAAAAGTTACACAATTGACCCACCGAAACAAGCAATGACGTTAAGTCTTCGGTGATCTCCGTGGTGCCATATTTTGTGGTCTCTAATTTGTCGAGAAGGTCTACTAAAGTATGCAAATGCCGTATTGTAGTCATGCTTCTTGTCACTTTTTGGGACTAAATACTATCTCTATAACCTCTGCGCGTCTTGGAAATGCAGATAGTGGAGAGAGAATCCTTGGGTTATATGCAGGTCACTTACCTCAGGAGATTTAGCCCGTTCAAATTTATGGAAAAGATGGTTCAAATTCTGCAAGATTTGGTATATCTACTGGTATCTGCCATACATGCATCAACAACCCCCCTCCCCAATCTTCAGCATCCCAGTTAACCCAATAATGATCACTTAATATTGTGTTTATATGCAGGTCCTCATCTTATTCTACGACATATTCGCAGACATGCGACATAGATATAATTAGAAGCATGTCATCCCAAAGACACCACGATAATTATTCCACTGGAGCTATTGCCGGAAATAGTGGTGGCAATGGACCTGGCTCCGGCATTAGTGGGTCCGGAAGTGTCCCCCATGGAAAACCCCGGTCCAGCTCGGGCTCCGATCTCCTAAATACCAGAAGAAAGGACGACAGAGACTCACGAATTGTTTCTGATGGAATGGTATATGCTAAGAAGCGATATTCTGTTTTTGATACCAGTTTTGATCCTTCATTGAAGGACGATACATTTGATTTCGCCACTGTTAGGGAGTTCAGTTACCCGAAAACGGGGCCAAAAACGGGGCCAGCACCGGTTGACCCCAAGGCGATTAATTCCAGTCCTGCTGCTGCTGCTGCTGCTGCTGCTGCTCCTGCTCCTGCTGCTGCTTCGTACGACTTTACACCCCCATCGTTCCACATCCAGTCGAACCAATCGCATGAAACAATCTCCACCAACCAATCACAAGATCTGTCGGGTGACTTCAAACCACCGGATGTCAAACCACCAGACTTCAAACCAGACTTTGACCGGCCCGATGATCTTATCTCCACATACTCCGATCCACCACTCCAGCGGAAACCGTTCAATGTAGACACGGACAGGAACTGTGTTTCAGAATACAATGCTTCTCGTAATAAAGATCATTATCGACAAGGATCTGAGCTGTCAACTGGTTCCACCACCTCTTCCTCTTCCACTTTGACTCCCTCGAGTGCTATAAGTAAAGATAAACGGTTTGTCCGGTATGCCATGTCGACCCAAGCTAAGTCTCTGGGAAACACAGTCAAATGGAATATGGAGAATGTCACTAAATGGCTAGATAATCATAGATTCAATGCCTCGTGGAAGGAAACATTCAGAAGAAATGAGATCTCGGGGAATAGGTTCCTTGAATTGTGTAATTATGATCCAGAATCGATAATTTGGAAACAATTCAGTAAATATTTACTTCTCGATAGTGATTTGAATTCCATATATCGGTTCATAGATTTGTTGAGAGCTGAAATCGCTGTCCCGGAGACAAATGAAGATACAACTATTACTGAGCTGTCACCCACCACCAATTTGCCTAATATGAGAAAAGGTCCTAAACATAGACCGTCAAATTCCAACACTTCCGTAACTTCCATGACATCTTCTAATTCGGGAAATGGTGGGAATATAGTTAAACAGAGGCCCTTTTCTTATATTGATCCAAACTCTTATAAATCTGGCAAGGATTCGAGCTCGAAGTTCTTCAGAAAACATCTTCGACACAATTCAGGTGATGAAATGTCAAAAGATCAAAAGGATCTTAATGCGTCTTCTAGAAAATCTTACTACCAGGGAATGAATCTAAGTCCCGATGAACCAAATACCCCTGCCTCAAATCCTCATCGTAAAAGTGGGATTTTCAGTACATTCAGAAAATATGGTGGTGATAAAGCGGCAGGAATTGTAAAACAAGTCCTGTCAAATAAAAGCAATAGGTTAAGTAAATACGATACCAGTTCTCCAATCAGTCCATTACCTTCGGAAACTTTCAAAGAGCCGAAATTCATTAATATGGAAGCTTCTTTACCTCGTTCTACCACTCCTCAAACTAGCGACACGCCATCCAGTGTGGAACCTAGCGTAAAACTGCTCAATTGGAGTAAAGAATTACCCTTTGATGATATGTATTTGCCAAGACCTTTGGAAGAAAGTACAGATGTTCCATGTATTTATGTGACAAAAGACGATAAAAATTTCCTTCTCCTTGAATTTACAAAAGAACAAGCTTCTAATCCAGAGATAATTCGTAATATGATGATCAAAGATCTTGGGTTAGTTAATATAGGTAGAATCACCTTCCATTTGACTGACGTAAGGCACCTTGCTGGTGAAGCTTTACCGGACATTTTATTACCCAAAGTTGTGGGATTACTGGTCATGAAGTTATTGGTTCGTCAAGAGCTTTCCTCTCCTGCTGGAACAAATACTTTCTCTACCAATTCTTCCGATTCAAAGAGTTTTGAAGTTAGAGGTGATAGTACCAACGAAAAGTTTTATCCTTCAACTCCTCAATATTTACTCCAAGGTAATTGTGAAAAGGTTGATTATCTTAATTTCAAGGAGAATGCTGTTGAAAAACTTTCCCAAATCTCTGAAACTTCCAGCCACCAATCAGCCCACCCCATTTTACCTCCTCCTCATACCAAAAGAATGGGGGAGCCAATACCTCAAAAACAGACTAATCCACATCTCTTCAAGTTATCAATGCCCAAGAATAAAGGGGCAAAAAATAAGCAGAAAGTGCCGAATCTCCAAATTGATACTGATGTGGATGATGATGCCAATAAAGAGAAACTAGACTCAAATTTCAGAGTCTTGAGAAAGAATGGACATGAAATTGATTTTGATAAGAGAAGAAAATCTCCCTTTGAGAGTAAAGCTCCAAAGTTGATCCCCAATATTTATTCTTCTTCTGCTGTAGATTCCATTGAATCTCCAATAAGTTCCACGACATTGAAGAATCCCTTGAAAGATGAACCTGTTGAAAGAAGTGACAGTATTGTAGCGAAAAGAGCTGCACCTCCTCCACCTCTTAATAAAAAACCTAGTTTCACTGTTAGTAACGGGTCTATTCAAAGAAAAGGTTCAAGTTTGACTTACAGATCTACTGGTAGTTCAAGTCTTCTGATCCGTAGTTCTGCATCACTGAGAAAAAAGTTTGAAACCAAAAGTAATGAAGAGGCCTTCAAAGAAAACGATATTAATTTCTCTAGTGCACCCGGTGTGCAATACTCTAGTGATGACGATGATGATGATGACTTCTTTGTGAAACCTATAAAGTCACAAACGCAATCTAAGTCCCAATCACCAGCTCCGTCTCAAAGACAAATAGGGTCTCGTGATAACAACGATTATGATGGGAATGATGATTTCTTTATGAAGCCGTTGAGGAAAGAAGCTTCAAAACCGACTCCCACTAGATTTAATGACTATAATGCTGGAGGTAATATGACCGTTAGACCACCGGTTGAAGAACTCTATAATAATCTTGAGCGGTATTTCCCCAACACCAATCTTGACAAACCAATTATCGACGATTCTCCTGTTTCTCCAAGTAGTGCCGGCTATGAAGATGTAAATGGATCTAGATCCTTCACATCCCAAGGATCTGATAACTTTGAAGGCGATTCTCTGAAACCCTCGATTGACCTGTCAGATAATTTGATAACTAGTAGAGTTCCAAGTATTTCTAGGACATTTTCCAATGCCAATATTTCACCTATAAATCCACCAAGTGAATCGGATGAGGTGTTTTACGGAGAAAACTCCAATAAGTTAAGAAGAAGAATGAAAACTATTAGAGTAGTTGCTAATGAAGCTAGAAGAAAGAGGCTCGAATCCCGTTTCAACAAACCAAAGGCTCAAACTAGTGAATCTTTGGGTGGATTGAGAAGAACAAATACAAAAATGTGGGGACAGAGAGTTGTTGAAGTCACTTCCAAAGAGATTGAAAAGGGGTTTGTTAGTAAACTTCGTAATAATAAAAATGGACAATATGAAGAATTTGCCTGGATTAAAGGGGAACTAATTGGGAGAGGTTCTTTTGGTCTGGTTTTCATAGCTTTGAATGTTACAGCTGGGGAAATGATAGCTGTCAAACAAGTTATAGTCAGTCCAAGTTTCAACGATAAAGCCCGTTCTAAAATCGATGAAGGTCTCGATGCCTTACATAAAGAAGTCGAGACCATGAAAGATTTAGACCACGTAAATATCGTGCAGTATTTGGGTTTTGAACAGAAGCAAAATACGTACAGTTTATTCCTTGAATATGTTGGAGGAGGGTCTATATCATCATGTATGAAAAGTTATGGAGCATTTGAAGAACCTTTAGTCAGGTTTATAACCAAACAAGTATTATTGGGTCTCGAATATCTACATTCAAACGGAATTTTACACAGAGATTTAAAAGCTGATAATTTATTACTAGAAATTGACGGGACTTGTAAAATAAGTGATTTTGGAATTAGTAAGAAATCAAAGGATATTTATGTAAATAATGCCGAAATGTCAATGCAAGGAACGGTATTTTGGATGGCACCCGAGGTTATAGATAGTATTGTAGAGGATAAAAAACAAGGATATAGTGCCAAAATCGATATTTGGTCTTTGGGATGTGTGGTTTTAGAAATGCTAGCCGGAAAAAGACCTTGGTCTAATGAAGCCGTTATTAGTGCTATATACAAGATTGGTAAAACCAAATTGGCACCTCCTATAGCCGATAATATCAATATGTCAAAAGAAGCCAAGGACTTCATTCATCAATGTTGCACCATTGACCCCGAGCAAAGACCCACAGCTACACAATTACTTGAACATCCGTTTATTAACAATAGCAGTGACTTCAGGTTTGGCGATACAAGAATCGCCCAGCTGATTAAATTTAATAGCAAGAGAAAGATTGATAACCGGAGAATCCCCAGCAGGTAGTAAATTACACCCATAGAGTCTATAGATTGTGTATACTTCTATTTACAGTGGTAATTCGAGCTAACTATTTCAATTTGAGTTCATTGATCATTAATATCGTTTGATAAGGTTGTATAGGAAGAGTCTTGATTCTTCTACATCTTTGTTTAGTTCTGATTTTCTCTCTATAAGGTTCTTTTGTAATTTCCACCACATTGGCCCGTATATCGTATAGATTAGGATCAATCCCATTTTCGTCATTGAATGTTAAATTTGGAGATCCAAGAGTAGTTACATTATTGATAGATAATTGGTCTCCGATTTCAACACCCTTCATTTTGGTTGGGAGAATGATCTTATCTCCTTTGGTGACAAGGTATGGAATATTATGGAATCTTACTATGGCATAAAGATTATTCAGACCTGCAGAATCATATTTGAGATACTTAATGGAAGAAGTAGCATTTGTGGAGGTTTGCGGGGCAGTAGGAAGTACGGGATTTGGGGAGGTGGTAGCTGTGGCAGTCGTTAATCTGGGGCGTACAGTTGTGAATGTACGAGACGCCGTGATTATGGGACGCATGGGGAGTCTTAATGTATTGAACATGGTGATTGAAAATTTTTCAGCCAAAGGATTTATTTTTTCTTTGTGAGGCAGAAATATCACTAGCGCTCGCTCGGCCATTCAAGTCTTCTCGTGCGTCAACATTTTTTACGGACATCATAGCACTGCACTGCATTGCAAGACGAATTATAGCGATTATTTCCAATATCGCAACTCCGTCTAGTGCTTGCATATTGATTGATAGACTTATTCATCTTGATAAATTGATTTCCACCAACGGCAGATTAGTTTCCCATTTTTTCCCCTGTATTTTCGAGTTTTTTCCTGGCGTTTTAGGTCCTTTTTTATCTGTTAATCCCCCAAATTATGTCAGGATCGTTTTGGAAATTCAGTAATGGCTTCGGCTCGGCCTCCAACATCAATACTATCCTCGAAAACTATAACCTCAACAAGGATGATCAGGATCATGATATCGGACATATGGATGCTCCCCGTGATGTATCCAATACCTTAAGTACCTTGAAAAAATTGTTCGATGAAAATGAATTAATACAAGAATTATTATCCAACAACTCGACGTTATTGGAATTTTTCCGGGATGATTGGGTGTTATCATATTTATTTGATTTGGTGGTTTGTGAAGGAAATGTTCAAGATGTAGTTAAAGATTTAGAGAAACTTGAGTTAAGCCCTGAAGCACTGGATAAGGACAAGAGTGACGATGACAAAAGCGATGATGACCATTCTATTCATTCGGCTCATTCTGACCATTCGGACTCGGATAATGAAACTGAGGAAGAAAAATTCGCTAGGTACGCTACCTTAGCTACTGAAATCTTATCGGCTGATGTATGGTCTTTGACTGATACCGTGATGGAATCGACTAATAATCTAAATAAAGTATGGGCCATACTAGATAGTAAGCTGCCTTTATCGATTAATCTTTCCACTTATTTCATGAAAATTATGGAACATCTTTTAGATATGAAATGTGATGAAATGATTACTTATTTAATTGAAAATCAACCTAAATTGGTTGAAAAATTTATAAATCATTTATCTAATCCTCCACTCATGGACTTCTTATTGAAATTGATTTCAACTGATAAGGCTGATAATTCAACTGGAATAATTGATTTTCTTCAGAATCAAAATTTGATCCCTTTATTGTTAAATGCTTTAGATCCGGATGATGAAGGTGCTGCTGATGATGTGGCATTGATTAGACAGTCTTCTGCCGCTGATTTATTAAAGGCTTTAATCACGATTTCTGCCAATTCCACCACTGATAACTCAACTATTGGACCAAACGAATTGACCAGAGAGTTGGTATCTTATGATTGTATGAAAAAACTTTGTACTGTCATGTTAAAGGGAGGGTATGCATTGGCCAATGGTGTTGGAATTATCATTGAAATCATTAGAAAAAATAACTCTGATTATGATATTTTACCGATTCTTTATATTACTTTAGAAAGTCATCCTCCAACCGGTAGAGACCCAATTTACTTGGGATATTTATTACAAGTATTCGGTGAAGAAATTTCGAAATTCAATGATTTACTCCTAAGTGCTGAAAATAATCAATTAATATCTGATTCTTTATTAACTCCATTTGGAGAAATAGAACCTTTGGGATTTGAAAGATTTAAAATTTGTGAGTTAATTGCTGAACTTTTACATTGCTCAAATATGGCTCTTTTAAACGATAATAAAGGTTATGATGTCGTCAAAGAACGTAATGAATTAAGAAACAAAATGAAAGAGTATGATCCAATTAGCTTTAAATATAATGAAGTGATCATTTTACCAACTGATGATCCAAAAGAGCTGACAAACGAGGAGGATGTTCTTGCCAACGATACCATTGATTCTTTCAATTCCAAAGATGATTCGATATTACATAATCAAAATTTCGATCAAGATATCGAAGAACCTCATGAAAATGCTAACTTGACGGAAGAACAATTAAGAGCTAACCCAGTTATTGGGGATCAATGGAAAATCTCTCTCTATGATACACAAATCATAACTAATATTATTTCAATGTTTTTCAAGTTTCCTTGGAACAATTTCTTGCATAATGTAGTTTTTGATATTGTTCAACAAGTATTGAATGGATCGATGGATATTGGTTTTAATAAATTTTTAGCCATTGATTTATTTGATCATGCTGATATCACAAATAAGATTATTTATGGACAAAATTTCTGTAACGAATTTGAAACTGATAACAATGGTTTAAGATTAGGTTATATGGGGCATTTAACATTAATTGCTGAAGAAGTCGTAAAATTCATCAATTCGTATCCAATAAGCACGTTGAGTGAATTGATCGATGAAAAGATCTCCGAAGCTTCATGGGAAGAATATGTTAATAACGTACTTTATGATACAAGAGAAAAATATAATGCTATATTAGGAGGAGGAGATGAAGATGATGATGACGAAGAGGATGATCATCAAGGTTCAAATACTTTTGATGAAGACACCGGTGAAGTTATAGAAGATAGTGATTATAAAGCAGGATTTCTTTTCGATAGTAATGATAATTACGATAGAGATGTGGATTTTAGAGAAGGTGATGAAGACGATGATCAGAAAGACGATTATGATGAAGACTTACATGAAACTAAACATGGTAAACCATTAGCGGAAGAATCAGATGAAGATGAAGATGATCATTTCTCAAAATATATGTCACAAGAATTAGTTAATACTGCATCAACGGAGGTTTCAAATTCTGTTGGAGATAAGAATTCTGATGATGAACTGGAGCTGTCGAGTGATGATGAACCTAGTAAATCAGCATTTAAAATTGATGACGATAATCATGATGACGAAGAGGAAACTGATGAATACATTGATCCAAACGATGATGGGAAATCTTATAAAAAATTCAATCCATTATATGATGAAACAGGATCACTTAGGAGCGAACCAAAAGACTTCAGAGATGATGAATCATCAGACTCCTCAACTTCATCAGACTCCGATGAAGATGAAGAAGATGATTTCAATGAAAGAGAACAAACCAAGCTCACAAGAGCTGCCAGTAAGAGTTAGTTAATGTGTGATGCTGTATTATATGAGCCTTAAGGCAGCTATTAATGAGGTCATGGGTATATACTGAATAAACAATTTAACATTCAATAGTTTGAAGCGTAGTTTTATTTGATGCAATTGGGGAATCGGCCACGGTTTGTGTCAGCTCAGTAGGTTTTGGAACACCCCCAATTAATCCCTTGGACAATGCCAAAGCTGAAGATCTCTCCTTACCATCATTATTATAGAATTCATCCATAATCGGATGCATTAACACCAGGTTTGTCTTGGAGATAGTTATGGTGGTATTAGTTGGAACACACATCCAATCATTTCTTTCAAACGTCAATGGTTCACTAGCCACGAATATAACATCTTGAGCTCTATCCAATCTCTCCATTTTAAAAAGACCCGGAGCATATTCAAAGAACCGTGATCCCGTTGAAAAATGTAAAGAAGCAGCTTCATCCATTTGGGATGTAATATATCTACTCACCACCACCAGATCGCCATCCGTGACAGCAAAATTAAGTAATGAAGGTTCCAGAGTTATAGCCGTTTGCCAATTCTTGATCAAATCTATAGTCGTAAGTAAAGCTTTGTGTAAAATATTGTGGCTGAAAATCACCCCTGCATCTCCTGGGTCATACCCCATCTTATACAAGGTATCTAGAAACAATACAAAACAACATTCACTGTCGGTACTTCCCTGAATCAACAAGAAAAATTTATCTTCCACGTGATTAATCATGGTCTTCTTTATCTTATCAAATGCCAGAATCCCCCCATTGTGCATAAACATGATTTTCCCGTAAGAAAATGGGTGACAATTGGTTTCTGCAAGGACCCCCTGAGTGGATGCTCTGACATGTCCAAACACCAATTTCGATTCGGTGCATGTAGATAAATTATTCAAATTGACGTTATTCCACGCAGGCGTTATGGCCTTGAATACACACGGATGTTGAGTCCCCGAATAATATCCAACGCCAAACCCATCCCCGTTAACTGGGTTCCGCATATCTAATCTGAGCCGGGAATCAAAGCTCTGGTTGATGATGGAATGGGCAGGTTTAGTGAGAAGATCTTCGAGAAGCATAGGGTCCTTCCCTTTGAATATCATGAACCGACACATCTATTATAGTATGATATGTGTATCTAGTGAAAACGGTGAACAAGTAAAAGAAGAAACAAATGATGTAGATTATATGTGGAGGAGTGTGTGTGACGGGCTCTCACGTGACAGTCGTGAGAGTGGTCCCACTTCAACAATAGCCATATATTGCATCAGGTTTTTGAGGAAATTAAAATCCGGGGATGTTCAAAACTTTACAAAATAGTCCAAGTACTATATCACTTTTCCACAATTCAAAAGTCCCGTTACTGAACAAGCTCTATGGGATTTTATCCAAGGCCAATTACAAGCTCAATGAAGATACTCAGAAATTAGTATTGGATTTAATGGAAGATTCAATTCCCACTTTTGATCAATACGCATTGATTAGCCATGGTTGCTTAAAGGATAACTACAGTAAAAACGTTTTGAAAAAATGCTTCCCTTTCCTTAATCCTAAAAGCGAGGATAAGGTGGGACAAGATAGAACAACTGTTGAACCGCCAATTGAGATTGGAAGATTACTGCAACATGGGTTCAAGATGTTCAGTGAAGGGGAATATGCTATGATTACCGAAGCTTTTGAGGCCATTAAGGGTAAACATGGCACCGCCGAAGCTGCTGCTGTTTTTGCGGCCCCTTTGGTGATTGATTGGGATCAAAATTTGATTGCTAATGATGAATATGGGGTCCAGGCGATCCTCAATAAATATAGATCTTAGATATTAATTTATGCTATTCTGTTGTATATGTTCTGTGTTTTTAATGGTCATCACTGTCCATATCCGCTGTCTATCTATTATGTTTTCTCTTGAAACCATCTTTGAGGTTTCAGCTTATCTCGTTTGTGTCTATCTGTTATGTTTTTATATACCTTCCTATCCTCGACCAATTTGGTCTTCTCAATTTGCAGCCATTCTATCCTGTGAAATTCGCCACTTACCATCATAAAATATAACTTCTTCAATTCACTTTGTGTTTCGTCCTATTCCTCTTCCCATACTCTTGCAATATCGAAATAATGCCACGGGGCTCATTAACCGATAACTCTAATTGTCCCCAATATCCCACATCCATCTATCCATTTCATGGGAATTTTTCGCATATCCAATGGCAGTACTTGCATCATATAACCTTATATCCCTGGTACTTTGGTTAGGTATATTCGTTTACAATATCAATGATATAATATCCATCATCTTCAATTCTCCACTGATATATTCAACTCATGAGTATACCGATTATCCCCATAAACTACTTGTGTTGACTCAATTATTCAACGCAGTGGTGGAGATCTTCAACAGTGCAGTTGGAAATACCAGGTCAAGTGTTGGCATGACTTGTTTACAGTTCTTTGCCCGACTCAGTATCACCATCGGAGTCTGTTATTTGGTACCTGAATCTCCAGGAAATTTCAATCAATTGGCATTTCCTGGTTTGACTTTAGCTTGGTCTTCGGTGGAACTTATTAGATATCCCTATTATTGGATGAAACTAGTCAATATGGCCCCTCCCGCCTGGTTGGACTGGTTAAGATATTCGGCTTTTATTGTATTATATCCTTTGGGGGTAATGACTGAACCATGGGTCATATATGATCTGATTGGAAGTGTTCAGGGATTCCACTATTATTTCTTTATCGTGGGTTTGGGATTGTACGTCCCGGGATTTTATTTCTTATATGGTTACATGTGGAAACAAAGACGGAAAAACAATTATTGACTAGAGGGGATCTTTGAAAATAGGGAAGATTACGATTAGTTTAATGAATCATTTTCTAGCTGTTTATAACTGTTTACTGTTGACTTGAAGAATAAGAATAATTACTCTTTCATAGTTAACGAATTACAATACAGAGATTGGTGAAATGGCACATTATTATTATGCTAGGTATATACTTCTCTCTCGAGGCCTATAATGTATGGCGGATAACAATAACTATATTACTTGGAGCAAATATCGATTAATCTAACTATATCGGTCATCAACTCTATTGATTTCCCATTTTTTTGCAACCTAATCGCATCTCAACGCATTACTCAACATTTTCATTTTCCAACATGTCAGAAGCCCATCCCCAAAAATGGTTAATTGCCTATAATTCCATTTCAACATCTTTATGGTCAATCGTACTATTTAATGCTTTATTCCTTGGTATCGGATTAGGTCAGCCTTTAGTGTTTGAAAAAACCAATAAAATCACTACATGGATTCAAACTGCTGCAGTAATCGAAGTTTTCAACGCAGCATTCGGGATTGTTAGAGCTTCATTATTCACTACAGGAATGCAAGTCTATTCAAGATTGTTAGTGGTTTGGGGTATCTGGCAATTTCTTCCTGAAAGCCCTGCAAATTTCCATTGGAGTTTTGTCACGGTTCAGGTGGCTTGGGCTTTAAGTGAAATCATCAAATATAGTTATCATGCTTCTAGTTTAAGAGGATTGATTCCTTATTGGTTAGTATATCTCAGATATACTGCTTTTATTATTTTGTATCCAATTGGTGTTGGATCCGAAATGACCATTATGTATATTTCCTTGGATGAAGCTAGAGCTGTTGGAGGGGATTTGTTATATTATTTCCTTATTATTAACTTGGTATTCTATATTCCTGCTTTGACGCACTTATATTCCCATTTATTAAGGCAAAGAAAGAAAATTTTGGGGAAATATGACCAACCGGTTGAAAAGAAGGTCCAATAACTTTAGTATATAGTTTTTTCAATGTACAGAACTATTGTATCGGCCAGATCAAAAAATTTATGACTTTCGTTTGTCGAGCCAGCCTTGAAGTTGAACAATTGATATTTAGCTGTTTTAGGTTTTCTCTTATTCTGATCAAAGATGATTTTAATCTTCGAAATAATATATTCTGGGGAATGTAAGATGGATAATTTGGTCAACACTTTTTGAATCAAATAATCAGGCAAAAACTGATACCATCTAAGATTCCAACTGATGGTCTTCATGATTAATAAGAGAATCAAATCCAAAGTTAGGAAATCCTTATTCATGGCCTTTATAAAATTATCATATAGTTTAGCATTTTGTTTTAGAATTAGTTTATTCAAATAAATAGATCTGGTATAATCGTTAGTGTAAACATCGATATGAGAATCATCCATTTCACTCAAAATGAATTCATCATATAACATTAATATTTGGGTGGTTGCAAAATAATGATATTCGTATTTTTCAACATCACTCATAACTGCAGTGATTAACGAACTAATAGAGGTTTTCAAATTATATTTGACATTCCATCCTAATAATCCTAAGATTTCCCATTCTAAAACACTATGATTTTGATCTCTCTCTGGGGAATGAATAGATACTAGAGTCTTCAAATCACTCGTTATAACAAGGAATAATTGATCAAGCCACCCTTCACACTTAACTTTCATATCGAGATTTCCTTGTGGTCGTGAATTGAATAATTCATTTTTCATTTCGACGGTTGTATCCCAACCAGTTTTAGCGATTATGAATGACAACAAATCATAACTCCTACCCCAAGTTGATCTCTTGGTGAAGTCTAAAATTGAGGTATTACTTACATTGGAAGAATATGCTGATAGTTTGATCTTCAAAGAATTAGGACCAACTAACTTAATTAGATTGGAATCAACAAGAGATGTTTCTCTTGCAGGTTTGGCAACTAAAGGAGATTGATAAAATTCTTGCCCTGATATAGGATGTCTTGAATTTGGGTTGAACACAAATAAATCTTCCCATAAAAGCTTAGTCCTCCCCTCAACGATTGAGTTACTGGAGTTTATAATCTTGTTAGTATATGTTTTAGGTTCGGGGAAGTATCTCAAAAAAGTCTTTTCAGATATTGGTTCATCATTAGTATTGAATTTTTGCATAAACCGAAGGGAATATTCATCTATAACCCCCGATACTAAATTATTATTATTCCCAGTAAGGGAGATAGGAAATGAATTTATGGTTAAAATAGCCTGTTCATAATCTTCCAAAAGCGCATAACACAAAGCTATGTAATACCAAGATTCGAAATCCAACGGTAAGATTTTAACGTTAGTCACGGCGATTTTCAAGGCATTTTCATAATCATTTCTCGAAATCAAAAACTTAACCTGTTCAATAAGGACCAAACATGTTTGAGTCGAAAAAGTTTCGGATTCGGTCAAGTATTTATGCATCAAGGATATGAATTGATTAGAATTATTATCACCATTAGATAGCTTCAACAATTTGAGAATTACATAGGTCCATTCCCCAGATTGGTTAATATCCGAAACTTTATCAATAGCATACTTGGTCAATTCGGGACATTTTTTATATCCTCCAGATTCACATAATCTTAATAACGTGTCGATAAGTCTATTCCTATACATATTTGTTCTAACAAGTTTCCTGTTTTTGTTCATACATCCTGTAACGACACCATAGAAAGGATCAGAGTCTGTAAGATATCCCCTAGCTAGAAAGTTTATCAATAATTCGATTGCCAGTAAAGTTGCTTCATGATTTCTAGTGAATTCGTGTAGACATACCAGTCCTGGAAGTTGATTACAGGGCATATCTAACTGATGAAAGAGTCTAATTATCAGGCAACAATTCAACTCTTCCCAAATAGAAGACGGGAGTTTATTCAAATTCAAAGAACTGTTACCCTTTGAGCCATCGTTGGGAATTATCTGAAACGACTTATCTATCAGAACTGTCCTTTTAGATTGTGATATTGGAGAAATGACATATCGGAGTCTAAAATCCGATCTAGAAAAGATATTATAACTGCAAAAAGTCACGACAACTTCCCGTTTCATATCGTGGCCAATCGCCTGACTCAGATCCACCCAGTAATAATCGGTAGCGTTTTTATCAATCCCCACGGCGTTTAACATGTAATTCTCAACCGCATAATATGAATCATGATTTATCCCATTAATGTAATGGTAATACCCCACATATCCATCGTCATCTTTATCATTCAGTTCCACCGCTGGTATGAAATCGTCGTTCTGGAATTGGCTAGACCTGACCCCTGCATAGACTCCAAAATGAAGCAAATCTGGAGGTCCTAAACTGAACTGATTAGGGTTGTGTTGAAAAATTGATCTTGATTTGATGGTAGAGCCGTAATTTGACTCTCGAAGTCGGGGAAACTCGGTGGATATTCCGAACCTTCTAGAGAATGCATGATCGGGAGGTTGTGAATCAATGGCATATGTTTCCATCTTGTGGTGGATGTTTTGGCGATGTGGTTATTCGCGTGGTATACTTTTCACTTTAAACTTTTGAGTACTTTCAGTGGAATGAGGTTTTGCGTGAGATGGAGACCAAGTCGAGGGACTGATAGACTCTGGAAACATGGGCTGGGGGTTTTGTTGTATAAAGATGTATATAAATATGAATACGTGTCCTTATGTAAATATGTAGAGTTATATGTTTGTCTCAGTACAGTGTCCTTGTATGTTTTTTTAATAGATTGATTTCTGCAATTTTTGTTCTTTTATATATTGTTTTTTTTGCAGCTATTATTTTGCAACCATTGAGATTGTCACCAAAGATTTTATTAGACCGTTTTTACTCTTAATTGTATTTCGTTTTTACATCTTTGATGTTATTTTTTACTTGGAAATCCAATCAATATATATATATATATGTTCAAGAGCTCAATCACTGGAATTTGAAAACCTCCTTATCGTATCTATAATTCACACCACTCTTGTCTTCATTAACATCCGAATTTCCAGCAAAATATATATCAAAGTCATTTCCATAATTTTCCTCTCTGATTACTCTAGAGTCCCAATTTTCAGGAGTACCATATTGAATACATTTTACCAGGGAATTTAATCTCAAACGAACCTTTCTAGGAGCTACCAAACAAAAAGTGTTCAAATGTTCGAAATGGGTCAATCTAACCATCCTTGTTTTTGGTATTACAAACCCAAAATGCAAGAACTTTATCGTGGTTGGTAATATTCCAAGAAGTGAATTCAAATTACTTAATGAAAACTTTTCTACCGTTAAGCTAAAACTTATTAAGCTAGTTGGGAATTTTCTTAAAGACGGAAAAAATGATCTCCCATTATCTTGCAACACTATTTTTAATTCGGTCAAGGTTACCATTTTACTTAGGCAGTATTTAAAGTTTGGATTCTGGGTGTTGATATAGATACTCTGGAGTTTGTCTAATGGGAAAATATTCTTTATGTAGCCATTTACAGTCAATCGCTTACAGTTATTAGGAACATAAATTGTTGAAGCTTTGGAATTTCCAGTAATCATAATATCTACATGATCTAACTGTTCAAAGCTGCTTAGGTTAACATCTCCTTGGAGGGGACATTGACACTTTAGAGATTTAAGACTTTTTGGCAATTTACCTTCTATATTTGTCCACGAAGATTGAAACGTAAGATGAGCCAACTTTTCAAAGCTACAGAACGTAGTCTCGCTGAGTATATCATTTGGAAAGACAAAACCAATTTGTAGTTTCTGGAGGTCTATTGGTAAATATCCGTAAGTGCTAGTCCTGACAAACTTTTTTGGGAGAAGAATCGTTCCAGGCTTATGGACCAGTAGAGATTTTAACCCAGGAGGGTATAATTCAGTACCAGCCAAATCAAGAAGCTTTGCTCTTACAAGGATTAAGCTTTCAAGACTAACCAAAGCATGTACATATTCAAGGCATTCCACATCCACAAGGGTTAATTCAGTTAAAGTCGAAGGAATTTCTACTGAAACCTTATATTGGTGGTTTGCTTTCCCGTTGATTTGGAGAGACTGAATCTTCAAGGACGTCAAGTCTAAACTTTTAAAAGATCCAGTCCAATTGATTGTCAAACATTTCAAATTTGGAAACGAAAGAATATTGTCAAATAACAACCTTTTGACTGTAGAAGATTTGTTTGTCAGCAGGTACTTTTTAAATTTTGATATAGCATCTTCCGTAAAGCAAATTGACTTCACCTGTTTTCTAGTTTCCGCCGGAATCATATCATCCGAAGCACCATGAACCAAGTCGATATAATAATATGGAAGAATATCAAAATATATGGCATAGAATTGTAAAAAGTGTTCTGACGAAAGAAATCTTAAAGTGATATCTTTACGTAACGAGTTAGGAATTGTTCTGTGCCAAGTAGCAAAAGCATCAAAAGTAGTGAAATAATGTCTGAAAACATAGCCTTCAACCATTTCGATGTTTTCGAGGCCACTACACTCTTCGTTTCTTCCTCTATTGTCAATTGTGATTATTCTATTGGAATACATGGTGATTCAAAAAGTAATTTAATTTTTTTGATTTCGATTTTTACTTAGATCTCTAGATCTGGAGATTTTGGCTGCAAATCCAACTAGCATATAAAAAATATGCCACTTGCAGGTCTTATTAACAGAGGCTTATTATAAATTCATGCTACTAAAAGAAAATGAACACATAAGCATATCATTTTCGGGCCCTGCAGAAATAAGAATTAGTAAGAAATGGTCAATAGGAAAACTACATCTGATCTATGTCAAAGATCAATAGTGTGTTTACCAAACGGCTGCAAAAGTAACAAACTGGCTATAGCACGACCACACTCCCAAAATTTAACCAAGTATCGACTTGCAGACCTCTTATTCTTCAAAAATTTCTTCACCAATATACTTCCATATAGATATCATACCACATATCATATTAATATACCACACACTATACCATCACTATAGCCCCAAGAGCCCTAACAATTTCTCTATAGTAACTCTCACGGACTCGCATATTTCCCGCATCTCAAACAGTTGTCAACCAAATTTTCCAATTGTTTCACAGCAAAAAGCCCTTCTCTCTCTATGTCTATGCTAACAGCGCCCGATATCATCAAACAACTTGATGAAGCTAGACGTCTTGCGTTCTCCAGCCCCGAAACATTCCCCCAGGTTTTACGACAGATCCTTAATTTTGCCAATAATCCAGAACCTTCAATTCGACTCTGGTGTGCCACTTTCTTACGAGACTCTTTCAGACTGGATGACTCAGTATTGGGTCACGCTGATAAAACGGATTTAGCAATTGATTCATTGGATGCGTTGATTTTGTTGTCCAACGAAAAGTCGTTATCAGTCTTTGAACAGGTGGTTGACACGTCGTTTGTGGTGTTTAAACTTGTATTTAAATATGTTAATGATAACGATGGGTGTGATGGAGTTTGGCAGAAACTATCTGATTTAAAGATCAGTTTAACCAGTAAATTCAATTCGACATTTCCCTTGGACACCAGTGATAGCGAAGAACATGATTTATTTCGGAATCTAGTGACGAAGATCGAACTTATCAAATTTATTGTATTGGTAATTGATTATCAAACAAAATCCGATCAGCATGTTGAAACTTATAATTTAGGTTTTGTGCATCTGAATCACACTTTATTGAAAAAACAATCTCTTCAAGCCGAAGCGATTGGATTATTAGATAATTTATTGGGGATATTGAAATCAGATATTTTAGTAACTCCCTTGATTAATGCTTTGTTGTTCCAATTGACCTTATTAATTAAACGGAAAAGTCAACTTGTTTCTAAAATTTTATCGATGATCGAAAGATTCGATACTATTGATAAATTACAATCAAATTACCAGAGTCTAGAAGAATTCAAATTAAGTAGGAAATACGTTGACAGAGTGGTTAGGATTTTCATTGGTCATATGTTTAAATATCAATTAGTGCCGTCTAATTTGCAACAATCTTTGAGTCAAAAATTAACTATTTTGACGGAAAGAGGTGATGAAATTAGACGGAAAAATATTGTAGCTCCATCATCTCTGGATTCTAGAATTAAGAGGAAGAAATTTGAAGGATTCATAAATTCTTCCAAAACTATCAGTTCTCTTGATTATAAAAGTTTATACTGTTTGACTGATCCACAAGATGAATCGAACAATTTCGATTTATCATCTTTACCTCAACATACCTTGATTTCAATGACAATTTCAGCTTTGAACAGAGTTGATCCAAGAAAGCTCGAGAAGGCATTGAATATCATCTCCGATAGATATAAGAATGCAATTAGTGAAGCTCCGAATCAAAGGAAACGAAGAAACGATGGTGTTGACGATGAACATCAAGGTAAACGGAGACAAGTAAAGGGTGAATATGACGATGGTGAAGAAGATGATGACGATGATCTCGGTGCATTTGATACTGCCACTGCTTATCATCTTCCACCCCCAAAAGAACTCTCGTATAAAGAGAAAAAGGATCAAATCAATTTAGTTATAAGAAATTTCTTCAAAGTATCACAGATGAGTAACAAAGAAATGGAGGAAGCTGCTAAGGTTGACAGTTCTAAGACTACAGAGGTCAATGAAGAACTTACTAAAGTAGCTATCCAAAATTGGCAAAAGAATTCCTGGTTAGTTGTGTTGACTAGATTAGCTACAAGAGGTATGAAAATAGATTATGAAGAAGGATCTATTGATGAATCAAAAACTTCTGAACTTAGTGATATGATAAGAACCGCTATATTTGATTATTTCCTTGAGAATATCCATAGTAGAATTGATGTGATAATTGAATGGCTTAATGAAGAATGGTACAGTGAAACAGTTAATAATGAGATCAAAATCAAGAAGCAAATCCTGGCCAAAGTCAAAAAACAATATGAAGATGGAGAGATTACTAACATGAATGAAGAAATAGAGAAACAAGTCAATGATGCTAGAACAGAATCAGCTACTCCGATATACCTTAAATGGGCAGCTAAGGTCCTAGATTCAACGATTCCCTTTTTAGAAGGAACGGATAAGAAGATCTTTATCAGACTTTTAAGTGATTTGCCTCTTTTAACTGAGGAGCTTGTTGGTAGAATCAAATCTTTATGTCTAGACCCTGCTCGGAAAGATTTAGGGTTTTTAGCGCTTCAATACCTTATTATGTTTAGACCTCCTGCTAAACAAGGATGTCTTAATGTATTAACAGACTTATCCAATGGGGATCAGCAAGATTTAAAAGAGAAAGCCGCTAATCTTTTACAAAAATACAAATAAATAAATAAGTAAACTAATGAATAATAGGTTTACAAAATAGACTGTTCTTCCATTGTTTCAGATTACGCACATTCAAATTCAAAACACTAAATTTGACAGAGCCTCAAACCGAATCCAACGCGATTTTTTTCAGACGGAGCTACATTAACACATTTCTATATATATCATATATCATTCTTCCATAACATATATATATATATCGACTCATTATAACCCATAATGGTTTCTCCCGGGCATTTCAATGCACAGCGAGAAATTACCAAGTATAAACTTGACCATTCCACATTTGATTTGATCGATGTGGATCGATTCCATAATATTAAAGGATCCACTGTTCTTGCTTATATGTGGGTATGGATTTGGGTGTTTCTTTCTTGGATTTTACTTGGTGTTGATATCTACACGTGTTTGAATATTTTGGTCTTCCATCGTTGGTCCACTGATGATTATAAACCTTATGCATATTCTATCGCTAAATGGATCTTTACCGGGTGTATCATTTTCCAATTTATTTTGCTTTTTTACCACTGGCTTTGGGCCATACATACATATAGAACCAAGAATATTGCCTTGGTGTATGTCAATGCGATTGCCAGGATCCTATATACTATCAGATCATATAATTTCCACTGCTTATTTCACCAAATTAACACCGATAATTTCTTTGACTGGGCTTGTTTTTTGACCTATGAACAATTGGATAACGCCTTACAGATCTTGATCGCTGACACTCCGAGGCAAGTCATTAATATTTTGACTTTACGGTATTATGCTACTGATGGGGACATCTCCAATGATATTATTGCCAATATTAAGAAGATCGCTGACAGTAATATTAGATTATCGATAATTCTTTCATTTATGTGTTTATCGGTGATCATCTGGTCGATTTTTTTCTTTCTTTTCTTAGTAGGAATGATTATGTACATCCCTATCAAAGTTAAATTGAGAAAGAGAGGCTATAAGAGTTTAAAGAAGTACTGTTGTGACGTAGTCAATGATAAGGTCAGATCTCTTGTCTTGAAAAATCATAAACCCAAAGATCAGTTACTCGAACAAGGAGTGTTGAATTTACAAGAATTGAAAGAAAATCCTCTATTGAATGAATCAGTTAGTAGATTTGATATAAAGGGGGATTTTGACTATAGACCTGTTACGCCTTATAAAGGTGTGAATCATTCTTATAGTATGCAAGATTTGCATACCACTAGAAATAACTCAACCAGATCCCTGGATCAATTTTTATCTAAAGATCACTATGATCATGATTCTTTTGAACCGGCTAATCCTTTTGAGCCTAATTCTTATGCCAACCCTTTCAGTGATAGAAATACTTCAAAAGACAGTCTTGTCACGTCTCAGACTGTGGCACATTCGGTAGTTACTGCTGGTCAATCAGGTCGACCCAAGCCTAGCTCTTTATCTTCGGTAGCACGCCTGTCCGATCCGTTATCACACTTTCAGTCTGTCCCGGCCCCTGCTGCCACATACGGGTCAAGGGTTTATGAAAAAGCATCATCATTTTCCCAGTCTCAAGCATCACTCCATAGTACAATGACCAATGACCCCCTGCATTACCAACCACAAAACCCATTTGCATATTCCGAATCAGGCTATCTATCTCTGACAGCTTCGTTGCCTGCATTACCTAAACCCCTTTCCCGAAAAGCCCCCACCAATGAGAGTCTCGAAAGTTTGACTTCAGCTCCATATCCTATAAGAGGCGTTTCTCTCTATAAGACAGATTCAGATAAACAGAAGAGCCTGGTTTATCCCGCAAGAGATATCACAGAAGAAAGTGAAGAAAGTGAACTTGATTCAACGAGTTCACGTATTACACCGTCATCTTCACCTAAAAGAGGATATCCCGTCTAGAGATCGATAGATTATAATAGTTCGTCGCATTATCTATATACAATATATATTAGTTCTTCTTTTCATGCTCCTTTCTTAACTTGGCTAATTCGGAATCGGAAATTGGAGGAATAGGAATATCACTCAAATCATCAGTAGTTAATATTTTCCAAGTGTACATATAAACTCCCAATGGTATAGCCCCAACTAAAAATAAGCCTATGGTATTTCTGGTGAAATACTGTGATCTGACTCTGTAAAGAGCTGGGGTGATTTCAAATGTTTTGGGGTCTCTGTACTTATTGTGACCTTTTCTGAGAAGTTAGTATGAAGTTATGGGATTGTGGTCTTGCCGGTATACATACGGTACTCCTACGACTGGCATGATGATAAAATTTTCAGTGCGTAGATAGTGGGAAATAGTTGAAGGTGGGGCTGGAGCTGGAGATGATGAGAGTGAGGTGAGACGATGAGATGGGGTGATTATATAAAATATATATCTTCTTCTTCGTGTAGTTATTTTATGACTGTTTATTGTTACCTATGTGACTTTGGCTCTATATATACTGCCTATATTTCTATTATCCTAATAATGATTGAATCTCCAAAGAGTGACTTTACCAGCTTCATTACCCACTGCCATTATTTGATTATCTGGGCTAAAAGTCACACTGGTGACCTTACCGAGAGGAGTTCCACTAGTTGGCCAATTGGAATAGACACTTCCTAGTGGTAAATGGACTAATCTCAAAGCATCTCTTTTAGCTCTAGAAGCAATTACAAGAATTTGTCCATCGTTATTAAATAGTAAAGAAGAAATGGTGGTGATTAAATTTTCAATCACTTTGAATGGTTTGGTGGATCCTGATAATCTATCATATAGATTAACTATACCATTATTGGTACCTATGGCCAACCATCTATTTTTATTTCCTCCTAACTTGACTCTAGTTATACCGGTACCACTTTCATCTTGCCATCTTTTCAAAAGCTTGTCAGAATTCAAATCGAATTCCCAAACTTCCCCCGAAGTATTGACAATTATTATGAAGTTTTCGTCAGCTGCAAAATCAAAATCAATTATAGTCCCTTCAACTTTGAAATTCTTCAAGAATTGTCCCGTAAGACCATTTAGGATATTACAATATCCACTAGACCCAGAAAGTGCTAAATATTGACCGTTTGGACTTATTTTAAAATATTCCATTGATTTTTGAAATTTCTCGTACCCATACATTCTACTGATTTTTTCAACTTCTCCTGTATTCAAATCCCATTTATTCATGTATTTTCTTCTCCCTCCAGCGTATATAAGGTTCTTATGGTCGTTGGTATTTAAATTCGAGAAATAACATGAGTAAATCGGCGAATCCTTCAAAAATAAACTTGTGACAAGGTTATTAAGTTTCCCATCGATATGATATATTCTTAATGTTCTATCAAACCCTCCAGTAAGTAATAAGGGTTGTTTGGAATGGAATGAAAGTGACTGTATACCCGATTTAGACCTTCTACTATGGTTCCCATCTTTAAGTCTGGTAATGGAAATCTTGTTCGGTGATATCAATTTCAATTGTTTCGTTGCCACATATTTATCGGTGGCTTTCAAAATATTTAATAATGCATTAGTGTTTTGTTGGCTTTCTTCTTCTTCATTGTCATCAGCCTCTCCTTCTTCTTCGAGTTTATCAACCCATTCAGGTCTTGGATATATCTTTTCAAACTGAGACCGGAGTCTTTTCACATAAGCTCTACCATTAATACTGTCATCAGTTTCGATTTTTCTGAGCTTTTTGAGTTTGTCGGAACTCTGGAGAGAAACTTGTAATTTTTCGTCTTCACTATCATTCCATGCATCACTTTCATCACTATCACTTTCACTAGGTTCTGAATCTTCATCAACTTCCATATCCAGATCTTGTTGTTCGTGTTCAGCAACGTTTTCGCCATCGTCGATAAAGAACATATCTTCTCCTTCTTCAACATCCAGACTATCACTTTGACTGTAAAATCCCCGTTCGGCATCATCACTATCCACACCTTCAACCTCTTCATCACTGGTGTTATAATCTAGTAAATTGTCGGTCTTTTTCAAATTCAATTCGAAATTTTCCATGTCTCCGAATACAAGCTTTTCAAGTTCCAACTCCTCGGCATCTTTCGGAGGTAATTCGATTTCAGACATATTGATATCGTGTTTTGGGGCCATGATGAGCTACTAATGAAATTTCGAGATGAGCTACATTGAGATGAGATCTAAAAAATTATTTGTATAGTGTCGTTACCAAGTATCGTACAATTATATATTTTATTTACAGACATTGTACATGCAGATAAACCTAAGGCTTTGTGGAGTATGCTTTATACTGTGTTGATAATTATAAATAATGCTTCTGTGCTTATTTTACCCTTTGGCGCCCGAGAGATGTATGGACACCTTTGGTGGGGTTTTACGCCTTCTATAGTACAAGAGAGTTAACCTCTCATTTCAGTTATAAATGCAACAAAGTACTTTTTGAACAGTTTTAAATCTAATTCAACTAAATTGTTGCAGAATGAAACTTTGATATCATTATTGATTCCATTTTCTGACAAATAAGTTGATAAGTTATTGAAGAATTGCTCGTTATTATTATGAAGTTGCATTGTTTTCAAAAGAGATGCATATTCTTGGGATGTCACTTTATTTTGTTGATTAAATTCTTCAAATTTGAAGGGAACTTCAAAAGTTAATCTGATACAATTACTTATTAAATAATTATCGATCCCTTCTATGCTTCCAACCGATGCAAATTTATCTTTTTCATCTTGGATTTGCCCATTTTTAAAGACTGTCACCATGTTGTTTAATTGACCAATTGCTAATTTGATCAAACTTGTATCTTCTTCTTCTATGTCTTGAGACATGGCAAATATTTCATCGACTAATTTAGGAAGAATCAACTTATTAGATTCGGTTATTAAAAGACTTGTTTGATGGTTCGTTATAACTGTGGAAATAATAGTCAACAATGCTTTTTTCAAGGAAACTTCATCTCTAGATAATTCTGGAAACTCATTTGTAGCAGTCATAGATTCTAATGTTTCTAGACTTTCAAAAACTTTGTTAAGCAAAGGTGTTAATAAATTATTGAGTAAGTTGTAAATATTTTCGTTTTCTTGATAAGAATGAGTAATTTGATTAATAAAAGATATGAAATCAATCAATTCATTGGTCTTCAAATTACCAGATGACAATATAATCGTGACTAATTTATTAAGTTCTGTAATGATTCTGTCTTGAAGTATTGGAATTAATCTGGCAACTGTGAATCTTGAGCTATCCCTTACAACTTCAGATTTAGAAAAATTTTCCAAAATGATAACTATTACTTGACAACAATTCAAGAATTTTTCAATGAGTATTTCTGGATATTTGTTTTTGTTTTCATAATGGTAGCCTCTTGCAAAAGTCCCAATAGTCATCAAATTATGGTGAATTTGCAAATGGACTAATTGAAGCTCTTGAGCAGGAATTTGACTCTCGGGCTTATCTTTGAATTTCAAAAGTCCTTCCAAATCACTGAAGATTGGTTGAAGAATCAAGTCAATGAATTTTAATTTACTTTCGTCACTAATATTGAAAAGGGAGATTAATAAACCAACAGATTCAAACAAATATAATTGATTGTTGAAATTAGAAGGATCAACGATGTCCAGATCATCGTCTTTAGTTGGTAGCTCGGCTTTGATCACCAACAATCCGTCATTTAAATTCAAAATGAACTGACTTAAAAATCCCTCATCACTCAAGGAGTTTGGTTTGATAGTCTTGACAAATCTAAAGAACAAGTACCAACATCTATATTTAACTTTTTCATTTGGATTGAAAATTCCAATGTTACTGATGAAGAGTTGTAGAATTTTGAGGTTGAAATCCAAATTGGATTTAATTTCATTACTCATATTATTGAAGAACTTCATGATGATTTCAAATAAATTTAACTGATTGAACTCATGAGTAAACTTAGTGGCAGGTAATTCAACAAGTTGGATGAAAAATTTGGAGACTAATTCCATTGGCTTAGAAGTTGCTATTTCAGCTTTTGGTTGATTAATAACATTGTTTTTGACCGAGTCATGGAAATTAATTAATTGGAACAAACCCAATTCGAAATTGTTCCAATTTGCATTATTATTTTCATCAAAAAGTGATTCATTGATGATAATTGGTAAGGCACTCAAATATAATTCTGGCAATAAACCAGCAATTGTATCTTGGAAATATTTCAATTTTGTCCTGAACTCCTTGAATTCTTCAACTGCTTCTTCATCTTCCACGTCAAATGTCTCATCATCATATTTCATTTTAATGATAACTTTATTCAAAAGGGTCTCATAAAGCTCTTTAATGAGCAATGCATTATTTTTCTTAGTCAAAAGTAAGTATGCTTGGATGAAAGGAAATACTTGGACAGAGATTTCATCATAATCATTCGATAAGAAGTTGAAGATAAGTTGCCAATAATTTAATAAGTGACCGGTCAAAACTTGCTCGGTCAAACTTGGACTATTCTCGATAATATAACAGAATTCGGTAGCTATAGCGGTCACTAATTTTGCCAAATTTTCCAAGAAGTCAAGATCCAACTTCGAGTAGTCTAAACTTGAAATAACGGTTGATAAATCCAATAGGTTCAATAATTCATATTTCTTCTCTGGTTTCATTTTTTTGCTCATGATTTCCATCATTGTCAAACATGCTTCAGGAGAAAGCTTATTAATTAAAATTGAATTAAATAAATCTAAATAACTCTTATTAATGAACAAAGAGATCTCCATCCAGTTAACAAATTGGCCAATGACCGCCAAGACATTATTCATATTAGTTTCATTATAATTGGAATAACTCACTTCCAAGATTTTGAACCAACTTTCGATCAAAGCCGGCATATCATCAACTCTGATTTTATCTTTTAAATACTGATTTCTCTCGTTCAAAAAGCTGTTTCTCACAATCAATTTATCCCCGATTTCTTCATGGATCCCAATCATTAATCTGAGGTAATAGTCATAAGCAATTTCATTGCCATTCTCATTAATGAACAGAATCCAGTTTTTCAAAAAATTCGGATTGATAGATAAATAGTTCTTGGAGAATACCTTCGATAAAATATTAGTGAATTTGTTTTTTATGAACGGAGCTTCGGTTTTCTTGTCGAAAATAACTTGGCGGAGATACAGAAACAATCGCTGTTCAATATCATACAATTCAGTATCGTTCAAGTTTTCTAAGTTTTCTTCAATCACCTGGAGAACAAAGAACTTGAATTGATCATTAATGGATGATCCAGTGGCCAACAAAATGTTAGTACATGACTCATATCCTTCTTTCGTGCTTTTGATACTTGTAATGAAATCAAGAGCTTGTTGCTTTAGACCGGCATCGCTGGTGGGATCTAAAGCGATTTCAACTGCTTGACTGATCTGTTGTTCCATGTTGTAAAATTTTTCACGCACACTAGACTTGTGAGGAACGAAGAGGCAGAGAATGGAGTGACGAGCAGTAGGTTTACGTCGCACGATGGAGCGTTTGTCTCAGACCCATCTGGAGCCTTAAATCTGTGTATTGTATGCAGGTCCGATTTGGTAATAGTGGATTTAATGTATTAGGTGAATAGTGATGAATTGGATGTTTAGTATCTTGTTTAACGTTATCTTAGTTTCTTTGCATATATTTATATACTCTTCTCTACTACACTAGCACATCTTATTCAATATGTTCCTAACTCATTCTTATGGATTGATTCATCTCTTATGTACCTGGTAGTATAACCTTTCTCTATTCATATAATGTACTTGAGTTATGTTTCATCTATAGTAAGAGAAAGCAAAAGTTATTATAGAGTTAGAGGGTGTGCAGCGATTGGTTGGTTTTTTTATTTATTGTGTGAACTAAGCAATACTATAATACTAATTGTTTTTTCTTTTAGTATTATAATTTATTTTTTTGATTTTTTTTATTTTGACGTTTTTTTTTGTTTTTCTATTTTATGACATTCAACTAAGTAGTAACATACTAGTGAATGTAAATGTATTTGTTACTGTAACTGTAACTGTGAATATAAATGTAATTGTAATTGTAACTGAAATTGTAAATGTAAATGAAACTGTAACTGTAATTCAAATTGAGTCTTCCTTGTATAGTGATCTAGCTTTGGATCATTGATATTGATGAATATTGTAATTAATTTTCTTATTACTTATGGGCTTTTCTTTGGCAGAATCATCAAGAAGGAAATGTTTGATGAATAATCATGGATTGCCCAGCAGGAATTCATCCATTTGGGATGAAGAATAAGGAGTCAATGTGTACTTGGACAAATCATATTACTCTGCTATGAGCTCCCTCAAATAGTTTGATGCCCTCTTACTTTTATGATTTCCCCGAGAAGTCTCCTCCCATCTATCCTTTCCACTTAACTTTCCAATGGCGGGCTGCATCAAGGGTTCAGTCCTCTGCCGAGCTCTCTTCCAGAAGACGTAAGTTTACGGGAGATTGGTCAATTAATGAATGTTGTCAACTTCACAATAGTTAAGGTTTCCTTCCAGGCACATGTCCATTGGTATATCCCACCACTTTTTCTAACAAGTTCTATACACTATATACTATATATCTATTTACTCTTGTTAGAAAAATACCAGACCTTTCATTCCATCGAAACTAATGATCCCCTTCAATTCATTCATAATTAACCTATCATTAGCCTAAGCTATCAGATCAACTCAGTTTTGGTGGCTGTAAAGCGTATATATCTCATTGAAGAGATACCACCTCCAAAGAGGGTCCCAAAATGATTATAGGATCTACAAGTAATCTCTTCATCTTCATTTGAAAATGTCAGCGTCATAAGACATCACCATCATAATGGTTCCATTGAGTTGTGGGGATAGGTGTTAGAAGAGACAAATCTTCAAAACTATAAAACCAAAAGCAACACCAATCTATACACGTAGGGAGTTGTCATTGACAGAACAACATAAATTTGCCAACATCAACCACCAAATTCAACATATCTACAATCCCACCATTTCAGTGCTTCCGATTATTCAATCATATTCCTCCTCTTCCTTAGATATTGCCTCTACTACCCTCCTACAATATTCAAAACTAGATGGATATCAACGACCCTCAGCTTTTCTTATCTATATTATCACTTGAAGAACTCTAATATGAGCTTTTAACCATGCAAGACTGACTATTACTGCTGACTTCATATTCCTTATTACTGCTAGATTCATTATTATAAGAACCATTATTATTGTTATTAGCAGTAGAAGTTGTAGCTTCTTCAGGAATAGTAAAAATGAAAGTAGCATATTTATCATATAACAGTCCATATCCTGCATTTCTTGCATAGTTGTCTCTTGTTGAATTTATTCTTGCCAGTTCATCAAGTTTCATTTCAATTTCAGTTTCTTCCATTAGGAAGTCATGGATTCCTTTGAATTTACCAGTAACATCAGCAGCATGTATTTGAGCTTGTACATATTTCAAACGAATAGTGTCTCTCTTTGCTTCTGTTAAGTCTTTAATATATTTGTATTTTAACTTTTCAAAGTATCCAGAATCAGAATCAGGCTCTTCTAACATTAAAGTATCATACTTATTAGAAAAGTCGTATTCTTTGTCAATTTCATTTTTGACTTTAAGAATACTATTAAGCTTTGATTCTTTATCGAAAGGTTTGATTTGAAAACTTTCATCAAAACTTTCATCCGGATCTTCATAAAAGTCCTTAACTGCTACAGTTGTACAAAATTTAACATTACTGATTTCATTTTCGTAATCATGATCGATTGAATATGATGGTAGTTGTGAAAATGAAATATTCTTTGGAATACCATTAATTGGAATAAGATAATCATATTCGATATCCTTAGGAACGGTATTCCCTTCGGATTGAATATAAGTAGATATATCTTCCAAGGAAGTTCTACCGGAAACTTCACAAGTATGATCAATATTTTCAGAATTGATATCATTTTGATGTCTAATAATAAATTCAAGTTCATCATTATTGATTTCATCAATTAAGCTTTGAAGGTCAGGATGAACATAAGATGAGTCTGGATTAAATCCAATGTCTCCGGGTCTAATGTAAATTTTACCTTCGGAGTCGTTTACATGAATATTCAATGTGTCACTGGAGTATACACTAGAACAGTCTTCAAAGCCATCATTGATATCAATTAAGACATCTGATTTAAAATTGATTTCTATTTCAGCTTCGGTAATTTTTAAATCTTCCAATTGAACTTCTGCACCAACAGAACCAGCTAAAATAGGACTACTTTCAACTGAAACTTGTAATTTTTCAGAGATTTTAGTTTCCAAGCTTTCTTGTTCTGCTAATTCATTAAATAAATCCTGTTTTTTATCTTCGTGAGATTGAATAAATTTTATATCTTCAATTTCAGATTTATTTAATTCTTTTTCAGCAACGGGATAAAAAGTATCAGATTTAGACTTTTCTGCTGAAGAAGATTTATAAAGTTCAAATTGTTGTTTCCTAACATAGTCTTGGTTACTACACTTGGCAAAATTGGTTGTGATTCTAGTAAAATCTTTGTAAAATGAACCATATTCAGCCACTTTTCCAGAGTTTTTGGAAAATAATTTTGCTAACAAGTAATGTAATAATTTATATTCAAACCCGGATTTCTTGAAAGTAAATCCGGGTTTTTCTTGATTATCAAATTTCAAATCACATTGATCCTCTTCAGAGGATTTTGATGAACCGGTAATAAGTTGGTAATCGTCCTCCCATTTTTCATAAATAGAAGAACTTTCTTCATCAAAGTTTGGATTTGGAACATATCTAATTTTATTCCAACAATTAACATTAGAATTATTGTTATTAAAATTAATTCTAATTGGGGTAGTGTTTGAATTTGTTGGAATTCTAACCGAAGTAATTTGATTAGTTGGGTTAATTTGGTCGGTGGGTTGGTTGTTTGAGTATTGTTGTTGATTAAATTTACCGGTAAATGAAACGTCATTATCCCAAAGATTGGTATAATCAATGGAATCTTCATCGTCATAGATGATACTATTTGGTACAAAATTTGCAGCCAAATTACTTGAAACTGGGCTCTCGATTAAAGCTTCAATCGAGATGGTCTTAGACTCTTGAAACAGTTTCAATTCGACAGATTCATCCCATGGACATGGGTCGGTGTAAGGATTGAAGAAAGAAGATTCAGAATGGGAATCACAGATTGGATCCCATTGGGTTTGTGTTCTATGAACACAAGACCGGATTCTTCTAAAAGCTCTTCTAAAACCCATTTTAGAAACGGGATTTAAAACTTAAAGTTATTAAAGATAATAACTTGGCAACTGACAGAGGTCAATTGGGTTCAAACTCTATATGTGTAAAAAGTACTTTCTACAATAAAGATTGAAGGTGGGGGGGAGTGAGAATAAAATGGTTGCAAAAAGAAGTAGAGAAAAAGGTAAATCGAAAGAGATCCTGAGTGGAACCAGAAATTACACCATAGCCATTATTTGGCTATAAACACACATGGTATAGAGTTTACGTACTGTATATATATAGTATATCTAGGTAGGTTTTCATTATATAGCTGTTATTATACGTAGCCATATGATCAATACTTCAATACAAGTCATCCTACGCATACTTAACACCGTCATGTCAACTGAGAAGTATCCAAAGGAAAAGGAATTATTCAATAGCCTGGCGAACAATTAAACAGTGTTGTAAATATAACAGAGTGCAAGTTTTGCAACAGACAAATAGTGTATATATCAAGGCATTGCTTACGAGATAAGCTTAAAATCTCCCAAAGATTTTACTCAAAATATTAACAACTGAAAAGCCGGAAAACATCTACAGCATCCCCTTATCTCATTCCACTTTCTCCAATTTAACCAATCTTTTAATTGATTCAATAAAAGAGAGTTCTATGGTTATAGCAGAAGGCTGATCTTTTCTAGGCCATTGATGGCTTAACTTACAATGCGGTACTACAGTTAACATTGTTTGCCAGGGGAAAATCACAAGCTTGTAAGTAACAGAGTAATTATTTAACGGAGTGCTGCCAAATCCCTTAAATTTCACCTGAGTTCTGTTTAGATTTCAACAATACTCTTGAAAAATATTCAAATCACTATCTACTATAGAAGCGCATCTACTTTACCCTTTTTGTTAATCCCAGTGGCTGCAAAAAGTTTGTCGCGGAAGCGGCGATTATGGCAATACGAATTCAGTAACAATTATGATGGTAAATAAAACGTAGATTCTACCACTAGAAATTAGTTGATAATGTTATCAAAGAAGCAGTAGACCATAAAGAAGCAGAAATTGAATCTTTAGCCGGAGGAAAAGTCAAATTGTAGAACTACCATTTGTCGAGATATTTACTGGTTTTCAAAATACATCAAATGGTAGAGTCTTGGTACCGGCTCGGCCCCATTTATATCATGACATGACACGCACCTCTATGAACCTTGTAATAATTATATACAGCAACTACATAATGATGACATCGCGATTCAGCTATATACTCTATGGTAAAATAACATACTTTCTTAAGTGTTCAGGTATGGCATCATACAAACCTTTAGATTCTAACCAAATCTTTGAGAAAATTCTGTCACTATATTTATGGCAAGAATCAGCTAAAATTGTAACGACGTTGGAATCTTCCGGTAAGCGTTCGGCCAACTTAATAGCAGCAACCACATTTAAAGCGGAAGTACCCCCAACATAGATTCCTTCTTCATCTAATAACTGGTATAACATAGCGATACTGTCTTCATCGGGAATCTTAAAAGAATCATCGATAAGTTCTACATCAGGTCCTAAATTATCGGTAATTCTTCCTTGACCAATACCTTCGGTAAAGGACAGTCCACCTCTAACAATATCTTGTCCTTTACTTTGAATAAAAGAATGGACAACAGATCCTGGAGGATCGGCAAGGTAACATTGAGTCTTACCTGCAGAAATAGTCTTAAGATATCTGGTAATACCAGCAAATGTACCACCGGTACCTGTGGAACAAGTGAATCCATCGACTTTTCCATTCAATTGAGCCCAGATTTCTGGACCGGTGGTTTCGATATGAGCTTGTCTATTGGCAACATTATCGAATTGATTCGTCCAAACAGCATTTTCTAATCTGTCAGCGTGTCTTTTAGCTTGATGGTTATAATTTTCGGGGTTATCAAAGGGAACAGCAGGAACTGGATGGACCTCAGCTCCCAAAAGTCTCAAAGTATCAATCTTAGATTGAGCTTGAGTATTTGGCATATAAATGACACATTTATAACCTCTTGACCGACAAACATGAGCTAACCCGATCCCGGTATTCCCAGCAGTTCCTTCAATCACAGTACCACCTGCCTGAATCAACCCCTTTGATTCGGCATCTTTAATCACATATAATGCAGCTCTGTCCTTAATTGAGCCTCCAGGATTCATAAACTCAGCCTTGGCATAGATATTTCTACCGATTTTGTCGGAAATTTTTGGTAGTCTGATAATAGGCGTGTTACCTATAGCCTCTGTAAACCCATTGGCATTGAGAGGGATGAAAGGAGGTTTCACCGATAACAATCTTTTGAATATCACCTGCATTACTGGAAAATTTTGGTTTGACAAATGAGAATAATCATAGATTGTCACGTGAAGTGATTAATTTGGTGGTACACGTAATTGTCTATAACCGTTCATCTTCTTCAAGATACTGGAATTTACAAAGCAACTGGATCGGGAACACAGGGTTTGAATAGCGGTTTTTAGCTGTTTTCCCACTCTCTATCATCGTACATAAAAGATATCACCATAGTTTGTCGCCAACACCTTTTTTCTGTACCACAAAACCATATAAATAATATAACTAGACCTGTACATAGCTTAACATGCTTAAGTTACAACAATACGGAGAATTGAACGGGGAAACGACTGACCAAACCCCGAATGCATAATAATATGCATCCTCGGTGATGACAAGAATGGTTTGTAGCATCGTCTGTTTTTGTTAGTTTACCCGATATACATAAGATCGCTCTATAGTTGAAAGAACCAAAAACAGGAACTGACTAAAAAAAACAATAATTACCAACTTCGTCAATAAGGCACCGGCATCTCGTTTTAATGTCAACTGGAATGTGTTTCAAAGAAAAAAAAAATTAAATTAGTCTGGGCATAGGTATAACTTACCAGAGGTGTTTCATGAAATTAATTTCCAACTGCCTGGTAATAGGCAAGAATAAAGAGAGAATAATTGAGATAGAATTGCATAGTTGAACAGTATATAAATATTTAGAATATTAAAGTATAGTTTCTTGATGCTTTGCCAGTCCAGCTGGTCAAAACAAAAAAACATACAACAGCTATAGTACAATAAAAATACAAAAGACCACCAACTATCATACTGTTTTATTCAGACTATCACTTGAAATACTCGATCGATTAATATCTCGTAAATGAAGTCTATGATGTCTTGTCATATTACTCTTTACAGAAAATGGTTTGCCACAGTTTTTCCAGGGACATTTGAACAATTTTTGACCAGTATGACTATACATATGAGTTTGTAAAGAAGAAGGTCTTTTGAATTGTTTTTGGCAAATTGAACATTTATTTCTGGCCGCTGTTTGTGGTGACATATTATGATCTGTTTGTCTTCTAGGTTTCCTACCAGAAACGGCCCTATCTAGTCTAGCTTGCCCATATAAATTGGGGGATTGGGGGTTTTGACTGCTTGCTTGAGGGCCTTGTGATTGCCCTTGTCCATAGTATTGTCCATATTGTCCATATTGCCCCGGATACTGGGTTTGGTACTGATTTTGATATTGGGCTTGATATTGGGCTTGATATTGACCTTGAAGATTCTGATATTGGTTTTGATGTTGCGATGGTTGACTCGACAGTCCATAATAGTAGTCGGATGTTAATTCAGATACTGGATTAGGAAGTATCGGCGGTAATTCATGATGGGCATTTGATGAAAAATAACTTGAACTGGTAGTTGTAGCTAAAGGGCTCGTTCCTGTACTTGTGCTTCCAAAAAACTGGCTATTTGTATTATTTATAGGAACAGATATTGGGGCCGATACCAAGTTCATATTTGGATTACTATAATAGGGCTGAAGGGGTGGTAAATTTGGAATATCTTCTGACCGTTCTTCCAATGAGGTCTGAGCCTGTGTCGGTCCTGGCCCTGGCCCTGGTCCTGGCCCTCCCAGACTTTGACCAACAGTTTGGGACAGAGGCTGAGCAGAAGAAACAGCCTGAGCAGAAGGAGCGGTGGTCAGGTTACCATACAGCCCATATATCAGAGATTGGCCATGTTTTGGTATTTGTGCATTATAGCCTTGGTAATGAATCTCTTGAACCGAGTTTCCTGTTGGAGTGGAACTGGAGCCGTACGGCTCTGGAATGAGGCCCGACCCAGCCGTACCACCACCTAAGTTACCTCCACCAGTGCCACTATTAGCAGCACCAAAATTGGGACTTGCGTGAATATTCCTTAAAGGGGTATAAGATGGATTCATAAACAGTTGCATGGAATTTTGGGACTGAACTTGTTGCATATCCTCAGGCACCGGTTGCACTGACTGCACCGACTGCACTTGATCAATTAGTTGAGAAGATCGGCCAAACTCAGTTGGATCTTCTGGATTTAAATTAGTGTTCGTTATGTGTTGAGGGTTGGATGTATTTAAATTTGGATTATTAATGGGAATCAGATTGTTAGAGGCTGTACTTGATTCCAATAATTTCAATAAATTTGACATCCATATATGAAGGAATTATAGGAATGGCAAATGTTGGTTCAGGTCTTACTTAGAGGAGGACTTATTTATAGTTTCCTAATACCCTAAGCCCTTTCCCGAGTATTAGGTAATAAATAACAAGAAAATGATATAGAAAAATAAAAGAATCTCAAGATTTCAAGAATTTGAATGGCTTTTATTGAACTGCCGATTCAATTAATCTTATTATTTTTTTTCCTTTATTTCATTTTTTGGCTTTTGTAAAAATATTTTTTGTTTTTTTTATTTTAATTTCGTAGGGCGAAAATCAATTACGAAATGTTCGTATTTGGACATATACAGGCCAAGACAATCTACTGATTGTAAAAGAAGATTTAACTAATAATGGACATTATTATAGTACTTGAATAAAGCATATATTACAGGAGGTCTATAATTAGAAAAGATCGAGTCTGGGTAAACACGAAAACGATATGTATATTTACCATCTAGCTATAGGATCGGCGATAGTTTGCTAGATTTCCCAGCGATTGCCCAGGGAACATCTGCATCCTGTAAGCAATACTGTGGTACTGCATGACGCCCACATATATTTTAATGGTTAATATACATGATGCCAGATTAGACCGAATGGAGCCTTAGCCAAAAGGTTAACTTGGCGTTGAATGCAGGTTTTTATAACCAAGGATTGTGGCCCTGATGTCGAGGATCTCACCCATCAGATCGCTTACATTGTCACTCCACAATCAATAGCTGCAGACCCTGTTATGCATCATGAACCGCAAATCATATATCAGATGTTTCTATAATGTTTCGTATATAATAAAATTTTTTGTTGTTATACAAGTTGTCATAACAAGCATTGCCCTTTTTCAAATTAGCAAAGCAACTTATCTCTTGGACGATGACAAGTCCCCATTTCTTTTGAGGTGTTCTCATTTTCGGGTTATGGACCCCGCTGGAATTCCGGTGACTTTGACTGACCTATTGCCCAAATAGGTATTGGTCTTTTTTTTAATTCACTTGGCTAGCCCCAGATATCACTGAATAACTTACTGCACATGCTATAGATGCCAAATATTCCTTTGATTGCATTGATTTTGATGTGTCCCATTATATGTGATCCCCTGTCATATAACATATCCTGTTATCTGGCGGTCTTATACGTTTCTCTACTATACTCTGTAAAAAAAGCCAAACCACCATTTGTGTTTTTCTCAACTCTCAACCATCTAATTATTTGATAAAATCATCTTTGAAAAGATTCTTTTTTTGGGCGAAAATCGTCGTTTCTATCTTTATGCACATGGATTTATAATTAGTCGACGAGAATTAGTGATTCGGTTACCTAAAGTTAAAATTTACGGGGGCTGCTTACCAAGAACTTGCCGCCGTAAAACTCAAAAAAAAAAAGTTATAGAGTGCATACGTGGGGCCACGCTATCATAGCTGTCCCTTTCTAGCCTGTTATTGTTCTACCGCGATACGTTTAATTAGGATTAGGTCTTCGTATTTCAAAATTTCCGCTTTTCTGATGCTCAAAATTTATGGGAGTCTCGGGCTTCTCCTGTACAGCTCCCATATCAATATGAACGTTTATCGCCTGTTCGGTAAACTGATCTACAATACTTTAAAGGGGGATGAGACCATCTTCTCCAATGACCAATGATGCTTATTTCTGGTCTTCTAACTCTTGTATTGTATTCAGGCATCTCTTCTTGACAAGCTGTTATATACACCAGATGATCTGTAATCTTCTTATATCCATCAAGCTCCCACACGACGTATATCACCTCAACTCACCTTGAAAAAATGCTTCTAACCTTGGAACCGAAACGTCATTTTTCTTCGGTAGATCCACCATGTAATTTGATTACCTATTTGGGAATATTTGGGTGAGAAATATTTATTGGGTTTCTAAAGACAGCTGTTAGTCTTGATAACTACAGTTCCCCTTAATTTTCGAGATTTTCATAATAGGTAGATCAATGGTGATTGTTCGCTTACATAAAAGATAGTCATATCCTAAATTTAGAACAGGCTTAGACAGAGTAATTCATATATCTTGCAGCCAGCCATCTGTTTTTGGAAACTTATTAGGAAAGTCGCAGTATATATGAGTGCTCCTAACCACCAGCCACCAGTTTACATGAATTTTTGATTTAATTGGCCAAGACAAACCAGGTCTATATTTACATTTACTAAAGTTAGGAACAATGCCAGTCAAGTTTGACGTAAGGAATGACTTTTTCCCCTTTTTTTGGGGTTTGCGATGTCTGATTCGGTTTTGATCATGATTTCTACTATAATGGCTCATAATAATGCTGGCTGCAAAAAGGAGACACTGATCCATCTCAAGCCATTTGTTTACACACTTTCAACTATATAAAGCCATTCATCTATCCTTTCTTATCCATTCTATCATCATCGAACATTCAATAGTTCTTTATATAATAGACTTACTCCATAGATAAATCAAATCCATTCTTACAAAAATGTTACCAATTCTTTACCTTATTGCTGTTGCCATGGCTGCCTATGTTCCATCTGATAACTATTCTACGTTAACCCCGGATGCTGCTCCAACTGGTACCACTGACTACGAACAAAAATTCGGTATCCAAATTGAAACTATTTCAGCTGCTCCTTCTGCTTCTGCTGCTGCCAAAAGAGAAGTTAACCAAATTGGTGATGGCCAGATTCAAAACCCAACTTCTACTGATGATGCTGTTACTAAAGTAGTCAACCAAATTGGGGATGGTCAAATCCAAAACCAACCAACTGCTTCTGTTATTAATCAAATTGGTGATGGTCAAATCCAAAACCAACAAAATCCTGCTACTCCAACTGCTTCTGTTATCAACCAAATCGGTGATGGTCAAATTCAAAATCAACAAAACCCTACCCCTGCAACTGCTTCTGTGGTTAACCAAATTGGTGATGGTCAAATTCAAAACCAACCAACCGCTTCTGTTGCTGCTCAAATCGATGATGGTCAAATTCAAAATGAAAGCAATGGATCTGCTAAATTACAAACTTGTAGCTCCGATAATTCTTTGTCGATGTCCTTAAAGGGGTCTATCTTGACTGATTCAAAGGGAAGAGTTGGTGCTATTGTTTCAAACAGACAATTCCAATTCGATGGTCCTCCACCTCAAGCTGGTTCTATCTACGCTGCTGGTTGGTCTATCGAAGATGGTTACTTATCTTTAGGTAACAATGATACATTCTACCAATGTCTTTCTGGTGATTTCTACAATTTGTATGATCAAAATGTTGCTGACCAATGTGCTGAAGTTAAATTGGCTATCGTTGATTTAGTCGATTGTTAAAAATCAAATAGTTTATAATGTCCTTTATGTATTTGTCCATAGTTTTATGTCACGATTTTTCATGTAAATTGTACCTTTTTTATAAAACTCTATACTTTTTATATACTTTTATTTTCCTGTCATAGTGTACTGTACACTGGAATAGAATGAGTTATCAACAAAATATTGACCATTTTCAGTTAATTCATTATAAAATAAAGAAATCGAATTAAAATTTTGGAATGGGTCGTCTGTTTCCAGGCTCGCTTCCGTTTTGCTGGTATTAGTACCTTTCAGAGTAACGGCATTAGGATTACATTTTGTCTCGAATTCCTTTTCAATTTTTTTGGGAGCTTTGCCTCCATTTTTATTTAATACAGGAAGCATTGGCGGTTTTGTGTTTCTTAATAAGGCCCAACTTACGCTTTTAAAGAAAGGGTGCGTCTTTATATCAGTAGCTCCATTTTTACTACCCAATCTTTTATTTTCATCTTTTATTAAAAGTTTTCTTATCAAACTTTTAGTGCTTGAACTGATGTTACCATTTTTGGTATGCTTTGTATCTGGAAATTTGACCTCTTTTTTTAATACATTGGAAAATGTCTTTTTTCTATCTCTACCCTTGAAAGGAGTCGTACCATATATCATTTCATAAATGAAGATTCCTAAAGTCCACCAATCAACCAATGAAGTATGACCTTTTCCTCTGATTACCTCTGGAGCAATATACTCTTCAGTACCAACAAAAGAATTAGTTCTGAAGCCTTCAATACAAGATTTGGTATCTAACTTCAAATCGTTAACAGTTGGGCTTTGGATGAGGTTTGTTTGTTTACTCAAATCGAAATCCAGTAACATGATATGACCGGACTGATGTAGGAGAATATTTTCTGGTTTCAAATCACGATAAATGAACCCATTTAAATGTAAATATTCTAAGGCTGCCACCACTTCGGAGGCATAAAATCTAGCGTCCAGTTCACAAATACAACGATTTTCTCTTGTTTGTAACGCCCTAAAAAATTCTCCGCCCATACAATATTCCATACAAAGGTAAAGATACTCTTCACTTTGAAAAGAATGGTATAAAGTTATGATAAATGGATGGTTACTACTGGAAAGAATTTCTTGTTCAGTCAACACACGTTTGATTTTATTTCTTTGAATCATTTCCTTTTTATTCAATACTTTCATGGCAAACAATCTATTGCTGAGTTTTTCCTTCACCAAGTAAACTTTTCCAACGTCCCCTTCTCCCAATAGTTTAATCTTCTCGAATGACTTAGGACTGACTTGCACATCGGTAATTTTGGTCAGAGACTTGGAATACATCCGTCCTTGAGTAGAAGATCTAGGTCTATTTTTAATAGTAATTTCACCAATGTGTTTAGAGAGATCAAATTCTGTATCGTCCTTAAATTTACCCGAAGAACTAGATGAGGTGCTTATTTCTATCGGCAGTTGACGTGTTGTTGGGAGACTGCTGTCACTGCGAAGCAAATTAACTAATGGGGCCGAAGCTACACGTCTCAAAGTTCTTTGAAAGGGAGTGGCAGGAGGACTTTCCACGTTACTGTATCCCGAGCCGGCGGGTGTACTAAACTGATGAGGAGACAAATTTTGAGATGAATATTGAGCTGCTTTCTGTGGCAGAGTTGGGGTTTGATTGTCTGACAGTTGTCGCTTAGGACTCTTGAAATATGGAGGTTGTGGAGGGACAAGCATCTTATCATGCTCGGGGGAATTCACCAGTAACACCGAGTCATTATGTCGTAACAGAACTGTGACATCACCCTTGATGAAATTATCGAGTTTCGTTGAAGAAGCGGATGATTGCAACCCCGGGCTTGTGTTGCGTTTTGAGAATCGTTTCATCATGGTAAGAGGAGCATCTTGTTTAACAGGATAACTTTCAATGTCTTCCTTTCGAGTATTTGAACCATTACTGGTCTCGTGGTGAAGTGGCAGGGATAACTTGAAGAAACTTTTTAGTTTGGAGGAATCTTCGCCGAGTGCTGAATCTTGTTGGCTGAGGTCGATCTCCAGTTTGGGCGATGATCCAATGTTGAGAAGTCGTGAAATCGAGATAGAACGACCCCGAGTTTTCCCCTTGTTTCCCGGGGAATTGGTGTTGTTACTGCTACTAGTATGGCAACTTTCTGTGTCAGATTTGACAATAACTGGAGGCTTTAACATGTCGTAGAAGTAGTTGTGGAGTAGAAATTTGTTGGTACGAGCCGCGCGGAGAAGCAATGTCTATCCAGTGGTAGACGCAACGACGGTTGGCAGACGCAACGATTCTTCTGAGAGTCGTGTTACGACAGCCTGGCCCTCCTATTTTGTTTCACATTGTGTAACTGTCGTTTCATACTAATCAAATCATACATACTACAGTATACTTCTTTATTGTTCATTATCTATACATTAACCTAACATAAATGCGGTGGTAATAAGAAATTAGGAATGGAGTTTTTAATATAATAAATATGTCCACAGTTCTTACACTCCATTTGTCCATCAACTATATTACTTTGTATGAGTAATGTGTGTAAGTCTTTTAACACCACTGCGTCATCCTCCATGATGGGATCGAGGTTCTCTGGCTTTTGAGCAGGAAGATCTGACTTTCCTAAATCGTTGGCAACTTTGACTACCGCATCCCAATCGAGCTTTTCGAGCATATGAGCCACGAATTCGGGTTTGAATTCTTGCAGTTCGTCTAACACGACTTCACAGTCTTTGTAATGTAATGGAAATGCATCATCGGAAGCGGCACACCCCTTGACAGCACATTTAACGAAATTGGTGGTCATGAATTTCATGGTGATGTATTGAGTTTTGTTATCAAGATCTTTAATTTTTCACTCGCGATGAGATGAGTCTCTCATGCAGAATCGAGCCTATATCTTGTTTTTCAAACTGTGGCCTTTAGACCTAAAAGTTTCTCGTAAGTCATGAGTTTTCCATCGACACCAAACCTCTTTAAGCAATCGTAAACAGTATAAACTAGATTTAAATCCAACTCGCTGTCCTTGGTCATTTCTATAGCCTCTTGTCTCTTGCCCTCGTCGAGTAGTTTTTTTGCAGCCATAAAGTCGCCTGAAGAGTGAATAATATGATAATTAAAGTATGAGTCTAAATTAGGAATTAACCACATAAGTCTTCCTAAATCATTTGACTGATTGACTACCTTTATAAGCAACATAACCAATTGCTTAGTGAAGATATCCACTTTAACTTTCTCTACATTATCATCATCAATGGTGAACGCAAAATCATTATTGCCATTGAATGTGAGTAAAACGTTTTCTCCAATCAGTTGAAAAATTGCCTTATTTACAAGTAAATCGACATAAGGATATAATCCATTGTCACTGCAAATGTCAATAATCCTATACAATGTATTCCTCGACAAAATCAAGGGCTTTTTGGTGACATAATTGATCACATGTAGCCTATCAACTGGCCTAGATTTAATAAACCTCGATTTAGATAAAAGTGCACTGTAAATAGAACGACTGAAGATTCTTTCAAGTTCAACAAATTCTTCAAATTTCATATATGATAACAAATGTTCTATAATGTCTGATTCCCCGGTTTTATCATAGTATTCAAACAAAGTTTTGAGAAGCTCGGGATCTTGTTCCACAGCTTCTTGGTACAGTAATGCGATAAGTTTTGGCAGTCTCTTTGATGAGAGAGTACTTGCCAGAAATTTGTCTGATCGGAGGTTACGTAATACTATTGCCAGGTATGCTAGTAAATCAGCTCGATTCAAATGATATAGTAAATAGTTTAAAACCTTAATCAGTGGTGGATGTTCATTAGAGCCGAGAACCTTTATTGTTTCTAATATCACCGCCGCCTTTTGGTTTTTGTCTTGAACATTTTTGGCGGGTGTACCTGCTACTTTACTGGTGGATCCATATACATCAAAAACCAGATCAAGCTTGTTGTAGTACAACTCATCCTCACTGTACCGAGACCGGTAGCCGACCTTAAGTCCACTGGAAAATCGGGTTGTTTCTGACATCTCATAATTAATAAAACTTCCACTATTGAAGTGGTCATATAGGAGTCGGTTTCGCTTTATACTAGAAAATTCTGGATCCTGGCTCATAGATTCAAGAATCTCTGGAATTTGACTCTTCATTGGCTCGAAATTTAAGTCAATCTTCAGTGCAAAAACAGGAGAGCATTTCTCACCATTCAAATGACGACGTAGGTTCAATTCCACTAAGATTGTGGTGAAAAAATCATGAACAATTGATTGGATGGATGCTTGAATAGGGTGATAATAAGAAACACTTGAGGCATGTAAATCAGATATACTATTAATGTCTCTCTGAAAATCGAAAACTTCTGGAGTGTTTTCATTCCTCCCTCTTCCTCCTTTGATACCCTCGAGAATATCCGATGTCTTGCAACTATTTCCCTGTAATTTTTTGTGATAAGTAGTAGCTAAATCTTTAGCTCGCACGAACTTCTTGATGTCTATATCGCGTCTATTGTTATATTTCTTCCGCTGTTTTTCAGTTATAGCAATCCCTTTCTCATTCAAAGAACTATAATTAACAAATCTTCGTAGTAGCACACCAAATTCCCATTTTAATGGGGGCACTGCCAAGTTCCCTGTCATCAGCATTACTCTCATCAGATTGCAACCAAAGTTTTCAGTGCGGCTCTTACAGATCGCGAGTCAACGAAAAATAAATTTGTCGACTTAAAATCTCCCCACGTATACCATGAAGTTATCAGCTATCTTGACCGGAATTGTTTCATTAGCATCTGTTGCCACTGCCGTTGTGGCTGAACAACCTATTGCTGGGGAGCCATCTGCTGTCCTCAAATTCAACGTCGATTATACCATTAAAGAACGTCCAGATTCTGAAGCCACAGACGTGGTTGATTTATTCAATGGTGAAACTATCACTTTAGACTATGTAGTCTCTAACGATGAAGAAGATCAAATTTCCATTGTCGGGGTTGCTGGTTCTTTTAGAGATCCAACCACTAATGAAGTCAATACTAATATCACTGCTGCTTCAGTGGGACCAATTGTTTTGGAACCTGGTCAATCACAAAAATTTAGTCAAGCTATTAACTTAAATTTGTTACCAGATAATTATATTTTATCGCCAGTCTTGATTGTTTACCATGCTGAAAGTTTTGTTAATGTTAGTCCAAGACCTCAATTAGCTAACGTCTCAGATTATCCAATTTCTTTATTTAACCCTCAATTATTATTATTGGAAGTTGTATTATTAGCTACCTTTGCTGGTATCGGTTATTTCTTGTATGAATCTTTCGGAAAAGCTTACTTAAAAGGAACTGCTCCAACTAAGAAACCTATTTCAAAGCCTGTCAAAGTATCTGCTTCATCCACAGGTGCAACTGGTGCTGATGGTAAATCTTACGATTCCCTGTGGATTCCTGAACACCATATCAAGAAAACTAAGAAGAAATACTAAACAATATATATTGACATTTGCTCGGCTTTCTGTATATTTACTTAGTACATTCCCACATCCTCTCATGTACATCTTTCCCCTTTCACCACCCTCATATACACTCCATCAATTTATTCCCTTGTCTATAAATTGTTTGTTTGTCTTTTGCCTGTGCCCTGGGTTCATGGCTAACTTCTCTGGCTGCCGCACTGTGTCCCGCTGTATTACAGGCTTTATCTTCATACCGCATCGCTTATTCAATGCAATTGTACCTTAACGAGACCCCCCGAACCTTTGTCGTGGTTTGTGGCGAATCAGCTCTCATTATAAGACACCCGTCTCCCACCTACAAAAAAGAACAGCATCGACACCTTTCCAACAAATCCAAAATTGTTCAAAATGACAAAGTGATCGTTGAGTACGTCAAATCTGAATTACTTGATTTGTCAAAATTCCATCAGATAACTCCCCAAATAGGCTTGTTGGGTCTACTAGGTCTTTTTAATATGAAAGGAAACATATATTTGGGGTTCATCTCTGGTTCTCGAGTGGTGGCAACGCCAAAACTTGGTGAGAATATTAGAGTTATAGAGGCTGTGGAATTTTACTGTTTAAATACCGATAAATTTGATTACCTCCTTTCCTATTCTTATGAAGAACGGGAAAAGTTAAGGAATGATTACCCTGCAGCTTCGGTACGAAGGTTTCTTTGTGAAGGAGATTTTTTCTTCTCCTCTGAGTTTGATATAACATCCAATCTTCAAGAACGAGGTTTTGAAAAACTGCAAGGCTTTACATTATTTGCCGATTCGCCCTATTATGAAAGATACTCGTGGAATAACTTTTTGAACTCGGAATTTATCAATTTTAGGAATAGATTAACCCCTGAAGAAGCCGTATCGTTTGATAAATCAGGGTTCTTGATCACTATCACTAGAGGTTATGCCAAGACTCTAAATATCTCGTTGAAAGATCAGAATGATGCGCTATTAACATTAATCAACAAGCAATCTTGTATCAAAGAAGGACCTTTGTTTGGAGAATGGGGATGTGATGACAAAGGTGCCGTTTCCAATTTTCAAGAAGCTGAGATTATCATATACTCAGAAGCTTTCTGTTTCAGTTACACCATTGTGAAAGGTAACACTCCTATATTTTGGGAGGTGGAAACCCATTTTTCTAAAACTAGACTTATCAATAGATCCAGTGGGAAAACAATTGCTTTCAATAGGTCTTTCGATACTAGTCATCATGCGTTCAAAAAACATATGGACACCTTGGTCGGTCAATTTGGTGGTGTTCATATAATAAAATCAATTCCTAAGGAAGCTGACAACTTCAAGTCTTCCTTAGGTGAAGCCCTAGATAGGCACATTGAATATTTCAATCGACAGACCGCAAAACTTGAACGTAATGAATTGAAATTGTTTGAAAATAGAGACGATAGTGAATTTGATTTGGAAGATCCTGAAAAAAGGGAATTGGTGTATTCCTTGAATTATTCAGATATTCCTCTACGAAAATCGACCATGAAAAAAATGGGCTATACTAGTATCTCCCCCTATGATCTCGTTGAGCCAGTAATGAAACCTATGCTAGATTATGGAGCTTTGTTCTATGATTTCAGTAATCAGTCTTATATTGGAAAGCAGCTAGGAGTTTTCAGAGTAACAACGTATGATAGTTTGGAGAAAGCAAATTTTTTGTGTAAAGCCCTTTGCCAAGAAGTTATAGAATTAGCTTTCCGAGATATAGGAGTTTCACTAGGTAATGACATCTTGGAAAAACATGCAAAACTTTGGAAAGAATGTGATGAATTCATTAATAAAAACATTGCTAGCTTCATAAGTTATTCGGATAAATTGCATAAATCGAGTGCCACATCCTCAAAAAAGAACTTTAAATCTAAGGTAAGTAAAAAATATTTAAGTCCAGTTATTGACCCCAAAGTGAATGAAACTGCATTATTGAAATTACTTGGACGGTTGCAGGATCAAACTGCTGTCACAATTCATAACCCTATTCATGACTATATTATTAAAGAACTTCATAAGCTATCGAAATCATACACCTCAAGTAAAGAGATCCGTTTATTTGCTCTGACATTCAACGTGAATGGAACTTCTTATAAGGGAGATATAAAAGATTGGCTCTTCCCTCCGAATAAAGAGAAAGTGGAATATGATTTGGTATTTGTAGGGATTCAAGAGACAATAGAACTTACGGCAAGTAAAATGGTTAACGTAGATTCTGAAAATAAACGGACATGGGACAATCACATCAAATGGCATTTAAATCAATTCAGTTCCAAAGACACTAACTATATATCCTTATGGAGTGGCCAATTAGGTGGATTATCATTATTTTTGTTTGCGAAGAAATCAGAAGTATCAAAAATCACCCAAGTTGAAAGTGGATTGAAAAAAACTGGGTTTAGAGGAGTTAGTGCTAATAAAGGGGGTATAGCTATCCGATTGAATTATGAAAGTACAGGTTTATGTTTTGTCACATCCCATTTGGCTGCTGGGCTTACCAATTCGGTAGAAAGACATCACGATTATAAGGTGATTTCAAAAGGGGTTAAATTCACTAGAAATAAAAGAATAAAAGACCATGATGTGGTGATCTGGTTAGGTGATTTAAATTATCGTATCAACTTGACTAATGAACAAGCTAAGTATTTGATAGAGAAACAAGACTATGCCAAGCTATTTGAATACGATCAGTTAAATTTACAAATGGCTAATGGTGAAACGTTCCCGTTTTTTGACGAACAAGAAATTAAGTTTCCACCAACTTATAAATTTGACAATAATACTAAAATCTACGATACAAGCGAAAAACAGAGAATACCTGCTTGGACTGATAGGATTTTATACATGAGTCGGTCGAATTTGATCAAACCAATCTACTACGATTGTATACAAGACCTTATATTTTCTGATCATCGTCCAGTGGTTGCAGCATTCACTGTAAAAATAAACGTTGAAAATGAAACAATGAAGAAGAACCTTCGAGCTGAAATTTACCAAAACTATATAAAAAAGTTTGGGGAAATCAATGATTTACTTATCAGTAGTAATTTATCGAATCTTAATTTAGACAGTAATGTGTTACCAGCCCCATCCTCAGATAAGGAAAAATGGTGGTTACCAGGGGGGTCATCAGCTAAAGTCAATATTCCCGAATTAAACAAGCCAGACATAGTTGTCAATCCAAGGTTCCCTAAAAACCCATTCGAGGACACCGAAGAACCAGAGTTTGTTAACTTGGAAAATCTTAGATGATTTATATATTACTCATAAATGTATATTAGTTGGTGTCTTTTTTCTCCTCTCTCTTATCATCTTCTTTCAACGAATCTGGGTTCAAATTTTCTGCGTCTCTTAAGATTGAGTCCATCTTAGTATCAAGATTATCTAACATCCTTTCAAGTTTAGAAGCTTGCATTTCTGCCTCGTTTAATTGCTTGTACGTTTCAGTAAAATCTTCCGACATGATTTAATGAGTTTTTCTGGTTGCGAAACACCATGTATTACTAGTAACGAAGATTGAACATACATAAATATAAAAGTAAATAGTGACAAATTATGCCTTTCCCGACAGGTAAGAAGATTCTTCAACGATATCGTTGTCAACTTCCTCTCCGTTACCAAAGTCTCCATGGTAACCGTGATCGAGTAAGTAGTTTTTAAACTTGATGTCCTCTTCCAATAAGTCACCTTCTTTCAAATGGGGAACAAAGAAAAAGGCTACTAGAACACCGGCTAATCCACAAATAGCGGCAATTATAAACGTCCATTGTTTACCTAAATTCATTTGTATAGGAGTAAATGTTTTGGTACCTACAACAGCACCGACTTTACCAATTGCAGCCGAAAATCCGTACATTGTACCTCTGATTGGAGTTGCGTAAGATTCGGAAGAAACTAAACCTAACATGTTACCAGGACCCAAATTCCCACAACTTTGCATTAGCCCATAGAATACAACAAATAATGGGACAATTTTAGATATCTTGTGATAACCAATTCCAACGATTAATCCAAAGACAATATATCCTACGAAACCAAGGATAAGAGTGTATTTTCTACCAATTTTATCACATATTAAAGCACCAATGACACAACCTGGAAGGGCGATGGCACCCAACAATAAATTCCATTCAGCGATTTTGTCTAAATGACCCTTTTCGTTATCTGCCAATACTGAATCAATAATACCAGCAGAGAAAATACCATTTGGAAATGTAACAAAATCGTACAAAAACCAACAGAGACAAGTACCAATCATTCTTGGCCAGTAGTATTTAATACATAACCAATAAGGCACATTCCTCTTTAAAGCAGATTTCTTGTATAATACGGAAGTAGCCATCTTCATCCTAAAATAGAATACGGATAATGGCCAGAATGCACCAATTGCAAACATGGTCCGCCATAAACCTTCATAGTTCTGAGTGATTTGAAAAACAATTAAAAAGATTATCAAGGCAAATGGGCCTCCGAAAGACAATGGAAGATTGGTCACCAATACGAAAGTCATACCTCTTCTCTTTACTGATTCATTTGCAGCCTCACTTGTACTAACTGAACAACTTGGATATTCAGCTCCAATTCCAAAGCCTGTTACACCTCTTGCGATAATAAGCATCCATAATAACCCGTTATTAGAAGTTCCATGAGATGCTGCACAAAGACAAGTTCCTACAATCACAAACACAGTAGCAATAATGATAGCATTCTTTCTACCGATATAATCGGCCAGAATACCAATAACCACTTGTCCAAAAATGGTAGTTATTAAACCGGCATTGGAAACATTGGTCTTCATATCTGCAGTATATTCTTTTGGGAATTCTTGCGTCAAAACTTGATTAGTCATTGACATAACGTTATTTTGGTATCCATCGGAGATCAATGCAAATCCAGCGCAAATGATGATTAAAACATCTTTCAATTGAGCCCCTTTCGTCAATCTACCTTTTCTTTCTTCAGCATTATACACAAAATGTTGCTTGTGTTCTGAACTTGTATCTTGGTATACTTCAATACCTTGATCTTTACTATTGTTATCCATATTGTAATTAATCGGAACTCTACAAGATACCCTAAGTGTATAATTAAATTCCGTAAATGGGAATCGTGTGGACTTTTATATTACAAATACGAAGATAATAGCTGCCTGTTGAAAAATATTAAAAAAAAACTCTAATTTTATACGTGTATCACGATTGTATCAATTAATTGCCTGCCCCACATGCCTCAATAAGAAGGGGAAGGGGAGGAGAAATTTCTTATTCCGGTGGTAAATCATTATTTTAAAGAACGGCACTGACAGATATCTTTCGGGTGTAATCCAAAGTTTTTCCTTACATAAAGCCGGTAAATCACTCACTCATACTACAGATCTCATTTAAGGTTAGACTATCAACTTATTCCTTGATAACATTATTGATCCACGTGTAGGTGTGCGCTTTAATCAAAGTTATTTTACATGCAAATCCTGCAAATTTGGCAAGAAAAATTATGCACGTCAAAAGTGACACAACTGATCTCCACTTTTAGTCAGTGACAAAGTCTCAAGGTTATCAAGTACTTATAATTGTCTTTTCAAAAATTAATTGTTCCCTCTTGTTTCCCACTTTAATCCATCTTTTGGAAAATTGGTCTACGTAGAAATATGCTTTGGACCCCAGTTTTTTATTGAATATCTAACTATGTCATTCTCTGAGCCGCACGATATACATGTGTCTGGTAATAAATAAAATCGAAAGGCACCAATACCAGGGCTATATTGAGATAAAGATCTAGCCACTACTCTTTGAAGTCAATAATGGCTTCTTCAAGTTTCCAAGAAATATAAAACTTTCTTATGTTCAAGCCAGCCGAAGGTATGAATAACACCACGGAGGGTCCTTTTTTTTTCCTTGGCACGTCAAAATTAGAGGGGATACTGATCGATCGTTTTCTCAAGAGAAATTATCATTTTATTAGCTGTTTATATTTGTTGATTATCTTGTATTAAGGGGGGGAGGAGATTGATACGAAATAGTGATAGAAAATTACTTGAGAGTTGGTAACCCCTATAGTTACTATAACTTTCTGTTCTTTATTGTTTATGTTACTCACCAGGAAAATTCTCAAGCCCTTTGCTGAAAGTCGAGTATTCACAGTGACATAAGACTCATAGACGATTGAAGTAAAGGTCGTTTTCATTTCTCATGTCCACTAAGACACTTTGCTAGACTTTCTTTTCTTGTCATAATAGGATCCTACACTTCGTTGAGTAGCTGCAAGTCTTTTTTTTAAAAAAATGTCTGTTTTAAATTCTAGGCCTTCTCTTTGACTTAAAACCCATCTTCGTTCATTTATTTCCAACCGCTGGATTCCCGCCAATTATCTCAACACACATCAGTTGTTTCTGTTCTCTAACTCCCAGCTAGATACTTGAATGAATTCTTGACACAAAAAAGCTCCTAATTTAACAAGGGTTGACCCGTATCATATGTGTCGGTTTCAGTATTGAGACAGAACGAATTCAATCTATAAACCCATCACCGATGTGTGGCCATAAAGAATGCTATTCCCGAAATTCGTCAGTCATCACTAGCGCCCCTTGTAACCTCTAACCTAAGGAATTCATACCTTAGTTGTTTATTAACTAGGTGGAATTAGGGAGACATCTCGAAAGAAATAACAGCCTACTAATTTGAAAATACATTAATAATAAAATCAAGGTAAAGATACTCAAAGAGCATATATGGATAGCTTCGCAGATTTACCATGTAACAAAATTTGCAACCATTTAAAAATTTAGAATGATTTTGAATATATCTAATTTTTTCCAAAGATCGCTTTTCCTCTCTTTATCTTCATTCTGTAATTGATTAATCCCGTTCGTCCTAAATCAATATAAATGTCGTGGTAATACAACTCTGAAGCAACAAAAACTATACTCACCTTGAATAACCGGGGTGATCTCAATTAAGGCCCTGGCACCCGCACATTTACTAGTGGGTGTCTGATACTCGGCTATTGAGCAATTTGACCTGCTCAGGCCCGGACGCCGGAGTGTGGCAGTAGGTTACTGCGGCGGGTCTTTCAAATTTAACTCCGGTTCCGGTGCTGGGGAGTATCACCCCACTTAATAATGTTAATGTTTCTGGTGTGTGTTCACCAAATTCATCTCATTCCTCTCACCAAATTAGTCACTTCCCCATATATAAAGCGTTTATCCCAGTTGACTTCAAACACTTTAAAAAAAACGTACTTATGTTGGTCGACCCGAGTGAAAAGTATAGATCTTTCCCCCCAATCCATTTACCATCCCGTACTTGGCCATCGAAGACTTTAGACAAGCCTCCAAGATGGTTATCGACTGATTTAAGAGATGGAAATCAGTCACTTCCTGATCCAATGTCTGTTGAAGAAAAACAAATATATTTCAAAAAGCTTGTGGAGATTGGCTTTAAAGAAATTGAAGTTGCTTTCCCTTCTGCTTCTCAGCCCGATTTCGATTTCACTAGATGGTGTATTGAAAATGCCCCAGATGACGTTTCTATTCAAGTCTTGAGTCCTTGTAGGGAAGATTTAATCCGTAGAACGATTGAAGCACTAAAGGGCGCTAAGAATGCCACTGTTCATATATATTTAGCCACATCTGAATGCTTCCGTAGCGTTGTCTATGGTAAATCTTATAAAGAATTGATCGAATTGGCTGTTGAATGTACATCTTTGGTCAAATCTTTGACGAAGGATACTGATGCTAAAACTAACTGGAATTTCGAATTCAGTCCTGAATTTTTTAGTGATTCAAGATTGGAATATACTGTTGAAATATGTGATGCTGTTAGAAAGACATGGGACCCAACTGAGCAACTGCCTATTATTTTCAACTTACCAGCAACCGTAGAAATGTCAACTCCAAACGTTTACGCTGATCAAATTGAATATTTTTCCACCCACATAGGTAAAAGAGAAACTGTCTGCATTTCCCTCCATCCTCATAATGATAGAGGATGTGCTGTCGCTGCTGCTGAATTGGGGCAGTTGGCAGGGGCCGATAGAGTTGAAGGATGTCTTTTTGGTAATGGTGAAAGAACAGGGAATGTCGATCTTGTTGTTTTGGCTTTGAACCTATATACTCAAGGACACTCCCCAAAGTTGGACTTCTCCGATATCACCTCAGTCATTGATATAGTTGAAAGATGTAATAAGATTCCTGTTCACCCCAGAACTCCGTATGGTGGATCATTGGTGGTCTGTGCTTTCAGTGGATCCCATCAAGACGCGATCAAGAAAGGTTTCGTTGTCCACCAAAACCAAGTCAGGGTCAACAAAGACAGGAAAGTCAGATGGGAAGTCCCATATTTACCATTGGATCCACAAGACATTGGAAGAACATATGAAGCTATTATCAGAGTCAACTCTCAGAGCGGTAAAGGTGGATCCGCTTGGGTTATTTTGAGAAACTTGGAATTAGATTTACCAAGAGGCTTACAAGTCGACTTTTCTAACATTGTACAAACTAACGCTGAAACTAAGGGTCGTGAATTAACGAATAAAGAATTATGTGACCTCTTCAAAACTAACTATTGTATTTTGTATGACAACGAGGACGATGAACCTGTTGTAGATTACCACTACAAGTTAAACGACTACTCCTTGAGCTCTTCATCCAATAACAGTAGAACTATTCAAGTTGATCTTGATGTTGGTGGAAAGAAGAGTACGATTTCTGGTTCAGGTAATGGTCCAATTTCTGCTTTTATTGATGCTATTAAGACTGGTCTAGACTTTGACTTAGATGTTAAACACTACCACGAACATTCCTTAGGTTCTGATTCCAAATCCAAAGCCGCCACTTATATTGAAGTCACTGTCGGTGGAAAGGATACTATCTGGGGTATTGGTATCAACGAAGATGTTTCCTTTGCATCTTTCTTGTCGTTGGTGTCTATTTTAAACGGTTTGAAAAAGAGGGATAGATTAGCACTTATGTAGTTCACTCAATTTCAGAATATCATTCGTCTCCAATTATTTATTTAAGATATAGGTAACGCAAATCTATCTAGGGGATGGTATCTAAGATAATTTCAAATTACGAGATTTGAATCAGATTAAAATATATCATTTAAATTTAAAATACACAAACTAAAAAATATTAAGACAAGAAATTAGAAAGAGACTCAAACTTTAATAGCCTCTTCATAAGAGGGAGGAGGGCCGGTGTAGTTTGGAGTTCCCTTTTCATCAAACTCAGCATTATCATCGTTAACGTCAACTCCTTGTTCTATAGCTTTGTTCTTCTCGATTTCAGACAATCCCATGCTATCTCTAGAGACCCAGATATGTGGTTCTTCATCGTTAACACTTGGATCGTTATAAGCATTCTTGAGGAAATCTTCATTGTACGACACATAATTGAAATAGCTTTGAGGCATAATATTTCTGATCAAATCGAAGGATTCAGTCTTTGGATTGAAGAACCTCTTAAGCCATGAAACACCCTTAGCTGGATTGGCAGCTGTTGCTATATTACCACTGTTACCCTTTTCTAAATCCTTGGAATCTTGTTCAGGTTTGGCAGAATCATCAGAATCCGGTAAAGTAGATGCCACTCCGGTAGCGACGTGGGTTCTAGCTTCAGAGCTTCCATCCTCGTTTTCATTGACCAAGCCTAATTGATTACCACCTTGCCAATAGTTTTCACCTTCAACTTTAACTTCTTTGGTTCCTTGGTCATGCATTGGGTATTGATAAGTAGAATCACCTTTAGCATATTTGATAGCAGAAATAGGAACGATATCAACTAATGGTAATAACTTATACTTCATATAGATATGAGCGAGGGCGCATCCAAGAAGGCAAACAGCTTCCAAAGCTACACAAGCCCAATTCTTTTGGAAAACAAACAAAGCAATCAAACAAATTTGTGCCAAGTAAATACCAACATATAATTGTAATAATGCTCTAGGATAGTTTCTTCCTCTAGCATCATTCAAATTAGGTCTCATGACATAAATCAAGGTATAAACATAAGCAATATAAACAAGGACGAAGGTAACAAAAGCAAACCCTAAAACTAATGGGGCAATAATAGCATAGATAATAGCTATGGAACCTAATAATTGATAAGCTGGGTAAATTACGGACCAGAAAGGTTGCCCTAAAGTGACAAATCTGTTCCATTTAGCTCTAGGAGTGGAATCTAATATCTTACCCAAAAATTGTGCCAAAATCAAACCAACGATTTGCACCAATAAACCTGAAGAAAGGGCAAGACCTTGTAAAACAAAGTAAGAAATGTAGAAATTCGATGCAGGAGGAATTCTTTGTCCCAATAAATCCATAGCCATTTTTGGCTTGCTGATGATTGAAGTTACAGTTGATGCACCAGCTGAACAAACGGTGGTAACAAGGAACACGTGAACAACTTGGAAAGCATAGAACCAGGATTGACAGTAACCTTCAACTTGTTGAATGGTAAGAATACCCGACACCTTACCCATTTTTTTAATAAAAGGTGGAATTAAAGACATCAAAATAGCCAAAGCAACAACTGGCAAAAGACCAGTTATAATACCCATTAATTTCTGTGGCATTTTGTCAATGAATTTCAAGAAAGGAACCTTATCGGTCAAGAAATTGATGTTCGAAATAGCACCAACAACAGCAACAGGAATAGACCAAAAGATGATCATTAATGTCAAGATGGTGGTGGCGATAATCTTTTTGATTCTTCTTTTAATCGGAGTCAAACTCAAATTTTCCCAGATAATATCATCAGGAGAGACACCAGACATACGCTGAACTCTCTTCAAATCTTGGTTGAAAGGAATAGCTTGGTAAGCTTTTTGTAATTCCAATTGGGTTGGGAATTCAAGAAAAACTGCTGGCATTTGTTTGTAGGTTTGATATTCCAATTGATCTTTTTTGATATCCCTATTCAATTCACCCAACTTTTCAGGAGCGTAATCCAAAGTATCAACCTTTTCACCAATTAAAAATTTCAATTTGTGAGTTGGTCTCTTTTTACCATCCTTCAAATATTTATTCAAGTCATCAGCAGGTTCAGGGAGTGGCTTGTTTTTCTTTTGGAGTTTTAATCTAAGTTTAACTGCCTTGTTGATAACTTTGTTCAAAGCACCTTCGTACTTACTTGCCAATTTACTTCTTTCTTTGGTTTTGTCTTGCAATTCTTTAAAATCCCTGGCGTACCAAATGTTTGTAGCAGTTGGGAAATAAGTTCTAAGTTCACCTTCAGAATATAAGCTTTCGGGAATTTCGGTCAATAATAAAGTTCTGGTAGATAACAAGGAGTCATATAATGGAGTAGTTTGTAATACATGTCTGAAGGTAATGTAATATACAATTTCTCTGTAAAAGAAGAAAACAACTCCACCAAAGAAGATCCAACTTAAAAAGACATGAGCGAAAGTCTTCCATTTATTTCCGACATTAGAATAAGACAAAAGATCAAATCCAGAATTACCCGGTTTTCCATGAGTAGCGTTAACTGGGAACAAAATAGGCCACAAAATAACACAACCCAAGAAACAAATAGTGGAAAATCCAAATAAAAATCTGATGAAAAAGTAACCATCTGGACCAGTTTGTTGGATAGTGAAGGTCTCGGATCTAGACAAAGTGTGGGATATCCAACTAAACATACCTCTTGGGGCAGGTTCTGGTTTTAAATCATTAGGGAGAGACTTTACCACGGATCTTGGTTCGTAAACTCTTCCTTGTTTCTTTCTCAATAAAACGAAGATTAATAAAAATACCGCAAATATCACAATATTTGGGACAAGAACGGAGACAAAAGATGACACCGAAGAAGATCCAGCCATTTTAATATGAAATCAGTTAGATCAGTTCAAAAAAACTTCACGTTTAAAATATATATTTAAAAATTTAATGAGCAGGGGATTTGTTTATTTATTACAATTATATCGAGCTTCTGCATTGTTGCTGTGTTTTTTTTAGCGTGCATCTCAACTGAAATTTGAAAACCAGCAGGACCTAGACATGACGATCCTGCATTAACACGGCTGAATCTATTGTTGTGAGGGAAACTTTAAGTGAAGCCCGGCAACTGAAGTCCTAGTGCATTGCTGCAGAGTTCAAGACCACCAATTGTAAAAAATGCCAGATATGGCTTGCTTTCTTGCTACACGCATTGTCAATCTGACGGATTGATTTCACATGAGACGTTCTGCCTTACTACTTTCGGTTGCGATGGTCTTGCATAATTGCATGTGGTTCTGCATAAGGCTATTCCGCAATGTGTTAGGGCTAAAATAGAAGCGAGGATTGGGTTATGGCTGTGTCAAATCCAGGGACCACCCGGGCCACTCTTGAACTCTGAGTCGGTAATAAGACCTGAAACGACACTAGCATCTAACGTCATACAGTATTAGCTACGAGTAAAAAAGGTCATCACCTTTTAGCTTTTTCGTTCCTGCACTTGCTATATTCTTCGCGTGTATGCATTCTCCTCATGTCCATCGATAACGGAGATAGTAATGACGACATACCCTTTTCTTGATAGGAATGACGCTCATTGACCCGACTCTAGCCTTGACTGGACCTCGATAACTATAGATACATCATGCAAGCATGGATTGTTGGTTAGCGGCCTATTTCAAATTTTATTAATTCCGGCTGACGACCGCCGTTGCTTGCATATATTTAGCATTACATGCATGTCAATGACTTTGGCTCCTGATTACATAGTTGCCGCGGCTACGGTTGTATATGTTATTAAACTGAAAAAAACTTTATGCATAGAACATCTTCGCTCTTTCCCAATTGGGTACGGTTAATCACAAGCGTCTTCGCATTCTCCGTACTGGAATGTTACTCGAGGTGGGGCGAGGGAGTTAATAAGGGAGCTTAGCTATTTGCCCGTATGTACAGCTATACCATTCCGTCTTCAGGTATGCTTACACGCCATAGATGAGGATATAACAGCTACTTAGACCACCAAAGGCGTAGAGAACTATAGCCACTATAGCCAGATATCGCGGCCAAAAATAAACAAAGGGCTAAATAACGCTGCACGAATTTACTGCGAGCTTAGGATTGTTTACTTGGGAAGCGATGATTTCTGAATTAGGCGAGTTTGTAATTATAAACTTACAAATCTGGAATTTCTCACGTCCCTAACATCTATATTAGGGCATTAAATACGTGCATTACATCTCTGTTTAATTCCGAAAGAAGATAAGTACTAACGGTTATTCCAAAATTCAAGATTTACATTACTACTGATTAATGGTGCTACTATAATTCAATTGTGCATAACGCTCATTATATTAATTGTTATTTAGTTAATATTCGATCAAGACGAAGGGGGTGGGCCTGCCGCTCTGGAATTATGACTGTCTTGTCTTATAATGCCTGGAGGTGGTCCCGCAGGCCTTGAGATATCTCCCAAACTATCATCTTCACTGTAGTTATCTCTATTATTAGTTGAATCCCCAGTCGGTGGTGGTCCAGCAGGTCTGGATATATCACTAGTATTGTCGTTTCCCACGGGAGGTATTTCCAGTAAGGGTACCCCATCGGTATTACTTGTAGTTCTTGCGTGAGCTTGTGCTGGTTCGTCAACCCCGCTGCCACTTCTACTTAAGGTCCCAGTTTGTTGAACATATGGAGATGCAAACTTTGCATTAGGATTGGCATGAAATTGACCACCAGCATCATAGTAACCCATATCCTGTTCATTAGCCTCCGCTGTGTATGGAGGAACATACGAGGGGGAAGCCGGATTATTTCTTCTTGGTTGATTATATTGATGTTGAGATTGAACATAAGATGGGGGGGTCATCCACCTCGTACCGTATATCGGCTGACGACCACTAGTGTATCTCTTTTTATTAACCCGAATAGTTCCCACAATCGCTAGAATAATGACGGCAATGAAAATAGCAAAAAATGCCCACCTGGCCCCTTGATTTTCATTGAATTCGTCTCTTCTAGATAGAGTTATAGCTGATTTCGAAAAATTTACCAAACCCATTTTTTTGGTCTTCGGTTGACTGACAATTTTATTACCTTGAGGTATTTCGTTACTAACTCGTTACAATCTAAGCTGGTCCTTTAATCTACTTAAAATATAAGATAGTTTGAAGCGTCTGCCTATTTTTGATGCCTTTATTTCCGGACTGGTGGTTTAATTTGAAGATAAAAAAATGTTGAAGGAGGCGGGGATTCTTCAGTATCGGCTATTGATGATCTCCAAGAAATTTATCTTTTTTTGTGAGAATTTGGAGGCTGAATAAGGAAACTTGAGCTTCGAGAAGATTGACGGAGCTATCTTAAAGTATAGAATCGAATGGATAGATGAGAGAGCCACTTAGATTTATTTCGAGCATATCACCAAAAAGTCATCGGTATCTGTACCACTCCTTTTTGGTTATTGGCGAGTGGATTTTAGAAATACGATTTATGTGGTGAGTTGGTCCACACACTCCTCGGATCGATCATCTTTTTTTATTTCTCGATCTCATTTTTTGCAGCCGACTGGAAGTAATACATGCTGGCTAATCACCAGAACAGTTCGGTAGATTTACCACAGTTGGGTTGTATTTATACGCTGGTTCTATTTATAGGATATCTGGAAAAGTAGGTCTTTCTGTTTTCAACGATCAAGTACTCATGTGCTCTCTCTGTATGTCCATTACTAACAGAATAGTTTAAGCGCTGAACATCCAAGTGAGGTTCTTGAGCGCTTAACGTCTTTATACTCCATAATACAAACACATGTACTTGATATGACCCCAGTGAAGCTTGTAATGGTAAATCCCAAAGGAAAGCCGAGCTTTCTCTTTTCATTCTCTACTAGCACCGTGAAATTGCAACAATTCACGGGACTCCTATTGATAATGAAACATATCATTCAAAATTTGAAAGTCAGAAGCTACACCACTAAACGTGACTTATATTATAAGGACATAAACCTATTCGGAAAGAGTCAAGCCATCTGTGATGGTCTAGTCAATCTATTGGCAAGCTCAATGGGCTTGAAACTACTGAATTTAGGTGTCTATCCCAGTCAAAAAGGGTTGATGTTCATTAAAAGTGGTGGTGATATGTTTCCAAACATGAAACCATCTCTCATTCCTTTTAATTACCCTTCTATTATATCTAAACTAGTTAAAATTACTAGAATGGTGGTTGTTATTGAAAAAGACGCTGTTTTCCAGTTTCTTTGTGAAAGGCTTAATCGATTGGAGCCAGAAACCCTTAGTAACGTTCTATTTGTTACTGGCAAAGGATTTCCAGATTCTTTGACTAAAGGATTCGTATCTACATTGGCTAAACAAGGAATACCAATCTATGGATTTGTGGACTCGGATGTATACGGTATTTTGATATTCAAATCATTTAAAGAATTCTCAGGGATTTCATCTACCAACAGCATATTTGAGTGTTTGGGGTGCTTCCTTTTCGAATACAATAGTGGTCACTTAAATATGACAAGTCTGAACGTGACTCTCATGATAAGTACAGTCAAAAAACTTGCATGTCGAGAATCTGATCAAGAAGTCCAAAAATGGATAAGAGAGTTACAAAGAGGTTTACTACTTTTCAAAAAAGCTGAAATGAATGTGGTCAAAGATAGTCTGAGTGATCAAGTTCAGAATGATATCCTGAATTATATATTCTCTAAACTCCGAAGTTTACCATCGAAGGCTTGAAAAATTATTCAATATCACGTGAGAACATCCCACGCGATCTTGTCGTGTGTGTGGTCCCGCAATTCGACGACTGTGTCGATTTGGCAAAAATTAATTTTTCAGTTTATTCAAGAGTCAAACAATGTCTTACTCAACTCGTCAAATTGGTGCTGCTAACACTTTAGACTACAAGGTCTTCATTGAAAAAGATGGAAAGGTTGTTTCTCCATTCCACGATATCCCATTATATGCTAATGAAGAAAAGACTGTTCTTAATATGATTGTCGAAGTTCCAAGATGGACCAATGCTAAGTTGGAAATCTCCAAGGAACAAAAGTTAAACCCAATCATTCAAGACACCAAAAAAGGGAAATTGAGATTTGTCAGAAACTGTTTTCCTCATCATGGTTATATCCACAATTACGGTGCTTTCCCTCAAACTTGGGAAGACCCAAATCAACAACACCCAGAAACCAAAGCCAAAGGTGATAATGATCCATTAGACGTCTGTGAAATTGGTGAACAAGTTGGCTACACTGGTCAAGTTAAGCAAGTCAAAGTTTTAGGTGTTATGGCCTTGTTAGATGAAGGTGAAACTGACTGGAAAGTTATCGTCATCGACGTTAATGATCCATTGGCCTCTAAATTGAACGACATAGAAGATGTTGAAACCCATTTACCAGGTTTATTGAGAGCTACCAATGAATGGTTTAGAATCTACAAGATTCCAGATGGAAAGCCAGAAAATCAATTTGCTTTCTCAGGTGAATGTAAGAACAAAAAATACGCCCAAGAAGTTATCCATGAATGTGCTGAAGCTTGGCAACACTTGATCAGGGGACAAGTTGATCCTAACGATATTGACTTATCTAACACCACCGTAGTCGACGTTGTTTCTGATGCTGATATTCCAGCTGCTTCCCCAGCACCAGCTGCTCCAATTGATAAGTCTGTTGATAAGTGGTTCTACATCTCCGGTGCCCACTAATTTAAATAGCCTCGTTCCATAGTTCAATAAACAAAAATATTCATTGGACATTACTCCAAATCACACCGTTTCTCATTGGAAATCGCAACGCGTATAAATTGAGATCAATGGATGTACACAGACAACTATCAGATGTCGATACTGACAGGTTTGAGCTGCTTCTCTCGGCGTTGGATATTCATGGCATATCAACTGTTGATTTAATTATGCAGAGTGCCAACTTGACGGGTTTGCTGAAACGGCTAAATAGATCCATTAAAGAAATAGAAGAGTTCATCTCCCAAATCCAAGGCGCATCATATAACATTGACAAGGTCTTAGAGGATCAGAATGCTTTCATAAGTACCACAATCAACGGTATTGATACTGAGTTAGGTGGTGGGATACCAGTGGGGGAGATTACAGAAATTTTTGGAGCCAGTGGAAGCGCTAAATCCCAATTTTTGTTCCAATTAAGCTGTCAAGCCCAATTAAATGAACGGAACAAAGTGGTATTCGTCAATACAGAGACCTTTCTCGAAACTAAGAGACTAGAAGAAATAGTTTCTCACCAAGACAATCCCTCTATATCGTTGGATAACATAGAATACATATATTGTCCTGACCTTGAGGTGCTAGATCATGTCTTTTATACTCAATTACCTTTGAAGCTTTCTCTGGAACCAGATATTAGATGTGTTATTGTTGACTCTATAGGACATCATCTACGAAAAGAAGAGTCTGCCACTGAGGTAACCTTTTTAAGAAATTTTATATCAGAACAATACGATCTTGATGGTTCACAAAGGGGCTTGCTTTCAAAGTATAAAGAAAAAAATGAAGTGCAATTCAATAACTTCTTCAAAACTACGGAACAGTATAATCTACGTATAAACAAAAAAACTTATCTAATCCAATTATATAGGCACCTAGTTATACTTGCCCGAAAGTTCAAAGTTGCTATTGTATTTTCTAACCAGATCACAGACCAAGTAAAGAACAATGATGGCCATTCTGGGCCTCATAACGACGAGGTTCTTGATTTTGATTATCAAGTAGGTTCAATAGCAGGTTGGGATCACAAATCCATCAAAGCCTACCAAAGCTTAAATCCAAGTGAACAGATACAAGATATATTTCCCAAAAATTTGAACGGGAAAAAATTTAAAAAAGGCTATGACTCTGACCTTGGACCTATAGATTCTGATGGGGACTTGGAAAGACAAGTCAATATTGAAAATTATACCAAAAAGTTCTATAAGGGTACCAAAGTTCATGTCCCTACTCTTGGCTATCATTGGGGTAAACACATAAGGAATAGAATCCTTCTCTCCAAATCATATAAGCCAAAATTCGAAGAATCGAAACTCAAAGATTTAACCTCCAAGGAAGCGGGTCGTATTTCAACGGTTACCGATGGTGGGGTATCAGAAAATAACAGAAAAAATACTGTCCTTAAGAGAAGTTACAGCGAAACCTTTGAAAACACATTGGCTCTGTGTGTAAATGGGTGGAGCCTCGTTAGAAATGCTAAAGTAGTTTGTCTGTCACGGGCGCATGCTTTTCAGAAGGCTTATCAATTTGATGTAGTACCTAAGGGTTTAATCGCATACATCAGTTGACTCTGCAATGCCGCAATTTCCATTTTCAGAACCTTAATGAGACAAGGCGTGACTCGGAGCGCGTGGCATGCGTGGAATTTTCGCATATTATAAACAGTATACCCAACCAGCCTACCAAGCAGATATTGACCATCACCTATTTAATATGAAAGTAAGTAGTTAATATTCATTTTTGAAGCTAGTTATTAACATCATCTTTTCTAGTATCTTGATCAAGTTGATATCGAGCTAGTCAACCAAGAACTCAATTTCCATACCCATGATGATAGTTTGGTGATAAAGGGTGGTTGTGATCTTTTTGCTACTAAGCCCATTACCTCGGACCGTAAATTGTACAAGACAATAGACAAGCATCTTACCCAGATGGTGCAAGATAATGAAATTTCTCGGGCAATTGGAAGAGACCGTAAAGACTCTATCAATTCTATGTTCGGAAGTAGTCCAATTTTATCAGATCTCCATGGTCGTAGAAAGTCTGATGTATCGAATGACGTGAAAAATCACCAACCAAAGGAAATAAGCAATTCTAATGACAGAAGAGGTTCAACAAACACCGCCGGGACCTCATTCGATTCTCTCGACGATTCTCCTTTTGGGTCTTTGAAAACTACCTCAACTAAATGGATGTTTTCGAATTTAATTGCCATACTAAATATGACTTTTCCTGATCAGGACTTCACAAATTTACAACCAACGACAGAAAATTTCAACAAAATATATAATTGCGAAGAGTTGATTCACAGGTTCAACAACATCATGGTGACGTTAGGGAAAGGTGAAGAAACGTTGAACTGGATATGGGATAGAATAGATAGCTACATGGATTTGATACCGAAAGGCTCGCCCAATATTCAGCCTGCAGATGGCAATCCTCACAGAAGATACAGTAACTCTAATAATGGAGTTTGGAACGAAACTTGCCAAATATTTGAATTTGTGCCATCTGATCAGTCAATTATTGAAGATTTGAATTATCCTTATCAGACTATGTGGTCATACTATTGGTTTATATATAATAAGAAGAAAAAGAAAGTGGCTTTTCTATACTTAACAGCTGTCAACAAGGTACATTACATGCTGATCAACAGCAACAGGAAGTCATCCTTCAGATCGGGTAATAAAGTTGATAGAGCATCTATCATACAAAATGGTGATGATGATGACATGTCAGATGATATGTTTGGATATGATGAAGAAGTGTTAATCGACGATGATAGTGATATGGACGATGGTGACTTGTTGTAGTACCGTGACATCCTGAGAGAGCAATAAATTCAATTCATATTTAGATAATATTTACTTTATAAATGCTATTAATAAATTTGCGGATCATCCCCTCTAAATTTAATCTTCACTTCATTTTTCTGTTACGGTTAGTTAGCCTCTCAGTTTGCCATCTTATTGTCATTTGCTGCGCAATCAAAACGGTTATAATGGGTAGAAGCACTGGTGCGATCCTGTTGGGTCATTATTACTACTACCTTTTACTTGTTTGCTTGACGGAGTCTCGTATTTTAAGAAATAATGTTGCTCTCCAAGTTGGATTATTTAATATTCGATATATCCCTCGTAGACATGAAACTCCAACTAAAAAAAAAGTAACAAAATGGTCAAATACGATTCAGCACTAGACAAAAGGGCCACCTTAAACGACGGTAACATAATTCCATATTTAGGCTTGGGGACACTTGCCGATGGTGATCCACAAGATGACTCTAACAGAGTCATGGCCGCCATCAGAGAAGGGTATCGTTTAATTGATACGGCTTGGTACTATGGCGTTGAAAAATATGTTGGTGAGGGTATAAAACAAGCACTTGATGAAGGTATTGTAGAGAGAGAAGAATTATTTGTTACCACCAAGGTTTGGCCTCTGATGCATCATGACCCAGCCAAATCAATCGAGAAATCATTGAGTGATTTGGGCCTCGAGTATGTTGATCTTGTCTTACAACACTGGCCGATTTGCCTTCATGGAGACTCAGATGGGTTACCTGCAAGACCTTTCGATAATCATGGCAAATTAATCTATGATGATGACCCTATTGATGGTACTGGTTATATAACATTTTACAATAAGATTGAAGATTACAAAACGGCCAACCCAAATAAAGTTAAATCAGTCGGAGTTTCCAATTGCTCAATTCCAAAACTTCAAAAGTTATTAGATTCTAGAAAGGCCTATGTACCTGTTGTTAATCAAATAGAATTCCATCCACAATTGCCAGATACGGAGTTGGCAGAATTTTGTAAAGCAAACAAGATTTTTGTTCAGGCCTATTGCCCATTCGGTGGTTCCGGTGCACCAGTATTAAAACTTCCTTACATTAATGAATTGGCTGAAAAATATAATACTTCTACTGCAGAAATTGCTAATGCTTACAATATCTTAGGGGGGAGGGGAACTATTTTTAGATCGTCTAATATCGCCAGAGTGAGAACTCAAACCTCTTTACCTCCTTTGACAGATGATGAATTAAAGAAACTTTTAAGCATTGGAGAAGCAAATCCTACCAGATATACACAAGATCCTTGGGCTAAAGGTATTGGACTCAAATGGGTAGAAGGTGACAACCTCAGTGATGCTTGAATCTGAAGAAGCTTGTGATGCTTTAAATATTCACCATATATGGTTTATGCCATCAGGTCCTTCTTCTTATATTTTAAATATAATTATTGTATAAAGCCGAATGTAAAACTCCTGCCATGTTGCATGTAGTAACGAAATATAGCTTGAAAATTAAAAGGCCAAGACCTAATATGTAGCAAACCAAGTACATCACCATTCTATGAGCTAAAGGTTTGCCATTGAATTTGGAATGAATGAGCTTTTTTCACTGAACGGGTAACTTTTCGATCTCCAGGAGCTAACTTCTTGACTCATTTCCACAGCTCATCTTGTTGGTTTCTGCGCTACATGGAAGGCATTCATATGCGTGATATGTAGCCGACTTGTTCGTGGGGCCAAATTTACAGCAAGAATTGCATTTACATATCACTTGTTTTCTATTTCTCCATTTATTGTTGATCATTATGGTATACTTACCCAGGGGCATTTATCATACCGAGTGTTTCTCAGCACTTAATCGTATCTGAGCTTATTTTGGGAACTACGTAATTACTGAAAGACCTTCCATCTATTCATGCTATCTAAAAGGGGGTTTTCAGTAGTCATCAAGTTCGGATCGTAGTTCCTCCAAATCTTATATTATAAGCCACGGCTTTGATATCTGTATCTTGCTCCTGCGTAACCAAGCTCCATCATATTTCTGCGAATTTCACAATTTGTAATTGACTAGATCGATCTATAATATCGGTGCTACATTTTAGAATTAGTCTATGTTGGCCAATGGTGCTAACTCACAAGTAGTATTATATAAAGAAGAACCTATTGCGGTGGTAACGTTGAAACCAATCTATGATAGGTCCAATGATTCCCATTTGGTGGTCAAAATCACTGGTTTAAGCGTTAGGAAAGCTTTTTCAAACCTTTGGATTTCGAGCAAGTTTTAATTGAATGGGCTAATTCAAGAAGTAATGACCTTTTGAAAAAATATTTGACTGAAAAAAAGGTCAAACATAAAAGCGGTTGTAAAGTTAGCATTTTAATTGATTCTTATTCGTTCAACCACTCCTTAAATACATTTTTGAAGCGTAATAAATTCAACAAGGTTGCTTCAAATTACAACTTCAATCCACTTCAAGAAAAAACCGCTATTTTGAATGGTTTAGGCAACCGATCTTTTGGATCCTCAAGAGATACTTACGCTATTCATTCAGTAATTCCATAATATTTATTTGAAAGAAACATTTCCCTGTATATTCCATTTACGTTCTCTTAACTATGACAAAATTCCATTTTCGAATAGAACTTCATAAGGAGAAACAGCAGTTACTCTCCAATTGCTTTCATTGGCAGCTGCGGAACATCTGTCTTCGATGGATACTATATTTTTCACATGTGTACTTCTGGTCAGAATGACTCTTCCATCTTCAGTTTCAACAATTGGTGCATATTGAGTATATGAAGATTTTGGTAAACAATCTCTATCTTTTAAAGGGGTACTGCCTGCATTTAAATAAACGTATTCATCAAAGGTGATGAAAACACTTTGAAATAATCCATATTTCTTTGGAGTCGTATAATGAGCAATTTCGAAACCTTCACCAGTAACATCATCGAAAAGAGTTCCGGTCCAAGTGTTGTTACCGGAAGCTTCATCATGATGAGTTCTTTCCATAACAATAGTGTAGTTTTGATTGAATTTATAAGGATAATCATTCCAGCATGATACCCCAGGACCACCATCTGCTTTATCAACACAATGTTTGGAATCAGAAAATGGACCACTACCAAAAGCACTATAAGTCAAGTGTTGCAAATATTGACCCCCTCTTGGTTGCCAGCCGAAATATCCAGCATCTCCACCGTCAAACCATCCTGTAGTAGCATAATAATATCCAGTAACATTACCAGATTTGATGTTAACGGTAGAGCTTATTTTAACAACGTTAGTTTCCCATTTATTTGGGGTTTCCCAATAAGCTTGATTAGCAAATACTTGCGCAATTAATAAGAAAAAAGCGAAAATCATGTTTGAACTACTGAATGTATTGTGGGATGAAGCCCCCTTTTATAGGTGATTTGACGACATTGGTTAGGAGTCAATTGTGGGTCTTTTTCGGATATGATAGTTGGTTAATCATGCCTCGAAACCTCGATTTATAACGTATTACCGCAGGGCTTCTATCAAATGATTCCTTGCGACATTCTCGGTTAAGCAGCCTTTCCTCGTTACGTGCCCTTTCTCGCAATTGCAATACTCAAGTCCTGTTAGGATGTTTTGAGCTGCAAGTATAAACGATCATATAAGGTTTTTGCAACATCGAGGGATTTAAATTGTAATTTGAAATCTTTCTATACAGGAGAAATGTAACATGGTTTTTTGCAGTTTAACGGCTCTTCGGGTTTTAAGTTATCTCGTATGTAGGTCGGGTAATCTTGTCTGGGTAATCTTGTCTGATTCCCCGCGAGTACAGTAGCTTCACGGCAATTATCCGTTGCTATACCTGTTGATCCAGACATGAAGTATACGAACCATTTGTCGAAAGAAGCATGTTTAACCCAGATCGGACACATCCATGATACCATCCATTTATAAACCACCTGAACCAGTTAATACCGCTAATGAGGGGTCCTTTGCCTGTTGGGTTGCCGAATGAGTGAATTTCAATTGCATCGAAAGTTTAAATATGGCTTACAATAGACATTAAAAAAAGTATTCCTGCACAATTATAGGGTTTCGTACTATTGATTACTTAGATACTGATAATGATTATCGACGGGGCCACATGGTAGGCATGTGGCAGTGGTGTTGGACTTAATCTAACAATCCAGTAACTCTTGATTTTTTCTTTCTTGTGTTCCCATGGCAAATTTCAACCGAAGAGCAAAATCAGATATCGATACATTCTATTTGCCAATATAGACAAAGCAATACCAGATACTACAAAATCCGAATCGTCAAAATTAAGGTATACTAAAGGTCAGTAAATTGAACCTTTCAAAACGTCTAAAGAACTGCCATAACTCAGTGGATAAACCAAAACTTGATGTTTGAATATGAAATTCTAAGAACTCTTTGAAAGGTCAGGTTGAACTTTGAGTTGGATTGAATTAATAAAACTTTGTGAGAGGTAGTGATAGCCCTATGATATCGATATCAATAAATTGCCCTAAAGAAGGATTTGGATGTTACTAAAGGTACCACTCCCTTTAATTAATAAATGTTGTGGGTTGTAACAGTTATAAGTTACTTTTTTATCTTTGTTTATTTTTCGTTTTTACGGGACTAGGTTCAAGCTCCGGATCTACTGAGTTAACAAAGAGTTGATATAAAATTTGTATAATATATGTATTCCCCCCCCCTGAAATCAGTTTTTTTTTTTGATATATACATAATTGTCGCTTTTATAAAGACCGATCATCAACATTTCGACAGGATTAAGTCGCATCTTATACGTTTCCTTGACTAATGCTTTCTAGGAGTAAAAGTCTCTCGAAAAGCCCATCTTTCCCTACACAACTGACTTCTACCACATTTTTATTTGAAATTTTTCTAGAGCCTATTTCGGTCATTTTACTATTTCCAAGTAGTTTTTCCTTAAGCTGACAGCACATTTTCCACACTATACCTGTGGACCCTGCATCCCTCAGGAAAACAGTCTCCCCTACTTTGAAGGAATGCCTTGGTTTAATATGTTTAGTATTTGTAATGAAGCACCCCCTACTAAAATCACATATCCAAACCGTGGCCTTTGATGAATGATTTGGAGAGATTATAATCCGAAATCGATCACTATTGATAATTTCTCCTTTAGATAGTTGGTTTAGAATGAAACTCTTTTGGATAAATTCTATGTTGTAGTCGAAATAAACTCAGATACAATCGATTACTGAGAAACACGACAGAAAAAGTAAAGTTTTATTAATAATACTATGAAACTAAACCGTAATGACGAAAATAGAATACGCTCAATTTCTACATCCAATCCTTGCTATAAATTCACGTCCAAGTCGGGATAACCATTTGTCTATATACTAAAATGTTCATGTCCTGCATATGAATACCTCCCGTATCAGTATTCGCAGCATTTACTTACCACATTTAAGACACGAGATACATATCTCCACCAGTATTGACTTATAATGCCAATAGTAGTTCCTCATCAATTAGAATCCAATTAAGTAATTTTTACAAATGTTCAGCCTGAGAGGACCTGAACGCCAACACAAATCAACTTATAGCGTGGGATTTGGAACATTGACACTTTTTAATTCCGGGAAAGTTGTATATGTACTGAAACAATAATAAGTAAGGCAATACATAGAAAACAAAAACTGCACAAGGAAGCGAAACTTAGATATTAGAGGCGGCGAAAATTGTAGGTATGAACTTCTTCCCCTCTTCATAAATAGCTCTAAACAAGTCATTATGAAGTCTTAATCATCCGAGTTTATACATCGAGGCAATATTTCATTGTCATAAAAAATTGAAATTAAATATTAACTATTCGTCATCATACACAAGAATATGTAAAAGTCTCAAAATTCAAACAGAATGGTGAATAATTTGTTATCCTATTAAAATAATGGATTGCAACCATTAGTTCCTTAGTATCAGTTGGCCCCGGAACATCAGATTCTGCATGAAGACCTTATAAAATAAAGTAAGTAAGATATAAAAATTATCTATTATATTTTGAAGAAATGTAAACTAAATCAAGCAAGAGAATATTGTCATTGAGACTGTCCCTTTATATATCACACTCCCATCAAACTCTAGATGAAGCCCTTACTTTGGTTTTAGAATTTATACTACTATACTTTCGATCTATTCATACAATCTAAAGGAAGAATGACCCCGCGATAACCGATAAATAAGGGTAAATCTAAAACAAAATAGATCAACTTCAACAATTAAGATTGTCTAGTAAAATGACACAATTACCTGCGAATGTACCTCAACCTGAATTCTAGTAGACTCTGGCGAAATTCTTAATCACCTTGAGCATACAATACAACAACAGGCAAGTACGAGTGTCCTAATTAAGCTCTGGTCCGCTCTCAATGAGTCATCTAACCAGGATATGGCTGAGGACTTCAGACAATACATGAAAGCATCTGGTTTATTTCCGCCGAATGGTATTTTCTATTCTCCCACCTCACCAATCTTCTCTCCTTTAAAAGGGTTCAAGTTTTCTCCCAGGTATATCCGCTCCTTAAACAAAATTACTGGTGATAATTTGGCAAGTTCTCTAGATACACTCTTAATGTCGAATCTTATCCATCTGATACACCGGAATCTACTGCTATGGCTGCTACTAATATTCCAAGAAGATTTGATATCTGTGGCACTTTTGGACACGTCAAAGTGAAATGTGTATCTCCACAATCTCGATAACGGAGCTCGTATTGGTCCAAATTTCTAATGGACAAACCAACTTAGACAATTTTCGTCACAATCTGAAAACATTTTCTCGCCCGGGCAGGGAATAAATTTGATCACTAAAATTCAGGTCCCCCCCCCACCTTCGACTCCAGTCGATGTTGCTTCTACCCCTGAAGTACCCTTTTGTGATCCCGTTCCTCCTGCTTAACCATTATTAGAATACGTGAATCTTGAAACATCCAATTGAATAGTAGTATATATAAATTATGTTCTGTTTTTATTTTTAATTTTTCGGATAATCACTCACATGATTCCTTAATTCTTCTTGACTCTGCTGCAACGATGCCATCTTACAAACAGAATTGAATTGTTACATGATATTTCCCCAACACTTAAGACTGTTCGGGGACTTGATCTGGTTACTACTGATTCTGCTATCGGACTGATGAAATTCAATGTTAAAGACAAGATTGTCAATATACCACTGGTTTACTATATACCTACTGTTTCTGTTAGATTATTATCTGTTGCTACCTTAACACAGCAGCATATTTTTGGAAGCACTGTGACTCTCGGCAGAACTAATCTTCTCATTGGTATGCTGTGGCAATTAATCTCTATTGTCTCATGTTTCCTACGATATTAAATGAAACACAACCTACGAGTATACCTTACTGCTTGAAATGATATGTTAGTACATCCAAATTCTAATACTGAAGCTACTACCCGCTCTGGATATCCAGCATTTAGTAGGTTTCCCAAATCGAAACTGCTTTGTGATACTTGTACCAAATCTAACGCCTCGGTCAAAGTACCCAAAACTTTCACAACCAATTCAGTGTTGGATAGTACAAAAAACGATGCAATCAAAACCCCTGCTCCGCTCGAACTTCTTCATATGGGTATTGTCGGAGAACAAAGTTACATATATTGATAATAAAGCCTATTTTTCGGTCTTTTTCAATAACTTTTACCATTATGTTAGAGTCTATCCCATTTCACGCAAGTCTGACGCAAAACAATTAATTCGACAATATATTGATACGTTTGAAACTCATCTATTGCTTCAAGTCAAACGGATTCGTACTGATAATGGTGGTGAAGTTACGGAACTCTTCGGCGATTTCTTACCAGCAAAGGCTTAAGTTCCATGATACTATTTTTCCTTTCCAAGTTGATCTTCTGACTGCCACTGTTACCATAAATTTATTGGGCCCCCACTTTTACATCTGCTTTAATGGATATTTCCGCTGGAATTATGAAATATGCTTGGGAAGGTGTTAATGAATCTTCAAGAAGTCAATCCCCAGAAAGTATCAATAATAATTCAACTGGTAAATCTCAAGAATCAAATACCACTGATCTTTCAAAATATTGTTTTAGACCAAATTGTGCTGTTCAGTTAACTTGTCGGCCAAGTTATATGTCTTCTCAATGTAAGTAAGAGTTTGATTGGGGTCTACTCATATTGTATGTCGAGGTGTGTGTCGAGGTATATCCCCGGGTGATTGTGCCTCTTCTCTGGTCATTATTACCTTAAATATTTCATTGAAATTATTTAAGTCATTACCTCAAATTTCTATTTATCAGTCAAGGCAGGGTTATACATATCATGCCACTTGTTTTCTTACGTGAGGAAGAGTGGCCTGACGTTTATTCGTCTAAAGTCTAGTTGGGGATGTAACTCAGGGATGTACAGCCTCATTAAATTGAGACTTTTACCGGTATCCTCTTCCTTTATTTAGGTTACATTTATTTTAACATACGGTAGATGAAATCATAACTTACCTTCTTTATGCAGACTCTGATATTCTTTGGTTAACTGATGCTAATGAACTAAAGGTTTCTGTCCATTACTTCAATACTTCAGATCTAGTGAAGGGTAATTCTTCAACAGAAAGTCTTCTTCAAGTGAGTATCTCCTTTGACCCAAGAAACTTCAAGCCAGGCTTCCTCTACATCATAACAGTGGTCCCCTTAAAATATCACCATCCTCAGATCCTTAATCCTGCAGTGCTGAGCTTTCAGCGAGTCAAGTTTCAGCAACGGATGGGGCCTTAAACAATGTTGTTGGTAAATGATAGTTCCTATTGAAGCAGCATAAACAAGTAGGAATTCGATTGAGTCATATTAGAAAATGTATCAAATAATCCTCACCTCCAGTATGGCTAAAACCTTGAGCAACTAACTTTGCCTTACATGTACCGTCCTTTTTAATATCATATACCCATCAACAACCTATTAATTTCTTATTCTCTGGCCTTGCTTTTAATTCCCATGTTCGACTTGAATATTTTGAATTCATTTTTTCGTTTATGGATTTCAAGATATTTATGTGTTCCACATCAACTCCTAATTTTGATCCCTCATTTAATGCTTCATCATCATCCGTTACTTCTGATAAGCTGTCATATGCCGTTGGATTGCCATCTAGTACTGCTTCATCGAATACTATGCCGGATTTGTCATCGGCAAACATAGCCAATTTCTAAGCTGAACCGCTATCTAGACCTTACCTTTCATCCATATCATTAACAACTACTTGGCCATTCAATTGATAATCCAGTAATTAGTTCCATGTTAGCGACCACTGGTGATCCCCCAAAGATCATTACTTCAACAGATGTGTTGACATAACTGAGCATGTACTATATTTACTTTGTCTAGTGGTCCAGCTACCCTTTTATCGATCTCTGATATCAATTCTGCAATCAAAACTACTGATAAGGATCACGGTGATCCGCCAAACAAAGAAACTTCAAGGACTACTCAAACTGTATGTCTGAATTGTTCAAAAAGAGTGACAGTGATAATTGCATAGCGAAAGTTATACCTACAATAATTGAAATATGTACTAAGTGTAAGACTATAGCTGTTGTATACGATAATTGTTATCGTATTAACTCATCGCATTAACTTAACTTGTCAGCCAAGTTATACGCCTTCTCGGTGTAAGCTTGTGTAGGATCTACTGAAGTTGTAAGTTGGGGTCTGTGTGTTGAACTATTGAAACAATGGATGGTAACCATTGGTTCAATTGGTTCATTAGTATCAGTTAACCAAAGAATACCAGATCCTGCATGAAGTCTGTATGAAATAAAGAAGGTAAGATTTGAAAAATATGTACCATATTGAAAAAAAAAAATATATAGAATAAAACAAAGGAATAGGATACCGCAAAACCCTCCATTTATTGAGGTTGTCCAACGAGTCTTAGTCCCCTTAAACTTCAGATGAATGAACTTCAGGCCCACTCTTCCCCTCTCAAGGCTACAAGTGGCTTGTTGGCATGATATCAATCACCCCGCCTTGATTCATAAAAATATGAGGTAAATTTACAATGAATAGATAACTTAGAGAATTACAGTCGAATATTTAGTCTGATGAAGTGACACAATTACCTGAGGATTTACCCCAACCTTCAGCTTCAGTAGACTCAGTTATATTGAGAATACATTACATGGTTGACATTCTCGTAGAACCATATATCTTATATATTACAGATTGTATATTTGAGTGACGGCAGAAAAGGAGAGAAGACTCACCGTGGATGCTAGCCCAAACTTCCATATAGAATCAATACGTCAAAAACATTGGCAATGCAAGAGGCAAGGTAGATGATCAACATTTGGCATGATATATGAAATTAATATAATTAATAAAAATTCAGATATCAAATTCATTTATACGTATATATAATTTTTATGGTGATCTTTATACATTCTGCATATATGATGATTAATGTGAAATATGCCATCATCTCAGGTTACCCCAGACACATATTGTTTTCCTATATGAACCCTGGATGAGATACTGAATATGCTCGATAGTTGTTGCGTAAATTCTATCACAGTCTAATATTATCACTGTTCACTTATCTCCAGATGTTCGATTATTAATCTTCATCTATGTTCGATTATTAATCTTCATCTATGCTCGTTTTTCTCTGATCCAAAATCCCTTCCCCGTTCTGCTCGACACACCCACCTTGTCTCTAATGTCCTACCAACTAGTCGGTCATATGTATCTCCCATCTTTCTTGGTTATATCTCTAATAGATTACATAAAATATTGATATTAGCGAAATTTTAAAAAAATACTCTTTTGTGCTCTAGCTCCACCAGTTCAGCTAGTTTTTCTTGCCATATATCAGTTCTGTTTCAAGTAATTTCGATACTGTCTACAGTCCCCATCCGTTGCCGCTAAGAAAGAGCCAAGCAAAAGAGACTACGATTTATTGGATTAGAAATGAGTATTGTAATATTATAGGTAATCTATACTACCAAATCATTTATTAAAGGCCACATTGTTGGTGCACTATAGAATTCTCGTAAGGGATCGTGGGGATTCTCACCTGATGGAAGATCGGCAAGTGTTTTGGTCACTAATTGGTTACCAAATAAGGATAAACGATTTTTGGAAGCTATAGAAAATCCGAGATACCATTCAGTACCCCTGAAAATGGAATTGAGGCAATCGGAGGAGTTGCATTTCTTCAACCTCAAAGGTTGTTGTTTATATAAGCTAATTCAAGTTAAATAATAATATGAAGTAAGCAACTAACTAGGAACCAAACATCCACACTCTCTAATCAAGTTAGGAAAAATCTTAGTTAAGCTAAGCTCAATCACATTAAGCCAGGCAACAAAAAACCTTCATCATTCAACACACATCTTCGATACCTACAGATCACTTTTTCGTATTTAAGTTTTCACTTTTTCGCGAATTTTATAAATCTTGGAGAGACTATGATTCAAAATCAATGACTACTGATCACTCTTACTTTGAGAAGATATCAGTTATATCGTATATTTCCCACTACTCAATTGTATCTGAGTTCGCTCTAAATACAAAATAGAATTCATCCTACTATACTTTCTATCGATTCGTACTACCTAAAGTAAGGGGCTTATTAGTAGTCATCGATTTTGTATTAAAGTCTCTCCAAATCATTTATTAGAGGCTACGGCTACGATACTTGCATCTCACTCTTCCGAATCTAAGCTGAAAAGCGTCTTTGGGTCTATGTTCACTTATTGTCTGTTGGGTTTTGCCGTGCTAGAGTCGAACGCTGTAATCCACAAAATTCCTTGATCTACTTCTTACCAGTTTGTGTGATTTTTTAATCTGGTTTATTACCCTTCATTGAAGCTTTTATCTTTTAATATGGTTTATTACCCTTTATTGAAGCTTTTATCTAGTTTATATAGGGATCGTTTACAAAGAAAATCGAAGCATGTGTAAGATTAATATAAAATAGGATAATGGATTTTTCCTTATCTGCGAAGGACAGATAAAATATAAAATAAGATCGTGTAAATTGCCAGAGACTTGATCTTGAATAAAGAGTTCTAACACATGTGATCATAGAACAATGAAAGTGATTTAAGTATACAGATGGCAACATACATAAGACATTACTATTCAGGTCAGAACAGATTTTTGTACGACGAACTGTTGTGAGTTACCTCACTAAACCGCATCACCTATAGATATGATTTAAAAAAATTGGCCAATTCTATTAGAGAAATTCTCAAAAACACTAGTTTAGAGACCGTCCAATGCGATATACTGTTCAAAAATATGCTGAAACGCTCAAGGCTATGTCTCCTGGCGAATAAGGTTTCTATCACACTTATTATTTTAATGGGGTCAGTGTTACTTTTTAAACCAGTTTGAAATGTCTCAGGATCAGAGACTTCCACGAAACCGGCAAAGAAATACAATCATTATTCTCCAATGGACACTAAAGTGATGGAGAATATTGTACTGGATCCAATTGTTTCGTAAGCGAAGATTTTAAGCATGTAGTTAAAACTGTTGAAGCAGGTAATATCGATGACAATGTCTCGAGCCATGATTACCTTGGAAATGGGATAGAAGATGGGTTTATAAGGCTAAAACATAATGAAAATCATATAGAGATTTTATTCACTCCACATATGAAGTTGCTATAATATAGAGGAAGATCATTTAGGAGTATATTTAGGTATAAAAGATATGGGCCAACTCACCACCAATACCCACCACATAGATTCTGTTTGTTATGGGTATTTTAAGAGACATGTCACCAGACGTAGTAATTTCCTCTATATGAGTCACTCGAATTAAACACTACAGCTTGTTAGAGTTAGATAGAGGTTTACAGTGGCTGTTTTTCTCTTTATTACTGGATATATATACAGTCATAGTTAAAAATGTCACAATGAGATGAATGTTAACTAGGCGGTATTAATTCATGATTGAGTCTTTGTTAGTAGAACCCACCATTGAAACCATGATATCTTGATAGTGAACATTGTAGGTATTTTCTTTTTTTTTTCTCTTGAGTATGATGGGTACTTCCCTATAAAAGGAATTTCCGATGGATAATAATTGGATAAGCCTAATTGGGCAAGCCGGTGGAAATGTGATTTCTTAAGGATACTTCCAATGTTAGATCACGTCCAGTACGATTTCTCCTTCAATATTTCTTGATGTCATCTTAAGTTCATTAAACGTCCGATAAGTTTCATTCCAATGTTAATATCGTTTCCGCTTTTGACTTTCCAATGGTGGGCTGCATTAAGGATTCAATCCTCTACCGAGCTCTCTTCCAGAAGACATTAGTCCACGGAAGATCGATCAATAGATGAATGTTAAATAGTAAAGGTTTCCTTCCAGGCACATATCCATTGGTGTTTCCCCAACACTTTTCCATTTCTATCATATATAGACTATATATCTAATTACTCTTTATAATAATAAACCAGAATAAGGTCCACTTTGATTGTCATCAATAAATTCACCAACTAAAGCTGAATTACCATCATCTGAATTTTGAAATTCTCTAGGAATTTCTGCAATTAAAGTTTCTTGTTCAGTTAATGCTTCAAATAATTCGGGTTTTTGTTCATTGTAAATTTGATCTGATTTATCTAGTAAGATTGTTTCAATAGTACAAGAAGGTTCAGATTCATATTCTGCTTTTCTAAAATACTTTTCCCATTTATCTTTGGCAAATTTAACAGTCTTTCTAGTAACATTCTGGAATTTCTTCGGTTTTCTACAAGCTAATTTTCTAAAGAACGATTTGGAAAATTTTCTCTTAGAGCTTGATTCCTTAAGGGTACTTCCTGGATGTTTGCTCTTTTCATAATTTAAATCCTTTTTGTAACCTTCAGTTAAAGACTCAAATGAAGAAGTAAGTTTGCGATGAACTTCCCAGGTGGTACAAAAGGAAGAAGTACCACCATAAAATTCTGGATTTTGAAGGTATATGTTGATACCCAAAGGTTCAAATTAGAATTATTAAGGTCATTGAAGTCAATTTCGAGTGGAATATCATTTGAATTAGTCGATTGACCAATTGAGTTTGATTAATGGGGCTGATTAATTGACTGATTGGGAATTGGTTTTGATTAAATTGACCCATGGATGAAATGTCGTTATTCCAATGAGCTACAAAGTCAAAGGAATCTTTATCATCACAGATGATACCATTTGGCAAATTTTCTGCCAAAATGTTTGAAGCTGGGCTTTCAATTAAACATTTAATTGAAATGGTCTTACACTCTTAAAACAGTTTCAATCCGACACTTTCATCGCAAAGACAGGGATCTGTGTAAGGGTTGAAGAAAGAAGAATTGGAACGGCAACCCGAATAGGAGTCAGAAACTGGTTCCTTTTCGGTTTGTACTCTTTGACCAGCACGAAACCCGATTCTTTCTAATGCTCTTTTGAAACCTTTTCTAAAAAGAGGTTTGAAGTCTAAGGTTATTGAAGGATAATAATTCGGTAACTCATGGAGGTCAAATAATTTCAAAGCTTATACGTGTGAAAAGTACTTTCTACAATAAAAGTGGGGGGATGAAAATAAAATGGTTGCCAAAAAAAAGAACGGAAGGTGGACGAACCACGATACATCGGTATATTCAAATATATTTGTATATAATTCAACTATGAACACATGATAATTACAAATTAAAAATTGATAGGTGACCATCGAAAGGAAATAGAGCGGTAAATAATAATCATATTGGCGATCCATACTTTTGGGTTATACCACCGACTTTTATATTAGAACGCAACTAATAAGTGGTGAAAGCTTCATATATTATAGTATAATTATATAAACCTAGTCATGTAATGGTTTGAATAGACTTAGGGTTATCTGCTACCTTGTGCTTTGAATATGTAAATACTACATATCGATTTGATCTTTGTATACTGTGTCTATCCTAGCTTCCTACAGTAACAGTGTTGTTTATCAGGGCTACTATATAACACACAGATCCATTGCAGTCAGTTTACAGATTTCAGTAAATCCGGTTTTGGTGATTCTACTAGGTTGATTTTACCAAATGATAAAGTTTGATGGGTAGGCACTATATACAAGAACCGAGTGGGTGCAAAACATCACACTGCGGAGGCGGTCAAACCATCGGATTTCTAAAGTAACCCTGCATTGTCTAACTTGATTAGACTCATTTACATTGAGAAAGGTGGCTATGGATAATATATTAGTGGATGGAGTGAATAATGGAAAGCTCCAATTAAGAGTTGGTACGAATTGAAGATTAGACATCATTATTTAATCTACCTTGGCCACTTCCACGTTGAACGTAGCATCGATCTATTGAACACCGTTTGGAACTTGGATATGAAAATATATTCAAGTTTAAACAGACCTGAACTATAGACGTTATTTGATGAAAAACTTACTCCTTTCTGGCAAAAGTATAGACAGTAGCACATACAACTTTGCATCGAAAGTCATCTTCCCATCCCCACTTCCCCCTCAACTAATAATGAATTGATCAGCAATATCGTTCTTTACTGGATAGGCTTTTTTGCAATTATGATATGCACTCCAGCTACTGGCAAAACCCTCGGACATCGCTAGTGTAATTGCCTTTGAATTTTATAAATTAGATGTGTTATCATTTCTTGAAGGTTGAAACTCGACTTAAGCAGAACCACTGAAACCGTTGAAGGTGGTGGATCAGTGGATTAGTAGGTTATAATTCAAGAATTCTTTAAAACGATCATCATCTCTATGGATATTCATAGTTGTTATAGAACTGGAGCTTATAATGATGCGATGGCTAGATAATTTTTATTATCTTTAGGGTCTTGTGGAAATTTGGTCGTTGATGATGAAAGGAATAATCTATCTTTGGTAGTAGATAATTAGCCCCAAAAGATAATGATGAGCTAGTTCCCAAAGCTCAAGAGTCAAATGACTTTGAAAAGAGTCTGGATGATGTTGGACTTGCTGGTGCCTTGATAGGTTTATCCAAGACCATTAATGGAGCTTAAGCTATTTCAACGTTTATTGATGTGATTACCAAAATGAACTTATAATCTACGGTGACTTTTACAACCGGTAGATGTAGGGGTATATGCTTTGCTCTCATTGCTAAGGATGCCCCTACATCTCAAGGTTGTACCAATATTTACGTTACCTTTTAATCTCCAGAAGGTTTCTCATGCATAGGGATAGATTATAATATTATTCAATTTACAAGTGCTTCCTTCATAAAGAAATTTTTAGGCTCTATGTTAAATATGATCATCTTCAAGCTATTCAATAAATTCTGCTAGAAGACAATCAACATATATCGAGAGCAGAATTGGTCGCTCAGCCGTTATTCCATTATCAGCAGTCAAGATCAGCATATTTAGTTTCAATTGAGAGATTAATCATTGATGAAGGAGCCTTCAAAAGATGCTATTGTTTTTTCAAGATACATATATACATATACATATACATATACATATACATATACATATACATATACATATACATATACATATACATATACATATACATATACATATACATATACATATACATATACATATACATATACATATACATATACATATACATATACATATACATATACATATACATATACATATACATATACATATACATGAGAACTAAGTTCATTATTATTGTGTATTCAAGATATTATATACTTACAATTTTTGCATGGCAGCAACATCAGAAGATTGAACGTGATCTTCATCTTCACCAATACGTTCTTGTAAATCGTCTAAAGAGACCTTGTCATCTTCGACAACACAATTGACTTGTAACTTTTTGATACCGAAACCAACTGGAATCCATTGGTGGGCACCCCAGACCAAACCGTCAATTTCAATGCTTTTAACATTGGCCAATAATTCTTCTAAGTCAGTCTCATCATCCCATGGTTTAACGTCCAAAGTGACAATGGATTTAGCGGCTGGTTTTGGACCTTTAGCGGCCTTCTTGGCAGCGTAAGCAGCTAATCTTTCTTGCTTGACCCTTTCAGCTTCTTCATCAGCTTCTTCGTCATCAGAACCGAATAAGTCCACATCGTCGTCATCATCACCTTGCTCAGCGGCAGCCGGAGTATTTCCAGCTGGCAAAGTAGAAAAATCTTCGGCAAAAGAGTAGATGTGGTTTAACCATTTGGTCAATTGTGGGTACTCCTTTTGGAAAGCCTTATAGACAGTTACATCGGCTTGGGTTGCCTTGGAACTATTATTGTTAGTAAATTGACTTTTTAGAGATGGGGTCATGACTGTGCTATGCAAATCAGATATGTTTATTAAAATCTTCTGTCTCACTCACACGGTGGGTCTTAATCCACCTCATAAACACGGACCAAAGATTGCGATCATCATATTGGCACCCCATTAACTGAGCTCTGACTTGATCGCCAGTCTCAATTAAAATGGGTTCAACATTGCAAAGTCAATGACATTCAATAACTCAATTGAAGAAAAACACGTACCCGTCGATATAGGACTTTTCAGCCAAAAGCTTTTCTAATGACTTGATAGAGTCAACTTTCGAAAAATCAGTGAAAGACATCTTCGATATATCTAAAAAAAAGAATTAAAATCAATTTAATTTATAAAATTTTTCGTCGATGCCCTGCGAGAAAAAAAAGGGCCAGTCCATTATTTACTCACCCTGAGTAGTTTTTATCACACGCGAGATAAACAAAAAGTAAGTCACGGAGTGTAAGGTAACAATGTGAATTTTAGCCTATTTATGCCTGTACTATACACAACCAGGGATGGCATTAAGTTTCTTTGAATGCCCATTGATTGCATTCAAATGATGCATAACATCTAAACTCATTACTCAACCCGTTTTTATGTTGAGGAAAAAAGTCTGTAGTTCTACACTCTGGATAGGTCTCCTTCATGATGTCTCTCATCCTTTCTCCGGTCGAGGAAATCAATTTGAACTGCAAATCTCCACTCTTTGTTTTAGCAGTCTTGTCTACTACTAGAAGGTTTCTAGCTGCTTCGGAAGATTTTCTTTGACATTCATCCTCTAAGAATGGAGGATCAATCAAAAGTCTATGGCACTTGTGTCTCAATTCATCTGGAACCTGATTCGGTTCATTGTAGTCGTAGGCGAAGAATTTCTCTTTACCCAAGACCTTGAAACGGGTGTCGTATTCAAAGAGATAAATCTTACTAGTTGGAACATCTGTTGGTTCGAAATTCAAAATAGCAGCATAAACGGCCGGTGCACTTGCAATAACTACAACCGTATCTTCATCTGCTCCTTCCAATAAAGCTCTACCTAAGGTTTTGGAGGTTTCGTCAGTGTACCAGAACTGTGATAACTGCCAATCCTCCTGGAACAAATCAATTTTAATTTTGTCTTTCTTCAACTGTTCAAAATTATTCTCAGACCTTTTGAAAAGTTCTTCAAATTTCTTGTTTCTTTCTTGTTCTTCTTCTTTGAACTCTTGTAAGGCCGCTAAGGCACTACTTGACAAAGTCAAAGGCTCATCATCATCACCCATCATTTCGATGACTTTCTAACAGTGCAAAATGAATCGCGCTTTGTTTGAATCGGTTAATTCAATTAAAGCCCCTCAATACTATACCAATGGTGTTTTCAGATACACTCAGTAATGTAACTGACCAAATTTTACGATATATTGCGTTTTGTGGAAGCCACGGTATATCTATAGATGAGCTCTGGGCGTTCTGCTCGACAAAATTGGGCCAAGAATACTTAGACATGTTTAGTAAACAGATCATATGGAAGCTACTTTTTTTCAACAATCGAATCAGTGACGATTTATACATTTGGAAGGATGACAGTAGAGCTGTACTTGATGAAGACTATGAGCATTTCTTGAATAGTAATATAAATGAAGACAGTTTCAGGATTTACCCAAGTCCTGAGACACAGTGGAAATTTTTAACCGGTAAGGAATATTCCAAAAAGCAGAAGGCCCAAATGGGGGACTATCCTTTTCAACTATTATGTGAAATAGCCAGACATGGTCCGAATGGTGTTTATTCCTCAGACTTAAGCAAACTTACTAATCAAGATCCTCGCTCATTGACAGTCAGATTAAAAAAACTAGAGGATATGAAAATCATTACAAAAGTTAGTGCCTACAATGAGTCAAATAAGCAACATACGAGTTTATGTAAGCACGTGAGTTTTATCGAAGACGAAAAAGATGAGGCTTCTTTTGATTTCAGTGATAACTTGGGCCTATCTAGAGACGTTGACAAGTTAAAGGATGTCGTGATTCAGAGGATAAAGCACGCCCCCAATGGGTTGAGGTCTATGTCGGATTTGAAGCATGAATTGAACTTGGGTGGTAACAGATCTATTTCGAAGTTTTTCCGTGCCATAGTTGAATCATTATGCCAAAAGGGTTTCTTGGAAAAGGTCTTAGTCAAGTCCTACGCACAGTCTGGAGTGAAAATAGAGGAAGAGAGTAATTTCAATGTTGAATTGGGACCAGAGGAAAAGAAATCAGGCACAAATTTGATCAACTGTATTAGGTTTATTAAAGATGCTCCTGATGACCAAGTGGATGTAGAAGAGATGCTAGACCCCCTAGGCGATACTCTTGATAACGAAAATACAGCAATTCCAATTATTAATAATATTTTCCCAATCACTAGTCAACTCTATAGGTATGTATCGTCGACAGGGGAAGATCATGCTCCAAGTTCGATGGATCTACTTACACAATTATGCGGGTCTTCAGACTATAGACCGTATAGTAGATTACTAGATACTATAGTTACTCAAGAGGTAACCAAGCAAAAGGGGAAGTCGAAGGCATTTGGTGGCGTATCCATGACAAGAAATTACGATTTCGAAGGTAAATTCAAGTTTTATCGATACTTCTGTGAAAAAAACCAGACAATAGTAGACAATAGGTCCACCCCTGTACAAAGGGGGACTATTGGATCTCTTGCGAGTTTGAATAAAAAGTTAGGAAGCTCTCTAGGAAAATTCAAAGACGACAGATTAGTATCCAATAAGAGGAAGTCCGAGGATGGGCATAGATGTAGGAATACCATAAAGAAATCTAGGCAGACTATCAAACTGGAAGATAGGGCAAAATTCATAGATAAGGCAACGGCATTAAATAGTTCAAAGGCATCAGATCTTCAGATCAAGAAGCAGCTGCAACCGAAAGTCGATCTTTCATTGAAATCCATTAAAAGACACGAGGCACTAATTGATATAATAAAGAGCTCCGGAGGTGCTATTTACACCTCTGCAAGTATTATTAGGCTCTTGGACGAAAAGCTAGGGAACAAAACATCCACGGACATGAAGACAATAGTGAGGGATATAGCAATTCTTGTTCACACAAAGGTTATAGAATCAAGGGACATCAAGACCACCAAGTCAGGACAAAATATCACACGTAAACTTTTATTTTTGCTAGAGCCCAGTCTTAGACCCTCAGAGGAAGTTATTGAAAACACTATAAGGGCCTGTCAGTCTGATGACGGAAAAAAATTTTACGCTAGCTCCTCAGAAAAAAGAGTTATTGAGGCAGATGTTAAGTTATATTCATCCCAAGGCATATCCAGAAGACGTTTAGGCACTTTGGAGATAACTTCTAAAAGCAGAAGACCAAAGAAGAATTCCAAAACTAAAGGAGTCACATCACTGCCAAAGCTGCCGCCCGTCACCCAAACTGATGCTCAGAAGATTGACCGCAATCCTCTCTCATCTTATTTAGGAACAAGATTTAAAGGCAGGAAGGCAAATAAACGACAGGGGGCCAAGACTGATGCAGAATCAGAATCAGAATCAGTTTCGACGAACAGCCGAAAGAGGACAATAGCTCTCACCAACAAGGACACCTCCAAGCTTTTTATGTTAGTGGTAATATCCAGGACATTCAGAAAACTGATAGACTTCGAGAGCCTTTCTGGGTTACTTCTGAATATCGGGAGCCAAGAGGTCAAACAACGGTGGACTGCTACGAGAAAAAAAATAGGTGGTCAAGTTGTAGTTCTACGAGCAATGCATAGGTTTGAGGCGATGGTAAAATCATCTATCGACGAAGGGATAGTTAAAATTGAGCATTTACGGGAGCCTATAGACTTTGAATTCTTTTTAGATCTCTGGGAAACATCAGGCCACTTCAGGCTCGGAGATATTCTGAAGAGCTTGCTCTTCGAACCGTGTGATAATTATTCCAATTATCAAGTCACCGAGAGCAAGGAATTCAGCCTGGTATTGTATGATCTGTTGGATGGTAATTCAATGAGACAGAAAGAGCAAATAAGCGGTAATCAAGCGTTCTATCAGCGCAATAGGTTAAAAAATGGTAGTGATAATGAAATAGTTGATGAGATAAGAACAGCAATAAGGGCTATCTGCCTAACTGAAAAGCGAAATTTCAACGCTCATTCTCTAACCAACATCCTCACCGCCTATAGAGAAGAAAGTATACAAAGTGTAGTTACAACAATGATAAGGGAACGAGAAGTATCATTCAGTAACACGAGTGAACAAAGCTTTGCTTTGACTGAGCGATTTGATAGCTCATTGGTCCCAAAAATATCTGTCCAAGATTTGTTTCATGGGTCTACAAAGTTTGTGGAGCTCATGATGAATCTTTTGACAAATCGAAAAGCGGTACTTTTATCTCAAGGGATTGGAAATAATCACATGATTAGTTTACTTAATGCTATTTCAACTTCTGAGGTATCATTGGTCCATATAAATAGGCCTTATGAATTTGTGGGATACGAGTCAAGATTGATAGACAAGGGAAAGCTAGATTGTGAAATAGTAGTTATGGCTAACAACTCCACCACTTTCTTCGCAGATTATATCAAAAAGGTACCTGTTCCTACAGGAAAAGCATGCTCTCATGTATGGCTTGATTTGGACGGCAATATAAATAGCGACCTATGGATAAGACTCATTCTTTCAATTGTTTACTATGTTGTATTTCGCCCTGGTATAGTTGAAAGCGACATATATGAACGATTCGACCTGGCAATGACCATAAAAGATTTAAAAAAAGTTTTGAGTTGGTTAGAGGAGAGTCGTTGTTTGAAAAGAGGTAATTACGATGATATCTGGGTGGACGATAAGTGGTTTTCCATAATTGGATGATTCAATAGTGTATAGTCAAATTAAAAATTTGTACAAGTGGTTTATTGTAGATACACCTGAAGCCCGATTAATTTTGAATGTAAATCTAACCTGCCAGTTTACTTCTTGTTCCAAGAGGTTTAAGGAAGCCCATTAGTAGTTGTAAGTTGTCGTCGGATTCAGGGCACTCTAGAAACTGGTCGAATATCTCTACAAGCCGACAAGTGATTATGAACCTTTAGTCTACAAGGAGATCAAGAATTGATTTAAGTAGTAAGTATTTCAATCATTATATTCATTCAAAAGGGTTGATGTGAATTAACGTCCTTCCAGGAGACAAGATAAATAGAATAGTGGTAAACAATGTCTTACTGCAAGAACGCTAGACACTTCAACTGTATTTCCCGGACATCATCCCGACCGAGACTTCTTTAATTAGTAGCTAACCATTCGACTATAATAAGGATAGACTGCACAAAAGATAAAGAAATTGGAAAATATCTCAGAAGCTCTTGATAACAAGTCTTCCGTCTACGGAAAATTAGAGGCTGGCAGTAATTATCAAGTTACACCTTGATTGTCAGCGATGGCTTGGGTGTCATAAAATTTGCTCGGCGCCTTCTTAACTGTGGCGATTTACACATACTTTGTTCCAATTCTCTCGAGGCTTGCCGAGTATGAGGAACTAAATCATAAGCGCTTGTCCAGCTTGGCCATTTGGGAGCAATACCCAAGACTGGATGTATACTTTCCTAATAATATATTTTTACAAAATATCATTGATCCTCAATCGTTATTTTATTATCTTGCCTCTCTTGCAATCCAACGAAGGTAACATTGAGCTAATGCCGAGTACAGCGACAAGGATATTATGTGATCGCTTTTTTATGTACTGCATGAGTATCCCTGATCGCATCTCGTTTTTTTTTCCTTTCAGATAGGTACAACGTCTAGGAAAAATGGGGCTTGCAAGCACTAAGGTTAAACAGAGGTTCGGACTAGACCCCAGGAATACCACCTGGTCCAATGATACTAATAGGTTTGGTCATCAACAGCTTCAAAAGTTCGGCTGGAAACCGGGTAAAGGGTTGGGGTTGGTGGGCCACGCGATGACTTCCCATGTTAAGGTATCTATCAAGGATGATACTAAGGGTCTTGGAGCAAAACTAAAAAAGAAGAGCAATGATCCTCTTGATGATGATGAATCACACGGGTTAGATGTCTTCCAAAGAATCTTAGGAAGATTGAACGGAAAAGAGACGCAAATTAGCTCAGAGTTAGAGAGACAGAGAAAGAACAAGATCATAGAAGGCAAATTAGGAATGCATTTCGTTAAAGGAGACGTTTTGAAAAGTACATGGGATGCAGATGAAAAGAAATTGATTTCGGCCAATGAAACTTCAGATTGTGAAAAGAAGACAGAGAAACGAAAACGTATAGGCGAAGAGCAAGAAGAAAACAATATTAAGAAAAAGCATAAAAGCATACACGATACAGAAACCGACAAGATGGATAAAAATGAAGAAAACCACAAAAGGCAGAAAGAAAAGAAGAGCAAGAAGGAAAAGAAGAGTAAGAAGGAAAAGAAGGAAAAGAAGGAAAAGAAGGAAAAGAAGGAAAAGAAGGAAAAGAAGGAAAAGAAGGAAAAGAAGGAAAAGAAGGACAAGAAGGACAGGGAATACAAGAAAACTATAAATGCTGTAGAAAATGCAAATGTAAGTGGGAACGTACTGCCACATGCTCCAGTATTGTCTCGATTATCAGCCCGATCGAAGTTTATCAGACAGAAAAAAGCGTCTGTGATGGATCCAAAGCTACTTAATGAGATTTTCATGATAACAAAATAGTATATATGTAGCGTACATAAGCTATAAAATTATATAACTCTAATCAAACAAAGCAAAAGTGAGACCTCCAACAAAAGCAGTAGTTATAGTACTTAAAGCTACTAATTGACCGACTGACCACAGACCAATAGAAACAGCGGATGAGTCCTTAGAGCTGCCGGATTCAGAGCTTGAGGTACCAGATGAGCCACTTCCAGACTTGGAACCAGAACCACTAGAACTTCCTGAAGATTTAGCAGCACAAGTAGATGCACTCTTAGCATTCTTGTTTATTGATGCTGAACCTTTGAAAGAACAAGCAGACTCATTTTCATCTTGGTCCTTGTAATATTTATTCAAAATGTAAGACAATTTGTCAGCATCTGAACAGAAGGAATAATCCCCATATTCACCTTTTTCGGCATCCCCGTTAATATCGTCACAATCAACCTTACTACAGAGATATCCATACAAATCACCATAGTCTTCAGTGTCCACACCACTATCAACAACACAAGACAAACTCAGAGCCATACAGTCACAGACATCTTCATCAGGAGTTGGTGGAAGTTTTTTAGAAGCCTTCCAAGTTGAGGCTGAACTTGGGCATGCCATAGTCTTTGTTGATGTTTCAGTAGCATCCGAAGCTTGCGCTAAGGAAGGGGAAATCTTGTTCATTTCAGAGGAATAATATTTGAAATCATCCATAGTGCTAACATCATCCCCATCAATCGATACTAAACCATACTTATTCTCCTCTTCGAAGTACATGTAAACAATACCACCAGACCAGACGTCGGTCATATCATCACCATAAATTGTACCAATTTCAGAAAACTTTCTAGGTCTTTTAGCATTACAACCATATTCTGAAAAAAATATTGGAATAGTAAGGTTCTTGTATTCTTCAGTACGAGCTTTGTATCCAGAAGATTTGAAATCAGAATCACCACACCATTCATACATATTAATACCAAAAAAGTCAGCCCTCTCATCTAAGTCACCACAAGCAAAGTAGTCTGCAATAGGAACTCTGATATCTTCGTCATCATTTGAGGAGTAACCGACTGGGATGTTTCTATAGTCTTTGTCAGAAATATACTTCTTGGTATCCCTGATGGCAGCCTTAACAAACGCAGAAGCATCTGTGTTACTTTTATTGTTACTGACCTCGTTACCAGCAAAGAAACCCAAGACATTACTATAATCAGCAAGTTCATCAACAATTTCAGTATATCTCTTATACAAGTCAAGATTCCATTCTGGGGAGTTCCTGTTGATAGATTTGCTCGGTTCTGACAAGTCAGCAATAATATAAATACCAGCATCATTGAAGATTTTCATACAATCATCATGATCCAAACTAGAATTAAGAGCATACACTCTTAAGGTGTTAGTGTTGGATTCTTGGAAATATTTGGCATCCCTTTTACAAGCTGAGGCATCCGATAATGGATCCTTGATTTTTCCGGTACCTGCATCACCAGTTTCACTACTGGTGTTCATTGGGTTTTCTTGATAAGCAACACCTCTAATCAAGAATTGAGTACCATTGTCAGCGAAGTAAAACTTATTGCCAATTACCTCTACCTCAGGTAAGTCGGCGGATATAACATAGTTAAGCAAGCCTAGTAAAAAGCAAAAGAAAACGAGAGAATAGTTCTTCACCATATTTTTTGAAAAGCTAGATAAGCTGCTAAGTTGAAAGAAAAAAAAATTAGAAGAGGATATTTTTATTTTTATATCAAATCAATATTGACGAATCTTTCGCTCGAAATCACACAAAACACGATTTAGTTGAAAAGTAGGCTATAAAAGATTTGAACTCTGGCATGTATAAAGTTTGACGTGCCGCTGTCTATTCATGTCTTGCATGGAAGCCGTTATTTTGATCTCTGGGGTCAATATTCTCCAAGTGCTTAAAATCCTCATACTGCACAGAAGAAAAAAATTACTAAATTTGGAATATTTACCTCAAATTAGTTTGCTTTTTTGGCGTGCAGGGTAACGGAATGCAGGTACACGAAAATATCTTCTCCCCAGTGGCGATGTTAAGCCTGCCTGAAATTCAGCCTGCTCAAGCTGGAAGACAAAGTGGTGCTAGAATATATTTATAGGATTAGTAAGTTAACAAATACTGAATACTGAAAACTGAACCAGGGAATGACATATGTGATGCTCTTTAATTATTGTTTAGACGTGAAGTCTTTTTCTTGGTCCTCCAGCCTCACGTCAAAATACTCTAGCCAATGTTTTATTTTTGCTTGACGAACTGCTATTATTTCTAGAATTGAACGCGAATGGTACACGACAGGAGACCCACCAAAAGTGGAAGGTGATGCGTCTATTTCTGTGCGACTGCGAAAACTAAAACTCCACAAACGGTAACGTTATTAGCCATGAAGATTTCGAGTATTATTTCTTTTATCGGTATCTTTATCGTTGTTTTTTGTGATAAATTCACAGAGTACGGATCATATGTTAACCCTCGCCCAAGACCATATCTGAATTGTGTTGCCTCTGATTTAAAGAAGCTAAATGAGTGTTATAGTAATGTGCTCACTTCACTTGATGGCTGCAAATATGATGATCTTGCTTGTGAATGTTGTGCTTTACAAAAAATGAAGCAAGATTGTCTTGAATTGTGTCCTGGTAATCCCCACAACAATTATCTTTCTGTCATATATGATGATTGTGAGCCAATGAATGACATCAATGCTTGTTCATTACCCTTTAAAAAAACTGACGAGATTCCACAAAAGACAAAACTGTTAAAGAACAAGTTAAAAGATACAGTTGGTGGATCGCATAGTGGAATTCATGATAACGATGGAGCTTCATTAGCATCAGTTGTTGTCAAATCGAAGTTGTCTCCGTCCATCCCTGACCAAAAGGGAATTTTAGATATCATTGACGACGGGAAATCAGAGGAAGAAAGCATTGATAATCAAGAACTCCAATCAAATTTTTTGGACATCACTAAGCATGAAGTATCGTCCGATGTTGAAGATTCAATCAACAGTGACTCTAAATTTGTTCATAAGACCAAACCGACTAATATCACTTCAAATACTAATTCTACCAACTTACATTCCAGTTCTGCGGCCCAATATACTGGATCAATTAATCACTTAAGTTTAGCGGTTATCGGCTCTTTCACTTTATATATTTGTAACTCTTGGTAATAAATATTAATTCTAAATACTCAGTGACTCTCGTTCATCCAATCCAAGGTATATTTGATACCGTCCTTGATATTTACAGCAGGTCTATAATTCAAAAACGTTTTAGCTTTAGTGATATCATGGTAACGATAAGCACAAGAAATTTTCACTTTGAAGACTGACAAGCCACCTTCTCTACCTTTAAGTTTGGAAATACTTTGACTGATAAAACCCAACACAATTCCTAGAGTGCGATTAATAACAATATTACTATCACTTACGTAACCATCAGCCTTCCAAACAGCTCTCGCTAAAGTCCAAAAATAACATGGTTCATCATTGGTGATGAAAAAGGTCTCACCCCCAAGTATCTCAGCTGCTTTTGGCTTGATTATTTGTTGAGCAGCTAGGACATGAGCATCAGCTACATTACCCACAAAAGTCCAATCACAAATGTTATTATTATCACCGATTTGAAACTTGTACTGACCCAATCTGGCAACATCCCTTAATCCAGGAACCAATTGCCTGTCACCAGGCCCGAAAATTCCAGAGGGTCTCAAACAAACTGTTAGTAAACCATTAGGATCATTGGCCTTCATCACTGCTTTTTCTGCAATCTCTTTAGTCTTATTATATCCATCCATGTGCTGTTTTGGGTATGGCCAAGTCTCGTTTGCATTTTTGACATCTTGTCCGTTAAAAATTACACCGGCCGATGAGGTATATACCAATGCCTTCACCTTACATTTATTCGCAACTTCGATCAAATTTAATGTGCCATCAACGTTAACCTTTTGGTATATTGCCTCAGACTGACCATGGACAGGAGATGCGGAATGAACTATGACATCACAACCGGATAGTTTTATGGCCCTTTCAACGTCTTCGGGGGAAGTGAGATCACCTTGGTGAAATTCAATTTCGTTGTTGTCAAAGGTGAAGTAAGCGGAAATGTTTTCGGGGATAGGACGAATATCAAATACGTGAAGCTTTGTATTGGGGCAATGCTTAGAAAATTGCTCGACTAAATGAAGTCCCAAAAAGCCGGAGCCTCCTACTAGAAGTACAGAATTAAGTTGAGCCATTAAAATATTGAATCTTCCTCGTATAGAATTCTCAACATTGAGTCGATTATATCGCAATTTTATGGTATACACACATATATTAGAACACTGAAAATTATACATCAAAAGGAAAAAGCAGTTTATATTGATTTACAATATTCAAGTCTAGAGTGACTTGTTTCGATTCAACACCAGGAAATGTGAAGTTTGGTTTTGCATTACTGCTATTTTGTCCACCAAACCCAGTCAAGGCCGTGGAGCGAGCTGTGCTCTGGGTAACAATAGATGGGTTTGTCTGTTGCATAGGACTCGTTGATGAGTCAGTAAGTGAATTATTTAGTGGCACCGAACTCTCTGGTTGAGACTTAATTGAAGATAAACCACCGAACAAAGAAAATCCCGCCTGTTTATTGGAATTCACAGGTCCCTGGGAGTGCGGTTCAATGTTGAGAGGCTTTGCGGCCAGGGTGTTGGAAGTACCCAGGGAGAACAACGATGCCAGTTCATTAGATGTTTTGGGATCTTCTTTTGTGACAGGTCCGAAAGTCAGTAATGTCATAGGTCTTGGAACATCTGCTTTCTGTTCATTATTGGGAATACTAGTGGAAGAGTATTCTTCTTTCTTCACTGCATCATTTTTTGCATTTTCACACCCAGTAGTCTGTGTAACTGGAACGGAGGAAGCAGCATTTACTCCTGACACAGCTGCCGTGCTAGCTTCGGTATTAGCAACTGATACAGCAGGCGTAGTAATCGAGCTATTATTTGATACAGTATCAGGTAAATCAGTGGATTGATCAAACATTAGAGTTGAGTTGATTACATCAGCAGTCAATTTATGTTTTTTAGCCATAGTACTCTTACCGATATATGGATTGGAAAATTGCAGAAGGTAGCTGTTGTCTGCAGTGTGGTCATTGTTATTGTCCAAAACAGAAAGTAATGTAGAAGCAGCTTTGTTCATAGGTCTCAGAGAAGATGATTTCTCCGCAGATAAATTCAAATTCGAGTTTGATGAATTGATCGTTTTATTGGAATTGAATACGGGAGCTTTGATCTTAGTTCTATATGGAGATGGTAAGCCAGAAAATTGATAGACTCTTTTCACAGATGGAACTCTTTTCTTCAGAGAGGATCTTAACAGTTTATTAAATATATTTCCCTGAGAAGTTTCTCCTTGCAATTCATCGGGGCATCCAAGTTTATATTGTGGAGTCGTGAAAACAGCAGGCGTGTTATCTCTCGAAAATTGCTCATTTCTTAGTACCTTTTGATGAGATGGTGTCGACCTTACCAATTTTTCCTCTTCTTTACTTGAAGACAAGCTTTTTGATGGACTTTCAGACTGTGTGAAAGTACCCGGCATTACAGGGGACATGGTTTTATTAGGGGCCTTTTTATGACTTTGGGTAAGTAATGTCATTACTCCTTCGTATTCAATTGCATTTAATTGATTATCTCCCTTTTGTTGGAAGAATTCAGATAATAAAATATTAGGCGTCTTTTCAATATCATTGGCAGTGCCATACTTTGATGATGGTGTCTGGTGTTTGAACAAATCGATACTAGTCGACGTGGAAGGAGTATTTGGTGCTGGGGTTTCGGCGTCAGTCTTAGTTTCGATTGAGTTACTACTGGGGGTAACAATTGACAGAGACTGATCCTTACTCCATAAAGACAGCACAACATTTCTTACACGCAGTAACAAGTTGTGCCGTCTGCCGTGTTGTTCCACCTTGGCTCTGTTTTTATATACTCTTCTATTATCCATCCCGTCTTGAAGATTCTTTGCTTGACAAATTTGTCCTGATGCGAGTGCGAAGACCAGATGAGGCTGGAAGACCGTAGATTGAATAATATCTAAGCACCTTCTCCTACGTAAAACACCCTAGACTTGTTATTCACGTTCATTAGCCTTAAATGTGTGAGTTTAGGCATAGCTCTTATATCACTCTCAAATGCTGCTAGACTTCTGCTATCGACATCGCCTCACATCTCACGTCTTTTTCCCTTTTGTATCGCGTCTATCCTGTATTTACTTATATATATATGAGTACTTCTAGATAAATCTTTCGATCCACTTATTCTTATGATGCCAATATGAATGAACACATATCAGATTCAGAGTCAGAATATGAAATACTACCGGTATCCAACGTGTCTAGAGAAAAACTATACACTATATTGGATCAACTACCGCCTGAAAGCAGGCGACACCTTATACACCATTTGTCATCAACAGCATATAAAGCGTTAATTGACCCGGAGGATCACAAAAAGGTGCTAGGTTCGGAAAAAGGTACACATTTAGACAACGATAATCATGAGATTGAAAGTGCTTTACTGTCCCTTATCCCCTTTGCATCGTCCCTGATGTTAAATCTGAGAAGGGGCTTACGAAAGAGAAAATTCTCAAGTACCCATCCGTATTTAGCAGACCAGGCCCACTGGCTTGATCTTTCTAGTATAGACTACTTAAACGAGGTGTTTGATGATAACCCTGATTTAGAGGTTATGCTTCAGTTTCTCAATCAGCAATACATCAAAAAGAAGAAGAGATATCCCCACGAAGAAAGATATAAATCCAAAAGTTTCTATCAATTCTTGGGAAGAACAAACCCAAACGCACACAATGGAGCATTTTCCCAAAATGATCCTGACGTTCCTGATGTTTATGAATCAGATCTGAACTTGAATCTAACTCAAGCTCAACATGGGCTTGTTCCTTCATCACAACATTTGTATGATGCTCCTCCAGGCGAAGAAGAAATCGACTACGAGACAGATGATTCAATTTTAAATTCAAGGCACAAATCTACTCGTATAGACGAATCAGAAGAAAGCAATACACGAAGAGTCGAAAACTATACCGATACTGATCATTCTGATGAGGAGTCTCTCATTGACATTAATGAGCTACTTATGTCTTCTAAACAATCAAGTAAAGGTCTTCCAGACTACCCGTTGAATTTTCATGAAGTGGCAGATGATACTGCTGACGAAGCAGAAGAGAATAATGTCGTTAGAATTGGTGGAAGATTCAGGAGACAAAAGAATATATTGAAAGGGGTTTTGCCAGAATCGGCAAAACGATTGGATATTTGGAAGGGAAAAAAGTCTGAAACTAGTACCAGAAAACTCCACATTTTGCAGAATAGAAAAGGGCAGGCTAAAAAGAAAATTCATCATTATGCTAAGAAACAGAGAAGTCTCACCAATGAACAGAGTTTATATGATTTGATTCAAAGTCAAGAGATACTGGTCTCGTCCGCTGATCACCTAAAGTTGAACAATTATACATTATCAGATGATTTGAATGATGTTTATGATGCAAATGATATATTTGAGGCTCGCTACAGTAATTACATATCGGCGTCTTCATCTGATAGTGAACCCGAAGTAATTGAAACGAAAAATTATACGGAAGCCCACAGTTTAAGGCAGCCTCAAATATATGACTTAGCCAGTGATGATATAGTGGATATCAACAATGATGTCCCCATTCAACGTACCTTCCCTTGTTTTCTGTCAGGCACGACATCTAAGCTTTACAGGGATCCACCAGAAGTAGATCCTGATATTACAAAATACACGCACTCTTTGCAGAATGCTCAAAGAAGGGAAGCACGCAAGAGGCCAAGATCAAATGACCGTGGTGTTTACGACTCACCTTCCAGCGCCACGCTTAAAAAGAAGAAAATAGGTAGTTGTTCAAAGTCAACAAAACGGGCATCTGCTAAGAATTTTCAACAAGCAAATTCGATTCCAAGATTGAGCTATAATATCTCTACCAGTAATGTAAGAAGTCACAGTCGTTCATCCGACCAGGACCAGCATTGCGCTGAGAATAATGGTTGGCTTAGTGAAGCACACAAACTTGAAAATGGAACCCCCATACAAGAAGAAAAAGAAAAAAGAAAAGGAAAAGCTAAACACGATATACAAAATGTTCATTACAGGCAACCTCCATTATCAGAATATTTATCAAAGAAGCAGCCGCACTCGTTCACATGGGCAATTGAGGCAGAGAGTAGGAGAAACTTTGTTGAACTGGATCGTTTCTACCAAATAGCGAACAGGATAAGTACAATAAAAGATGATCACATCATAACAGAATATAACGTCACTAATTTCCATTTATTGAGCGAAAGTTTTGTACCAATGCTGGTGAAGTCTCCGATTGTCGCCAACTTTAATTCACAAAAATACGTTTTTGATCCAATATCTCCAAAACTGTCTTCTGACAACGCAATTGGATTATTACAGCTGCTTTCAAGACTGGCTGAAGTGAATGAATCGAACCTCGAGTTAAGAGATAACATAAATTCTTTAATCGGCTGGTATCTCTCAGCTCAAGAAGCGCCAACATCAATCGAGTTGAAATATAGCAAATTCCTTTTGAAAAAGCTCTCGAGGGTTGAATCAGATTTTGACGGGGATGTCTACTGTTTATTGATCTGCTTATATTTTGTACTACTTATGCTAACTAGAAGATACCAAGGCTCGAATAAAACGAATTTCAATGAATTTTGTGATCTTACTATACCCCTCTGGCGGGATATATTCAGAAAAGTTCATGAAGGCATATACTCGGATTCAGTTACTGACAATAAGCATTTCAGATTGATTTCTAGTTTACTTTCTTTCCAAAAGAGTTTGTTTTGGGATTCTGTAAATAGTGCTGTAGACGTTATATCAACAGAGAACCAGAGTGTTTGCTTAGAGGGGCTTCTTTTTATTTCCAGTAAATTAAGTGGAAAGTCTTGGTGGAGTTGGAGACCATTTTATACCCTATATGACAGATGCCGAGATCAACAAGTATCTCATTTTATGAGGGACTTTTTGGATGTTTGTAGCCTTCTTCATCAAAGGTTCTCTTGGCACGTAGATGAAAAAATCATAATGAGGCTTTACTCATCCATAGCTTCCAGGCGATTCTTTGATTATGACGACGAGACCTCGCTGTTGACATTACTCAAGAAGGTGAGATCCATGAGCGATTTACCCGACAGAACTTATTTCGAATGCTTCATGCGCTTCGTTTACTTGTACATGTCCACCTTACCCAGTACTATTGCTAGTAAAAGACTTGCGATGAAATTAATGACGTCGAGCCATTATCGGTACGAAAAGGGTACAAACCACAGAGCCGCTTTCATCAATAGATTTAACTTTCTTATTCTTTTGAGCCAAACTTCCCCGTTGAGCCAGGATAATCTGGTAACTGATTTGATTCAGCTGATACTTGATTCAGAAGATATTGAAATATATCTGTTGTCCATTGCAGGACTTGAATCTTACACACATTTATCGATAGAGAGACAAAGAAGACCCCCCGTGAAACCATTTTCCCTATTATTGAAAAAGGTTTCAGACATCTATACTACAGTTCCAGGAACATCGAAGATATTGGTCCAACTTTTCATTTGCTTACGAACTGCATTCGGCTTAACTAGCACGGAAACTATAAGTGACATTTCTGTAGACTTCCTCAGGATCGTGAAGGATATAAACTTAAAAGAGTTGCCCAGTGATGTAGCACGGAAAATCATAGATTTACTAGCATTGACTTCGGAGAGGCTACATTTCCGTTCCCCAAAGTCACTAGAGAATGATGCGCTAGGAATGGATGTAATTAGTCAATTGCGTAATTACATTGGTCAAATGATGGGAAATTTTCCAATGAGAACTAGACTCAAAGAGGAAAAATTCGTCAATCTTATTGAGAAATGTTATACTATATGGATATCTCTCTCTGCTTTGTTTGATCCAAATTGGAACAAAATAATCTTCCAGGAATTCCCCTATATGGGAAACTTTTACCTGAGGGATATCTTTATACTTAAGCTCTTATGTGAAATATTGAATTATGATGATCTTGTCAAACACAGGGATATAATTTATGAGACTATATTCAAACAGTTAGGAAAACTATATCCTTCTAGATACCTATCAAATATCCTTAACTCCTTGAGAAAATTCAACTTACCTATTTTCGATTTAAAGAAACTTAATCTAAATCGAAGATTGAGTGACAAGGAAGTTACCGTTTACAAACTGCAGATCACTTTCACCGTGTTGTTGAATTTGCTTCATGAATTTTTACCGGAGCCAGACAAGGTTGGCCTTCTAAGGACATTCATGGTTAGTTTGAACGAAGAACATGATAAGTACTATAAATCATCAAGATTCGTCGACCATTGCAAAAAGATCATGGAATTCCTACAGACTCACTCGTTCGATACCTTAGTTAAAGAGCTGATATTTCAAGAGTTTTGTAATAAACTTAGTATCACCCCAGTTTCAGAAAACCAATTGAAGTGGAAGACTTTGAATAAAATTGAAAGGGTGAGATTCTTACATCAGGAATTATTATGGTCTATTGTGTATGAGAGAGATCCTTTTAAGACTCTTGATCAATATAATGAACCCACTTTTGACTCGCTCTTCCGGTTGGTGAACTTATATATGAATAACATTATAAACGATAACCCCGAATATTGGCTAATGATATCAATAACCTTGGGTTATTTCTCCAAAAAGATGGATATGTTTCAAATAGAGTTCTCTAATAGGGAATTTGGTAAATTTATAATGTCGCTATGGGATATGACGGCCTTAAGTTGTTTGGGTTGGGGTAGTAGGTTCATTAATGTGTTAAGAAATCACCAACTAAAGTCATTATGTCAAACATACAGCATACTATATAGAACCTATGTTATTTTTGAAGGTTTTAAAGATCAATTATTTGTCGAAAATGTGATAAGCACGCAAATGAATAATTTGAGACGCAGCTATTCACTCGATAGAATATCACAGCTAAGTCACCCTTATTCTTCCATGGAATTTCACGACATTTCGGATAATATAAAAGAACTACTAAGGTCACAAGAACAAGAGCTTTTGAAACCTGATATAGAAAGATTCAACGTGAACGAGTATATGGTCCCACTTAACATGATACTACTCAGAGATATCACCAGGGATTCCTTGCCGTTCGAACTAAACTTCTAGTAATGGGATGTAAAATTTATTAAATTAATGACATGAAATATATACAATTATTCATTGTAAACCTTTTTGACTTCTGATTAATTCAATTTCGGCTTCGAGCTTATCTCTACCCTTCTTTACTTCCAAGAGAGCAACGACGGCCCTTAATAGTTCATCATACTTAGTCATAGTTTTCCGTGTTGGCATTACTGGACGGAAAGCGGTACCACCCCCAGTCGGTATATCAAGCTCTGTGAAAACATTTGCTACAGATTTGAGAACAGATTGCCTTTGTTGTAAACCTTGGAGCCTTTGAGAAGACCTTAATATAACACCAGGAGCAATCTTCTCGTTTGCGTGATAGTGTAAGCCAAATGCTTCTTCTTCTTTTGGAGAGAGTCTCCTCATCAATAATTTATGTATAGAGGATGGTTCACCTTTGATACCTTGATGTTGGTTCTGTTTTAATAGACTCGACAAGTATTGTTGCAAGTGTGTTTGGAAAGTGCGTTCTTTCCTAACAGAAGAAGAAGCAGCAAGTGGTATTGGAGGGGGTATTGGCTCATGTGATTGTAAAGATTGACTATGCAATTGTCTCTTCTTTTGGTTCTTATCAATAATCATCAAATTATTGTACAAATTGGTCAACCCTTGAGAAGATTGATACTGTTGGACCGATTGTGACGTTTGTGGGGAATCAAGGAGAGTCAATAAATTAGATCTTTCAGTTAGCATTTTCTTTGCAGCAACTTCAAACCGACGTGCTTCTATTACCAAAGACTCTTCCTCTGCAATCTCTGCGGGTGTACGTCTTAATAATTTCTCAAGATATTGCTTCCTCTCGATCTCTCTACTCTTAGAATAGTTCCCAAGAGATTCTGTTAAGGCCGGGTTACTATTGATATCATCAACATATATATGTTTACATATTCTGTAAAACTGTTCCTTGATACTTTCCAATGAGCGATCTATCTCAGATTCAAATCTATCATATATAATTGGCCATTTCAATTCGAAGGTACGACATAAGTCAAATAGATGAGAGGTTTCCTTATAAGTCCAGGGTTCTGAGTCTCTTTCGTCATTTTCAGTTTCTTTTAATATATCCCTTCCATCATTTTTATCCTCTGACTTTGACTCTGATTCAAGTTCCAGCTTAGACTCTTGCTCAGTTGAAACGTCTTCGCTTTTATTACCATCCTTGTTGTCTTTATTTTCCCTTTGTTGTTTTTCTTTTAATAACTTCTCTTGTTTTAATCTTTCTCTTTCCTTTTCTCTTTCCTTTCTTTCGTCACGTTCTTTTTCTTCTGCATCTTGTATCTCCGCCATATACTTATCAAAAGTTCCTTCATCGACAATCTCTGGGATATCGACATTAGTGTTGAATTTTGAGAAAAAATATGGTTGTCCCTTATTAGCTGCCTCGAGTAACTCTTTAGAACCCCGAGCCCAATGGTACAATTTAAGACCATACCTAACATCAGCCCGTGGGTTAAATTCAATGCGGGTCCAAGGAGCAGCTTTGGCCTTCCACTTATCTTTGATACCTGCAGTATTCGTGGTATTGGTTAAGTTTACTGGGGGCGTGTTTGGTCCTAAAAGATTATATAATTCTCTAGCCATTCCAGTTTGACGGGCTTGAGCCGTTGATCCATCCGCTGAAACTTTGCTCTTCTTCTTTGCAGGTTGACCAGTGCCGTCTCTTTGAATGTTTAACACATCTAATATATCATTTGCTGACATCTTGGTGTAATCGATATGAAAATATTTCAATCTCAGTCGCGATAAAATGGTATATGACGAGGGGAAAATGTATTTTGAAAATAAATTCTGTATATCATGCTATGTAGTGGTAAAGATTTCTGTTTGAGTCGTCCCTCTCAAGATACTCCTTCTCAATAAGTTCCTCTAAATGCCTTTTGATTTGGGTATTATTCGGTAAAAATCTGTTTTGTAATTGCCGTATAATTTCTGTTACAAGTTCATTATGATAAACCGATTTTTTCGATTTTAAGATTCTAACTATGGCCGCGTTAATTTCATGTCTTCTTCCTTCTGTGATCATAGACTCTATATCTTCTAATTCATCATTTTGAGCATTTTTAGTCTTTCCATCGCCCGTAGACCCATTAGAGGAAGACGCCGAAACAGTGAGGACCTTAACCTTACTGGAAGGAGACCTGAACTTTTCGTTCAATTCAAAAACGTCATCATCCTTAACATCTTTTGACATAGGACTCTTGGTAAGGAGCCTCAGACGAGACGCAACAGCAATCGATTGAAGGTGTCTCTTCAACTCTTGATTTGGTATACCCGTCAACTCTTTGATTTCTTTGTACGACAATTTCTTCTTTTCCTTAAATGGATCGAAGTTCTCGTCCTTTTTGTCTTCAGAATCATCAAGAGAATAACTGGGGCCAAAAAGAAGCATAATTATACCTGCATAAGTTGGCAAGTTAATGTCATAAGTTTTGCTTGGGTAAGATACCTTCAAGTCAACCGAACCAAATTTAGGACTCCAGTAGAGAGACTTGTTATTATTCTTCTTATCCACAGCCCAAAATTGTTCAAATCGTTCAATAGTACGTTTAACACGACGAGGCCAGATGAAGGAACTAGAGGTATTCTTTTTTCCAGAGAGTATTTTATAATCTTTGGTTAAGGAATTTGGCCAATAGTTCACATTACAGATCTTCAAATCCAAATCAATGATATTTTTGTCATTCTGTTCCACCAAAAAGTTCTTCCAATCAGAGAGGATATCTTTAGACAGTTTAATATCCATATTCATCTTAATGATACTATCTACGGAAGTTGTTCCTAGCTCTTCACTCAATTTCGAAATAACCAAATCTTCAACATCAACACCTATATTTCCAGTAGAGCTAGAGCCTTTAGCGTTCAAAAATCGTTTTGCAAAATGGTTCTTGTAGTAGGCTTCAAATGCATCCTTGTCAATGATGAACTTTAAAAATTGAACCGACTTATCAATAAACTCCTCGGTTGAAACCATTGAAGAGTCACTAGAAGCAATGCCCTTGTCCTTAGAGCTTGCAGCAGAGCTCGGTTTTAAAATTTGTTTTATAATACTATCCATGTAGACTGACAATAATTCAGCAGGATTAACTACGATCAAGTTGGCCTCATTGTTCGACCTCTTAGATTTGGAGTTAAAGTTAATGAATTCTTGAATGGCATCCAAAACATGCTTTTCGACTGTATAGTCATGTTCGAAAACGTCTTTTATAATCCTTAATAGTTGAACCTTATATGCAAGAATAGTATTAATCCACTTATTAGCGAAGGCAGACGAGTTAGTAGAAAGTGGTTTTTTAGATGGCGTATTTCCAGAAGAATGAGTAGAGTTCAATGATTCCTTGATCAAATATGGAAATTGCTTACCTTCACTTACGATAACTTCTTTCAACCTCAATTTTAACAATTCACACTCCGGATCAATCTTATGATTCAATTTATAAAGGATTCTCAAAAAAGTGGACTGGTCATCTTCAATAGGGAATTCAGAAACAAAAGTCGTATTGGAAATAATTTTTTTTTTAAGTGGCTCCATCCAATACAGTAGACCATCATTAGGGTAATTGATAATCTTATCTAATTGGGATTTGATCAATAGATTATTGACCAATCCCATGAGTTTGGGTATTGTAGATTCGGGGAGATAGAAATGTACCCGATCTGTTTCATCTCTTATAAATTGATCGGCTTCGACCAAATATTTCAATCCACTTCCATAATTAAGAAATTTTTCTACAAGTCCTTTCAAAAACTCTTCGCTGACAGACAAGAATCTGGGCTCGAAGTATTTTTGATAATAATTTTCATAAATATTCATATCATTCAATCCGGAATCTTCATGAAGCAACTCAAACATTGTGACTATATTAGTAATATACATCTTGGTGGAGATCACTTCGCCGTTTCTATTCTTTTGAATTTCATTTAGTAAAATACTAATGATTTCATCACCTACTTCGTTATCTTGGTATTTAATGACAAACTCTTTGAAAAGCTTAATTCCCAAGTCGTAGATTAGTAGCTTATTTTGTTCCTTGATATAAACTCTATTCAAATACATCAAAACATCACTTATAAATTTCATGGCTTGAAGATGTTCATTCCATTCATTCAATACACCCTTTACGAATTCTTGGCCAACATCGGTATATGCCGAAGTAGATGTTTCTTTGAATATCGATAATAGGCCGTCTCTCCTGGAAAGTAAATGAGTCTTGATCAATTCAGATACATTATCGTATAGTTTGCTACCAAATTTGTGTAGTACCAAGGTATAAGCCTTTCGGTACAACTGCTCATAAGATAAGTTAGATACATTCTTTTTCTGAATTTGTATTATGGCGTTTGCTAATACTTCCCATGATTTATCGAAATCAAACGGTTGAACACCACCGGAAGAAGGATTGATGATTGATTTTCTTGGGGGCTTGATTTTGGATGTTCTACTTCCTGGAGGTAACATTTTCAGATGGTCTCAAAGGTCGGCGGTATAATTCCAAATCAATGTGGGATTGTTTCAAGTATACACCTTAATGAGGTATATAGTAATTTCCAAATCGCGTTATTTGCATTTAAGCCCGGGCCGGTTTTGTACCCACCATGTGTATATATGTATATATATGTATATAGTGTATATAGTGTATATAGTGTATATTGAATTAATATATATTAAAAATGCATAAATTTGAATTAAATACTTCAAATGTTACTGTAGAGTATACCTTAACATCGAAAGGTGGAATTGGATCAACTAAGGGTTGTATTGTATGCAACCTGAGCGTTTATACTGATATTAAAAGGGGAACTATTATTTTAGTAAATTTTTGAAAGTAGATTGCTTCTTGAACATACTTAAATCAACGTCGAGCTTTTTTTAAATATCGTTTGCCGCTCTTTTAAGGTCCTAACGATGGATTACGAGAAAATCCAGTGAATAAAGCATCTTTTTGATGTGCAATCAACTTAAAATCTTTATGAAAAATCCAAAAAAAGCATTAACCAGTCTTTGACCCTTATGAGCTCATTCATTCGTGGAAAATTCGGACTTTTGTTTTATAATCGTTTTGTTCAAGCTCTTCTCTTCCATTATGTTATGCCTTTCAAACCAGTGGCTGCGAAAAACGCTAAATTGGCTTATTTGCTATAGATGCATGGATACAGCATGTAAAGTGAGTTAGCATCAGAGTTTAACCAAAGGGACGTTACCGAAACCCGAAGAAAGTTTTACAGCCTCTTGCAACATATTTAACCACATTAAGAAATCACCAGACATAGCAGTCTTTATTTATTCAGCCGACCGATCAGATTGAAGCGAATATTGCAGGACTATAATCCTGTACAGGACCTAGCGCAGAAAGAGATGCCACCTCGATAAAATACGGTTTTATTTAGAGAAATGAGTAGATATTCCAGAATGTTGTAACGATGGTATTAGCGAAGATAATTGGTATAAGTTATTTAAGTTAGCTAGAGAAGATATAATGTCTATAGCCTTAAACACCCCTAGAATTTACTGTCAAACTGCATAAAAAATAACTCTTCGAGTGGTCCATCTATCTTTTTATATTCACGGTGTTTAATTTTGTTACCTAATATCAAAGTTAAAATAGGACTGTGTTGCCTTGTTAAGATAGCCTCAAGTTTTCTCATTTCATCGGATTTTTCACGATAAGATGGTTTTGTTGAGTCATCGAAACATACTTCATCAGTAAATCCGTCACTGAAATACCTTTCGTAAAGATTCTCGCCTTTAGCTTCACACTTTACTAAAATTCTTTTTCTATAGTTTAGAAAAAAATCTTTTATAGATTTAGCATTTTTAAATCCCTCATCAAAATCAAATCTCTCACCAGAAGCCGTAAATTGAAAAGCACTTAAAGTTTCCTGTGAGAGATTTGAAATGAGATCTAACGTCTCTAAAATATCGTCACTCATCTGGTTGTACTTTCATAAGACTAGTTACACCCAATATATATTTTTTAATTAAATCTTTAGGTATATCAATAGACAAATACTCTTGAAAATCGACTGCTGCTACTCTATACAAGATGGAAATTATAGAATTCACGTATAGTCACCCGCGAATTTCTGGCACATGACTTGTCAGGCTTCCTTACAAAAGACTTTTAGCTTATTGGCTGTGCCGCAAGTCCGCAAATTTTGCGAAAACAGGACCGGAACCGGCGAGTGCCAATGAATCATGGAAAATTCCAAGCCGTATATAAACTGAAAAATACCCTATTTTTCGTCAAACAAATTTGTAAAATCAAAATATTTCAATTATGACTAACGCACCAAAGACTTTATATGATAAAGTATTCGAAAACCATATTGTCCATAAGGATGAGTCAGGTTCGTACTTGCTCTATATCGACAGACATTTGGTTCATGAAGTCACTTCTCCTCAAGCTTTTGAAGGTTTGAAAAATGCCGGTAGATCTGTTAGAAGAACTGACTGTACTCTAGCCACAGTTGACCATAATATTCCAACCACGCCTAGAACAAATTTCAAGGACGTGGAGACATTTATTGAACAAGAAGATTCCAAATTGCAAGTGAAAACTTTAGAACAAAACGTCAAGGATTTTGGTGTTACTTACTTTGGTATGTCAGATTCTAGACAAGGTATCGTACATATTGTTGGACCAGAACAGGGATTTACTTTACCAGGTACCACTGTAGTCTGTGGTGATTCTCATACTTCTACTCATGGTGCTTTCGGTTCTCTTGCTTTTGGTATTGGTACTTCCGAAGTGGAACATGTTTTAGCTACTCAAACCATCATTCAAGCTAAATCTAAAAACATGAGAATTTTCATTGATGGAGATTTATCAGAGGGTATTACCTCTAAAGATTTAGTTTTGCATGTCATCGGGGTAATTGGTACTGCTGGTGGTACCGGGAGCGTTATTGAATTTGCTGGTAAAGCAATTGAAAATTTATCCATGGAAGCTAGAATGTCTATTTGTAATATGGCCATCGAAGCTGGTGCGAGAGCTGGTATGATCAAACCTGACGAGACTACTTTCGACTATATTAAGAACAGGCCTTTAGCTCCTAAAGGTGATGAATGGGAGAAGGCAGTTAGGTACTGGAAGACTTTACACTCTGATGAAGGTGCTCACTTTGATTATAATATCAATATCAAAGCATCTGACATTGTGCCAACTATCACTTGGGGTAACTCCCCACAAGACGCCTTACCAATCACTGCATCCGTTCCTGATCCGTCCGAAGTCACTGACCCTATCAAAAAGTCAGGTATGGAAAGAGCTTTGAAATACCAAGGTTTAGTTCCAAATACTCCATTCAAACAAATAAAAATTGATAAGGCTTTCATCGGCTCTTGTACCAATTCAAGAATCGAAGATTTAAGAGCAGCTGCAAGAGTAGCTAAAGGTCACAAAAAGGCCGAGCACGTTAAAGAAGTTTTGGTTGTCCCAGGTTCCGGTTTAATTAAAATTCAAGCTGAAAAAGAAGGTTTGGATAAAGTCTTCGAAAAGGCCGGTTTTAAATGGAGAGAAGCAGGATGCTCTATGTGTTTGGGTATGAATCCAGATATTTTGGATCCAGAAGAAAGATGTGCATCTACCTCTAATAGAAATTTCGAGGGCCGTCAAGGTGCTAGATCTAGAACACATTTGATGTCTCCAGCCATGGCTGCAGCCGCAGCCGTCAAAGGGTATTTTACCGATATACGTGAATACGATTATGTTGATGTTGATGAACCCGCCGTTTCTATTGGTGAAAATGAAGACCAGGAATTACAAAACGCTGTTTACGAACATGAAAAACAACCAGTTGAAGAAGAGGAAGATCTCAATGAAATTGAAGAACAACTTAACGATATTCCTTCCGATGAACCTGATACCAAGAAGCATAAAGCTGACACAACTGCTCCTGCCAATTCTAGTGGAGCCATGGGTAAATTCACAGTCCTCACCGGTATTACTGCTCCTTTGGATAAAGCTAATGTTGATACCGATGCTATTATCCCAAAGCAATTCTTGAAGACCATCAAACGTACGGGCTTAAAGAATGGTTTATTCTACGAATTAAGATTTGTTAAGGATGACCAAGGTAAAGATATCGAAACTGATTTCGTCTTGAATGTTGATCCTTACCGTGGCGCTGATATCTTGTTAGTAACTGGTGATAACTTTGGATGTGGTTCATCAAGAGAGCATGCTCCATGGGCGCTAAAAGATTTCGGTATTAAATGTATGATCGCTCCATCCTTCGGTGACATTTTTTACAATAATTCTTGTAAAAATGGTTTATTGCCCATTAGAATTCCACAAGAAGATATTGTTAATAAATTACATCCATTGGCTAAAGCTGGTAAGAAATTGACCGTTGACCTACCAAATCAACAGATTAAAAATGGTGAAACCGGGGAAGTTTTGATCGAACATTTTGAGATCGAACAATTCAGAAAACATTGTTTAGTGAATGGGTTGGATGATATTGGGTTGACCTTACAGAAAGAAGAATACATCCAAAAATACGAGGAGCTCAGGAGAGACATTTATTCTTTCTTAGAAGGAGGTTCCAAACTTATCAAACCTATAAAAGGTTCTAAAAAGTCTAAGTTCGGGCTTAAGACACAAGAGTGGTAAATCACTGATAATGTCTTAACTTATTTATGTAAATTATTTATATGATTATACGTTTTTTAAAAGTAAGATAGAGTTGATCTCGAAATTATTTAGTTTGGTTCTCGCAAATTGAACCCTGATCGATCTAGTTGATTTTTTTCAGCTACCATGTCGGAGAAAATTGTCGTTGTCGGTGCAGGTGTTATTGGTTTAACAGCCGCTCTTTGCTTAGCTGAAAAGGGGTTTCAAGTTGCTATTGTCGCAGAGACTTTACCTTCGGATCCTTTAACGCCTAAATATACTTCACCGTGGGCCGGGGCCCATTTCCGACCTTTCCCCAGTAGATCCAAATCTGACGAAGCCGAAATGAAGATGACCCGTGTGACTCAGAAGTACTTCAAGGAAATTTCCCTTTCCGAACCTGAGAGTTCGGTAGAATTTAAGGAAGGCATAGAGTATTTTGAATCCCCTGATAAGTATTATACAGATATTGCGAGAGGGTACTCCGACGAAATAGAAGATTTTAAAGTTCTTCCCGAATCAGAATTACCGCTTGGATGTTTATTTGGGACCAGATACAAAACATGGGTGGTGAATAGTCCTGTTTACTTGAGGTACATCCAAAGTAAATTAAGATTTAAATACGGGGTACACTTTTTCAAGCAAAATCTAACAAGCTTGAGAGAAATATTCGAGAAGTTTGAACTGAAATTGGTGGTGAATTGTTCAGGTAATGGTTTACTTTATGACGGGAGTCATGATCCTAAATGTTCACCTATAAGGGGACAGACCCTTTTATTAAGGGTTCCCCCAGCCTGTCCATACCTAGATAGAACTATAACTCATCAAGGAAAAGATGGATCTTGGACTTTCGTGATCCCAAGGCCACATAATGGTGGCGTTATTCTTGGGGGGACCAAGCAGATTGGTGATAAGGAATCTAGTCCTAGAGTTTCGGACACAGAAGCTCTAATTGCTAGAGCCAAAAAACTATACCCTGAGCTCTTTATAGATAATCAACTAGATATTGAACGAGTCAATGTGGGGTTTAGACCTTTTAGAGAAGGAGGTAGTAGAGTCGAGATTGAGACAGTTGAAGGTGGAAAGATTGTTCACGCATACGGAGCTGGAGGAATGGGATATGAGCTTTCGTATGGCATGGGACAAGAGGTACTCAAATTAATTGAAGGTATTTTGAGCTTACCAAAATTATAAAAATAGTTTGTATATTCTATATAATCATCTATTGAAGTGGTTCGAGTAATTCTGCATTAACAATTGTCTTTGGTCTACCATCACCAAAAAAGTAGTCAACCAAGTTTTCCACACATCTTCTCTCGAAATTCTTCCAAGAAGCCCGACTGACAGCACCATGATGTGGTAAGAGTGATATCCTCCAATTGCTTAACAACTTTTCGTGTATATTTGGTTCAAATTCATGCACATCGAAACCAGCACCAACCAATTGACCTTTCTCTAAAGACTCTATTACAGCCGCTTCTTGAACAATTGGCCCCCTAGCCATGTTAACAAGTCTAACGGTTGATTTCATTTTCTTAAAGGTGTCGTAATTAATCAAGTGGTGAGTGGCTTCAGTATAAGGGCACAACACCAATATACAATCAGCAGTAGCAAGAAACTCGTCAAAATCAGACACGAACTTCATACTACTTTCTGGAAATTCAGCTTCTATCGCCAACTTTCTAGACCGATTATGATAAATTGTTTTCATACCAAATGTTTGACATGACTTAGCCACTAATGTACCGATGTCACCAAGACCTATTATCCCTAAAGTGTGACCCTCAGGATCATCAGCTAATACTGCAAGTTCTTGAGACTGATAATAGTTTCCTGATCTAATACAATGTTCTGCATAAGTGGTGTATCTGAAAGAGTTTAACACCAAGCTAGTACCGATATCGGCAGTGGCTCTGGTACAGCTATTGGGGGAATTGCAAAAGATCACGTTTCTCGAAGTCAAGTAATCTACATCAACGATATCATACCCGTGTCCCGATTGGACGCAAATTTTAACTGAATCAGGCAACAATCTAACAGCTTCGCCTCTGAAAATATAATGATCGAGATAAGGTGACCCCTTTAACCAAGTAGGACGGAAGACGGCATCGATGTTACCAATTTTACCGTGTTCTGGTTTTTTGAGTTCAGCCATGTACTCTTCTATGGTGTTAAAATCGTACACCACCAATTCGAAGAGTTCGTTAACGGTTTTCCAAGCCCAGTCATCATGGACAACCTGGTCGCAAGGAACATAGAGAATTCGTGGTTTGGATATTGTCATATGTGGGGGTGGTCCACGAAAGATGATGAGAACGGAGCTAGGTGTGGTATGATTATAATAATTTCTCAGTCTATGCAGTTACCTATCAAACACTAAATAAAAAGCCGGTAAAGTACACGAACAATTATTATTCAACTATTCTAATATTTCTGTATAACAAGTATGCCAGGTATGGGATCAAATTCAAATTTCGATTTGAATGAAGGATTAAAGATAAACGTAACAAAATCGGGGGTCATAGGGAAAAATTCAGGATAAATCCAGGTAATGATATTTTTTCCATCATTCTTATTTGTGTGTTATTGAGGAGAGTCGACAAAAAGGGGAAAATAGGAAGAAGATAGCGTTCATATCTTCGGGGAAGGCAACATTCTCTGATATCTCATTCTTATTCAGCGTATATATATACCAAAAAAGGTGAGAGTTAATGGGAAAATGCAGAAAACTCTTCCAGTCGTAAAACTGTTGTTTTATAATTATGAATTATGATCATGAAGTAATATGCTGACGACGATGACAAATTAGAGAAAGTTAGTGGCATTGGAAATATACTCAGAGACAAGGTAATTTCTACCATGCGGGGGCCCATATTTAGTAAGGCCAAACCTTAAATAGTTTAAACATCAGGTTTTCGAGCCAACACTAACTTAACTCCGAATTTGCAATAAACCGCGGTATCCACACGGGGGCCACCACTTAGTTAGAGAATTATGCAGCAGATCTTTACGAAGGATTTAGACCTTTCATTTTTATGTTACAAATTTCTGGTTCAGCCTCATATAATTAAACAACGCTTATTGTTATTTTTCGGTGTTAATGTGAGCTCATTGGATTTGTTCGGGGTGTCAGTCTGCAATTGTGTAAGAAATTGCTCAATTTTGCGTCTTTTTTTAATTTTTTTTAATTTTTTTTTTGGCAGCACTGCTTCTTACCATGGGGAAGAACTGTGACTCATAATCGCAGGGTTTTCTTTCAAAAGTAAATGAAGTGTATAGGATCATTGTATATTGGAAATATCGAGGCATAGAGCGGCCGTTGCCAGTTTATAGATTGAAATAAGTCAAATTGACGTATAGCTCAAAAAGCCACCAAAGATATCTTAAAACCGACCGGGGATCTTTGGAAAGTTTCTGGACTCCATTGACGCAAAAAAATGTTCCAATTTAATCAACAAATTGCGCACCAGATCCTTTTTTTTTTTTTTTTTTTAATAACTACTTTATGTTTTATTGATAATGACAAATGCTTTAGATATACAGCCTTTAAGTGTCAGGCCCATGGGAAGAACCCAGATGGCTTGCTTAAGATGTAGATCTCAAAAAATGAAGTGTTTCAAGGGTCTGTGTCGTTAATACTCATTATTTTTTGTCCTTATTACTAACTATTTAGAGCGTCCAAGTTGTAAAAGTTGTATAGCGGCAAAGAAGCCTTGCGAATACCCCATCAGGGAAAAAAGGTTGGTCTTATTAGATTCACAGTTCCAAAAGATCAAATCAAGAATTAAATTCTTAGAAGCCGAGCTCTCAAGGACAAGACAAGGAGTTAAGGAAGAAGGATCTAAGTCTAATAATGCTCTTCGAGATTCTTCTAAATTGGGAAGCGGCGAAGATGATTATGGTTCAAAGTCGATATCAGAAGATACGGACACGATGAGGAATGTCGAGGAATACATAGAACCTTTTGGAGAAGACGCCAGTGAAAGTACTTATTTTGGAACCGCAACTTGTCAGATGTTTGATAGTTCTTTAAATTCGTATCTCTTCAAAATTACCAACACTAACATCGTCCAAGACAATAGACAGGATGATAAGTTTGATAGTATTAATTCGTACAGATACTATCTTCAAGACTCCAGTACCACTAAACCATTTAGTCTCATGATGTTGCCCGACAAAGAATACGCCGTGTTCTTGACCAATAAAGTTATTGACTTTTTGGGACACGAATTCTTCCTTGTGGATCCCAAGGTCTTCTTCCTGCAATTGGATGAAACTTACATATCCTTTTCTGACCAAGATTCAAATTGGCTTTGCTACCTTCTTGTTGTGTTAGCAGTGGGTGAACAATATTTGAACGAAGCTTCCGATGGTGAGCCACCAGGGATGAGATTTTTTGCTCCCGCTATGATATTGTACAAGAACTTCCATGAAACTCCAAGTATCGAGGCTGTCCAAACTTCGCTCTTATTTGCGTTTTATCAACAAGGTTTGAACCGGGCTAATAGTGCATTTTCTTATTATGGCCTAGCAATCAGAAAAGCTTTGTTGTTAGGACTACATAAAAGATCTGCAAACCTTAGATTACCTATCGAAATTACTGAAAAGCGTAGAAGGGTATGGTGGACATGTTTCATCATGGACGCCATATGGTCCGCTAGATTGGGACAACCAATACATGTCCTGTATGAAGATACAAATATTGATTTCCCAGATGTAAATCCAGCTAATTTAGATGATGGTTTCGATCATGAGATACTGGCATTCAATGCCAAGCTCGCTGTTATTACGTGTAAAGTGATGAAAATGATTTATGGAAATAATAACGCAGGTCGGATAAATTTAAAAAGTATAATATGTTGTCTTGACGATCTCGACAAGTTCCAATCTTCATTACCGCCTCGGATTAGAGAGACTTTGTTGCTGCATAAGAATAGGGCTGTGGCCAATCTCTATCTTAGGTTAAACCAAGTAGTCATAATAACTACCAGACCACTCATTTTATCCATATTCAAAGGCAGTTACCAAGAGAATTCTGTGACCAGAAGAGTCACTCAAAAATGTACCATAGCTGCCAAAACATCGATTGATATTTTAACTCACTTAAAAAGTGTTGGTTGGTTTTCAACTTTCGGATTTTGGGACGCACAATATGTGTTTTCATCCTTATTAATATTAACTATAAGTTGGTTATCAGGAAATCTTTTACCTCAGGTAGAAATAGCAAGAAAGCTCAACTCTTTTATGGACAATGCAGGAAATTACACAGCTAAAGGAAATGAGGCGAGACTCAAAGAGTTGGATCAATTGATGGAGAAGATTTCAAAACAGAAACAATTCAAAAAAATGCTGCAATTAAACTCATCGAGTAGAGAAACATCGGGTAATGTTCATCTTGGGTTTGAACAAGGTTTCATCAGTAATGATAATGGTGAACATTTGATAACTTCAAATAATGCACTCATGAATGAAATTTCTAACAATTTTAAAGGTCGTGACCCTTTTTCCGAAATGATAGCTCGGAAATCTTCTTCCAATCAGAGTCAAGATTCTCTTGGTGGGACAAACCTCCAAAATACCTTCAATACAGATATCAATCACACGGGGTCAAACACCACAAGTCTTGTAGACTTTTCTGTGGAACACCAAGCTGCCATAACAGATCACTCTCAACATGTCCATAATCCACAACATGGTTCAAACTTCCAGCTACAACAGCAAGGCGATCCAAATAATGTTTCCATGCATAATTCAAACCACGATCCCCACATTCAACTTGATGCCAATATTAATGAGACCAACTCCAATAATCCAGTCAAATCTGAATTTCACGGTGAAGCATGGAATTCACTCGTGAGTAATCTTCTGTTTTGGGACAGTTCATTTATTGGAGATTACCAAGAGCCGAACTAAAAAAATCATTTCAAAGCCTTAATGCAATAATTACGGTAGTAGCTAATATATAGTTTTTCTTTTTTCTTATTTTTAGGCTCAACATACATCGTCGTCTATATCTCTTGATGTATATTATTCTTCTGTCAAACCAGCAAACAGAATTAACAATCAAAGGGAACATCTTGTTACTGGTACAAGTAAGAGAGACCTGAGAGTAACGAAAAGCAGTCGTTGAAAACGGAGCCGGGGGATCCGCAGATTACATAGCGAAAGCACATAACAAAGCTTTCGAAAACTTAAAGAATACAATTGAAGATGATATTATCTTAATTATTTCATCTTTACTTTTATTCAATTTTCTCAATTTATTTTTATTTTTGTATGAGGATTTAATATTCAAGCATTCATCGGTTTCTCATTAAGTGCGGTACCAAGTATTCCTGGTTTGGCTTGGTCGACCGGGAGAGAAGGCATACCTAAAGGCGCAAATTATTTATTTTCGATCAATTTCTTGGTATTGGGCGGAATCACTTATTATCCAATGCCATTTAGATCCAAAGCTAGCGATGGCAGTGCCAATTTTCGAGTCTCAAAGATAGACGACCCTCAATCGAATGTTTGAACCAGGCGAAAGTGTAAGAAAAGAATCTACTTATCTGGTATATAATATGGATTTAAATCTGTTGACTTCAAAGCTTATGGCTCAGTAACCACCTATACTAATTAAATCTATTAATCATAAGATCTGACAACGGTTGCATCGAAGCTTTGAACAATAAGTTGGCCTGCATGCAAATCACAATTAGGCTGCGAAAAGACTTGAATCGCGTCTTTAGATCAAGATGAAAAATTTTGAGAATGATATGACTACACAACTACAAGATGATATATATAATACCGGTTCTCCGAATACCCCAGTAGATTTTGAAATGTGGATCAGAATGGCAGCCGACAATAAAATCAATGCTCGAAATTCATGGCAGTTTGGCTTAATAGACTATCTTTATGATTTGTCTAAAAGGCCGATACTGAACTTTCTGAAGGCTTCTGCTATTCTTGATGGGTGTATAAAAATTTATTCTTCCAGGGTTGATAGTGCCGTCACCGAAACCGGTACCTTACTTAGTGGTCTATCTAACAGCAAAGACCTCCAGATCACTCTACCCACAACCGAGATTCACGAACCATCTGTTGTTCATCGTGGTAGAAGAAATGTTCGATTGGAGACCACCCTCGTGAAATCTTTCGACGAAATAAGAATCCAAAACATAGAACAGGAGTTGACGGTAGATCCTGTTTTTAAAAAGACGTTGGCTTACTTCGATGAGGGTGGTTCTAAAAGTTTATTATTAAACACATTGAATATTGACAATTCAGGTAGAGTGGTGTTCGACAGTGATTATCAAAAACTTACCAATATCAGTGCTAATGAAACAGTTAATAGTGAAAGTTTTGATATAGTAAAGCTGATGTTGAGGCCTTCTCTTGAGACTTCTTTCGAAGACCTTAACATCTGTGAATCAATGAATGGGTTGAAACTGTTGATGAGTCGACAAGAAGATGTAAGACACGATATACAAATTTTGAACAGGACTATGGAGTTGGGTTTGAACGATAACGATGAACCGGAAAATACATCTATGGATGAAATTCATTTCGAGGACTATGACCAATACAACGATGAAGAAGACTCATTAGTAGAGCAGAACAATTATAGTAAGACCTCTGGAATTCTAGATTATAAGCTCATGGCTTACTTCGATGATAATATCCGTCTAAAAAGCCACTCAGAAAACGTATCTTGGAAAGTTCAAAAGTATAAGTCAAATAGAAAATCGTCTAAAACATACAACAGAATGCCCAAAAGCGAAAATCTGGAATACGTTAATTTTATGGACCCTTATAGCTTCGATGATGACACGAAGTTCGAAGATGGTGTTTTCCGTGTGTCAGAAGCTAAAATAGATATCCCAGTCAAAAGGAGGAAAATAGGGTTCAAGAACAACAACTTTTGTTTGACAGATGATTTCATGTTTAGTACGCAGAATTTGATTGAGTTGTTTACCAAGAAAAATAACTTATTGAATTCATTCGATAAAAGAGAAATACCAAATACTGTCGAACAAGAGGAAGAAGTAATAGATACGTGCTTTGATGTGTTTTTTGACGAACCTTCGAGGTTACTCAATGAAATAACAAGAGAAGATATGGAAGAACTTCAAAAGTCATACATGGATGATTTTGGACATGAAGATCGACCTTTGCAACAAGATCATACCATACCTGCCCATTCAAGACAACTCAATTATGAGAGGATTTCCCGTAAAATAGACATACGGCAAATTAAACAAATAATGCATAGGGAAATCGAATTAGACTCTGATTGTCACACTAACCTAAAAAAGCTTATAAAAAATATACCTTCGCATCTTAACGGCTCACTTGGTGTATATTTCGTAAGTCTCCTTCATCTTTGCAACGAATTACAACTCAATCTTGAGCCAATGAATTCTTCATATAATGATTTATTGATCTACAAAAATACATAATAGAAATACACAAACAGTCTAAAGAACTAAACGCAAGGGTGAAAACTTTACTACTCGGCTTTATCAGACATGACTTGTTTAACAGGCTCAGTGTCATTGATATACAATTTATGTTCTTGAATATACCTTATGACCGAATTGGGAAGTAAATACTGAACCGACATACCTCTTCGAATGAAAAGCCTAATTTTAGTGGAAGAGATATCATTATAAATCAATTGCTTAATAACCAAAACATTACGCCGATGTTCATACATAATGTCATGACTTAATAAGAAACTTCTTACATCGGATCCTGTTCTCTCGACTATTAAACAGCCGTATTTGCCTAAAATATGATGTAAATCTTGGTCTGCCCATACATCAGGTTCACCCATTGATTCTATTAAATCTCCACCGGCTAATAACATGATTTTGACTCCTCTTTTTTCACCGTTTTCCGTCATAATTCCACCTCTTTTGATATTAATTTCTTCGTTGAAATGATCCAATACTAATGCAGTCCTGGTATATTTAGGTTGTAAACTCTCCCAAGCATCAACCATTAACCAAGAACTGGTCCTTTCACATGCCAATTCACACATCCTTACTCTATGATGAGCATCAGCTAACCCTTGTTTCTTATAATTAGATGAGACGGGGCTGTAATAACCAGCAATTACTTCGAACCTGGTTTGTTCATTAATGGCATCTAAAGCCATTTCAAACATTCGTAAATGCAAATAAGTGATTGGAGAAAAGGAGCCACATGCCACAATTACTAACGGATATTTAGAGTTATCATTTAATTTATTGGCCAATCTATGAGTCGGAAATTCATAATCTTCCAAAGTCTTAGCTTGCCTTTGTACTCCATGAGGGACTTCCTCTAAATCGGCGATTTGACTTGGTTGAACAGTGACTGAAGGAGGAAGAATATAATTACTTGGAGGTTCATGGTTCTTATTATCACTGTATTGTTCATTCTCATTGTCATTGCTTTCGGACAGCAGCAGTGAATCAATTAAATCAGTATGCTTGATGGGAATTTTATGACGTTTATTGGAATGACCGTGTCCAGAGCCCGAGCTTGCACTAGATGGATGGGGGTATGGTGCATCTACTGGATCTCCTCTATCAGCAAGCACAAACGGCTGGATTGGTGCGTTGGCTGGAATTTTAGAAGATGGAGCTGTTGGTTTAAGATCGGGATTGAGCGAAGGCGGTGTAAAATTGGGATCGTTAGTTGGGTCCATACTGACTGGGTTATACCTTTTCTAGGATACAGGGGTACAATTGGAAATACCTGATTATATATTCAAAAGTTTTTTTCTGTGCGTCAAGATCGATAGCCATTTTAAACTCCGGAGCGGGCAAATGAGACAGCAGAGTCTGGAACTTTTAGCAGCGTCCCACACAAACAAATTTCTGGTCTAAGTATTCTCCTATACTATAGCTTCTATCATGAAATATACTCCTTCCGCTTGAGACAACGCTTCATCAATTTTTGATCTCCTAGCGCTTAGAAATTGTATCGGTTATTGTCTTGTGCTTGTCACATCACTTCCTGTTTATGCATTTACAGGGAGACTGTCCCCTTTCGGTTAACTGTACCGCGAGCTTAAACGTTGCAAAGTGCACATATGGGGAAGGAAAAAAAGAAATCGTTACAGACAGGATTCGAACCTGCGCACGCAATGCGCAACGCCTATCAACTTATTGATACCACTTTCGTGGTAAACTTAGCAGGGCGTCGCCTTAACCACTCGGCCACTGTAACACTAACTATGCTATTTTTGTTAAATTGAAGATTTTATTACCGTTGGAATCTTTCGGGTTAAAAATATTGTAAAAATTACAAAATTGGAATCTAACTGAGGATCAACTACTACTGGTGATCTTTCTGATGAAATTAATGCTTTAAAGTCGATGCTGCTGGAAATATAAGTAAAAGTATCTTGTTCAGAAGTCTGGTAAATATGGTTCAGGTGATTAATCTCGGAGATAACTATATTGAGAATTATTTTCTATGTGGTTGCAAAATGCTGTGAGTGAAAATTATTTTCATCGTAAGTTGAAAAGGGTCTGGATCCAGTGATATTAATTTCTTATAAAACGAAATTATGCCATAGCCGGAGATATTAATTTTTTAAGGATGAAACGAATTAGTAATCAAAGTTTCAGGATACTGACTAAATTGAACTTAATTTCCCTAGAGTTACAACCTCATCTTATTATGAATAAGTATTGGAGACCTTCAAGCAATAAAAAGTGCATTTGGACAATGTATAGCTAGAAACAAGTGGAACGAAAGCACACGAAAATAAAGCAAGCTCTTATAATTACAACATAAACTTTTTATACTCTACATAATCTACTCTTCTAATTCTTCGTATTTGTCCAATCTGTCTTCAGCTGCATCTTCGTCGGTAATCTTGATACCTCCACTGACAGAGAATTGACCACCAGCACCAATCATCAATATATCATGGTGCTTAGTAGCGGTGTTAACAATTCTAGTTGGTTTCTCAACGTCTTCATCTAATGGTCCTAAACCTGGACCATAAGTGTCAGCGAAACCCCAAGCGTATACAAAACCATCGTTTGTGACAGCAAACGAGTGATGAGAACCACTGCCGATGTCTTTACATTTAATATCTTCTTTATCGCTGAATTTCAATTTAGTAGGGATTGGAACAGCCCTGATCTTTCCATGTTCATCCTTATAGATAGAATCTGGTAAATCTTTAACAGCAATCCCAACTTCTTTCATATCATATCTACCCCAACCTAAAACATCTCCGTCTTCAGTCAACGCAAGAGTATGATGTTCACCCCCTGCAATGGTAGTAATCCCTCTCTTACACAAAGGTTGGATCTTTGTTGGTCTGGTAATTAGTGAACCATCCTCTAATTCTCCATCTGAATTTGTTAAAGCACATTGGCCAAATTGATTCAATCCCCACGCATAAACACTGTCTTCATGATCAATAGCAAAACAATGGAAGTCTCCACTGGCTATATACCTAATGTTATATAAACCAAACTGCTGAGGCTCTAAAGCTTTATAACGATGTCTTTCCAAAATTCTACGACCCAATTGAAATTGCTGCCCATTACCCCAAGCATATACAATACCCTTCGAATCAAGAGCCAAAATATGATCTTTACCTGCGGCGAGCTGAACAATATTTTTGAGTTGGTCTATTTTGATGGGGGTTCTTTGCAATTTGATTTCATCCCTCAAGAAACCCAATAACCCTTCATTATTTCTGAAACATCCCCATGCGAATACTTCGCCAGTATCCAATAAAACAGCACTCAAATTATCAGTGGCACAAAGTTGAACAACACGTCCATCCGCTGGCAATCCTTCAACTAAGCCAGGAGTCAGTTCAGCCTCGTTAAGATCCCCATCTTCGTCATCTTCACTTTCGTCCCCATCAATTGTCTTCAACTGCTCCTTCACTTTAGTAGTATCTCTTCCTAACACCCCACTATCATTCCCACCCCAAGACCAAACTCTGTTATGATCATCTAATGCCAAAGTATGCATACCACCAACTGCAAAATCAACAATTTTACCCTTGATGACATCTTCAACTAAAAGAGGATTCAATCTAGGTCTTTTCACTTCTTTGGTATTAGCTTTTGGTCCTAATCCTAATTCACACATTGATCCAGTTCCCCAAACAAAAATATCTAATGGTTGAGACTTTGGCAGAGGCATCTTATTGATCGATTCCAATTTGGAATACGAATGTAAAATATTAGACGATGAAGTGGTAAGTGCCTTGTGTTTTTTCGTGATCGATTTACCATTAGAGTCTGGAGTGGCAGCTCTTCTTTTCCTTTCCAAAGCAACCATTTTTTATTATAATAACTGACGAAACTCTTGACTTTTTAATTTTTCACTGCAAGCGTGCTATTGTCATAGTACACGACTTGCTAACGCTATCTAATATTACAGACGAAATAAAGATGGAAATAAAGAGCTATACATAAATACGTGCATTCAATCAACTACAAAGTTTATAAGGTATTATATAGAATATCAGTTTTCGTTTAATTTAATTTATGAGAATTAGGCATGTTATATCCTTGTCTCTTGTGCATCCATTTATTCTTTGTTTCGACAAAGAATCTAGCGTATGATTGTATCAAGTAACCGAATGATCCAATTGCTCTTATCATAGCTAAAAAGGCAACGGCCCATAAAATGAACCCCAAATAGTAATTTTGTTTAGTTTCACCAGCTTCAAATACTTGTAACATTGTCATAATAAAAATCAAATTACTAAGCATCCAAATCAACACCACTCTGGTTCTAACATCTTTAGCATAATCCTCACCATCAATTTCAGTTGGACCTTCGTTAGCACTAGCGACCTTCTTATTGGACCTCTTAGCTCTAATATTATATAATGTTTCCAAATAAATTTCATCAATATTAACATCTAGAACAACTGCTTCGAACTCACCTTCCTCATTCTGTTCAATAATATATTGATTAGAAAGATCTTCTTTGGGATTATTATCACCCTTGGTACCCCAAGTAACATCATGCGTGTTACAGAATGCAAAAATCTGTAAAGTACATGTATACGAAGGAATCATTAGGAAATATTGAATGGAGCATGTAAGCATATGCCATGGATCTAAATACAAGATTGACATTAATGTATATAAACCATATGTTGAAAGCAAGGAAACCACAATACTTACAAACACGTACATGTTGGAGTCTCCAAGACCAAATTGTTTGATGGTGTTAGCCACAAAGAATAAACCAACGACCAATGCATATAATGCACAAATAGTCAACAAGATAATCAACGTTTTGAATATTCCTTTGGAACCTTGAGGCCGGTTACCAATAGAGACAATAAATAACGAAGTCAAGGTACCGATGCAAAGATAATTGAATAACGTGAAAATCCAAAAACCTCCATTATGTTTGACTTCATTAATTAATGAACCAGTCAAGAAATAAAAAGTTAAATAAAAGTTACTTAAAGAAAAGAAAGAAAACACCAAAGTGGCGAATTGGTAAAGAAATTCAACGTGGAACCAAAATTTTCTAGCTATTGAATGATCAGTTCTCCATATTTTTTTGAAGTTCTTCAAAGCGTATAAAGCAGCAAAGAACGCACCATTAATCCATCTTCTTCTTTGAGATAAGAACTCGGCAATGGTTTCTGGGACATCAGTCTCTGCTGTTGCCAGTTTGACGAATTTTAAAACCCAATTCTCACTTTTTTTAGCCACTAACTCCCAACATAAAATTCTATCTTCTGCCAAATACATGTTAGCTTCAAAGAAGTTCGTTTTTGTATTGGAATGGGTTTTGGTAGTATTCAATAAATCCTCACCTTTGAAATAAGAGTCCAACGGCCCAGTACCATCTTCATTATTTGTTAAAGCGATATATCTGTAGGCAGATAAGGCACCAGGTAACACTGAAATGTAACCGAATAAGGATTCTAATGGTTTATCCAAAATATTAGACATTTTATATTCAAAATTTTGAGAAGCCACTAAGGGATTAGTTAAATTAAGCCAACCCTTACCTTTCATGGCTTTAATTTCACCTGCAGCACCAGCAACATTTGAATCTCTGTCAAAAGCTTTCCATAAGTTGTAGATAGCATGGTTGTCTGGCTTTGTACCGACATCCAATAATACGACTACATTAGGGTCTAAAATAGGACAGAAGGCATTGAATAACCATCTATGACTGTTAATCTTCTTTTGATTTCTTTCTTTCAAACAGAACATAACTTGTACAGGTGCCAATGATTTTTCATCACCTTTAAACTTTAAATTTTCATCAATGGAAATTTGTGTGGTGTATTCATAAATATGAGCATTGACTTTCTTGTTATTCACATAGGGCCTTGCTAAATTACCTTGGTAAACCCCAGTAGCAGTCAATAATTGTAACACATTTTCGTTAACCTTATTTCTACCATCAGCAATAATAATAACTTGAATTTTTTTCCAACTTTCTTTTCCCCAAACAGCAGATTTGTTTCTAGAGCATAAATGGGCTACATTCTTCATAATAGAATGCATTGTTCTCGCAAAAGCATATTCATCTTCATTATACATAGTGACACAAATCACCATTTCGGTCTCCCTGTTGAACTTCGTTGATCTTAAAGTAAAACCGTCTTTTATATAATCATCTGGCTCTGATGTACAGGCAGTATAAGTCATATTGGTGAACTCACCAAATGGCGATTCAGTTCTGGTCAATACCTTCTTTAATTCTTCAGGAATTGGGTTTTCCAAAATTAAATGACCAGCTTCACCGTCAACCAATCTAACCTTTCTTTTGGTAGTAGTCTTCTCTCTATTTGGAACGTAACCCAGTCTGATGTTATTCATCATGTCATTATCAATCGAAGCTCCAAAATAGTCACTTTCAGTGCCATTAGTATATCCACCATTTGAAACTGAAGAGTGATAAGCAGTGGAGTCGGAGTATAACGAGCGATCTTCAAAATCTTGAGCTTTTTGATAAGAGTCATAATCATAGCTATCTCTGCCACCAATAGTTTCCTGATCATCTTCATAAGGATTAGCTTCGGCATAAGTCTCAGGAGAGAAAATCGGTTGTGGAGGCTCCAAAAACCGTTCACTCCTATGACTACTATTGACGGATCTTCCGAATTGTGATCTATTACCATATTGCGAATGCCTATGAGGACTACCTGTTAAATTGATAGATTCATTGTCATCATCCACCAAATTATCAAGGGTATCGTCGGAGTCTTTGATAGGGATCCCCATTTCTTTCTGTCTTTTTGGGGATTCTCTCGATGTAAATTTAGCTCTGGCAGTCTGACCATCATTAGTATCGATGTGGGAATTGAATTGTAAATTGGGTGGGTTGTTAAGGACCACCTTGTTTAAATTCGAGTTAAATCTACCACTCCTAGTAAAGATATCAGGAGAGTGTCTTGCTTGGGGGCTTGTACTTTGAGGAAAGGCCATGAATTCTTCTTCTTCTTCTTGTGGTCTATATCTTCTAGGGGATGTTCTATCTACAAACGCAGCATTAGGGTATGATGGTTGATCCGAAAAAGGACTTTCGTCATTAAATGGATCTGACATGATGGGTTATAGTGCAGAATAGAATGAGATAAACAGATACAATTGAGACTTATACCATTTTAATTTTGCCAATGAAGAGTGTTTATTTATTTACATCTGCGCTCGATGGGGAAAATGATAAACAAAGAGGAATGAGAAGATTGAATTGAGAGGAAGCGAGAGCCTTGGGCCAAACGGTAAGGGATTATGGTAACACAACCAACCGGATAATAGAGACTTTTTTATTATAGGATGCAATAACCCATATTCTTCTGTACAGTTTTGTCCACTTCTATTTTTTTGATTTTTTGCCTTTTATTGTTTTCATACCCACAGGTATCTCGTTGTGTTGCAATCAAATATTCAGAGAGCAAAAATTGCAGCGATTGAATTTGCATTCCTAATCTGCGAAATTATCGGATCACATACAAATTGTATGCCACATCACTAAAATGGCCGATGATGAGTCAATAACAAGGACCTCTCGAGGACAAAACACTCCAGTTTCCAGCGTCGGATTCAATAATCTCAAAAAGCTCAACACCAACTCCTCAGCTTCAACCGCCACATCATCTAGCACATCTAAACCCAATCCACTTTCTCGACTTTTTACAAGAAATAGATCAAACTCAACACTCGATGAACAACCACTACCTGACGAAGATGCAAGACCTGTAGCAACACAAAATTTGGAACGGAAAAGCTCCAATGTGTTCAGACTAGCCAAAATGAATAAGCGGAAAGGCAAGAACACCAAAGACCTAACGGTTCAGACTGAGGGATTACCCCAACCACCGATACTTACCAGGAAATCATCCGTTTCTTCTCCCGTATCAACTTTGCAAAATTTATTTCATAGGAACACCATCTCAAATCTTCCCAGTGCTGGTATAGAATCAATAGATGAACAATTACCAAGAACTACGATAAATCTATCATCTAATAATTCAAATAGTATTTTGAGTGACGGGAATTTCGCTCAAGTTTTCAAGTTCACGGATATAAATTATGCCATGGATGATGTTATTGATGAAAATGAAGCCTTCAAAAAACTTCTATTACCAGCTGATCAATTTTTGAAATCTAAACCTCCAAATAGTCCTTCAGTAAGTGACAATGCCCCATTATCAGCTGGGGCATCCGATGATGATGAGGAAGAGAAATTTTGGAACACGCTTTTCACTCTTATACGACCTGTAGTATTTCCATCTCACGAAAGGAAATTAAATAATGGACTTCGAGGATCTGTGATGACTATAACGGAGGAAGATATATCCAACTATGTGAGAGACTCATACACTTCTACATTATTTGTAAAAGAAGGGGAGAGAGAAGAGGTAAAAGTTAGCGAGATAACTCAAGGTATCCTGAGATTTTTTAATAGGACGCTCTTGCTATTTGACAGAGATTTTAAATCCTCTATTCAGCCAGATTACGATGCAATGCCTAGAGCATGGATAAGACTACACGAACAATGGATATACTTTCGAAACAAGATTTTGTATTTTATAATGCAATGTTTCAGTTCATTGAAGGAGAGTTTCTTAATCAATAAAAATCATATTGACGTTGAAACTATTTTACTCAATTCATTCAAAGATATACTTATAATGCCCTTCATAGAATTTCGCAATAAGCTAAATCCTAAAGATATCGATTTTCTTCTTGAGTATATGAACGGGAAGCTCTTACAAGATATAATTCACTGCTTTGGAATCATTAATTCAACTACTTCATTTGATGATGATTCCAATAGCCCATTTAGTTATTTACTTGAATGGCTTACGGATTTGTAGTATCAGGCACATATTCAAATACAGACACGAATTTATGATTTTATACGCGTTGCGCTGAATTTTCAACCTTCAACTCTTACACCCAATTCTATATACTGTCAAAATGTCTTTACCGGCGAACCTTCAACAAAACCTTATGCCTTCAGAGATTAGTTTTCTAACTGAAAACGAATACATCCAAATTTTACCTCGGTATTCCATGAAGTCCATACAGCTAATTGGGACAAAAATCCCAAGTTTAAGGGCCTTGAGGAGAGAGCAGGTACCGTTATGGGTAGCTCTTATCTGGAAATCTCAAGGGAAGTGTAATATCGTACCGCCAGAATGGTTAAACCTTGTATATCTCCGAGCCAAGTATGATGATGAAGTAAAGAGTCCTTTGCAATTTAGTGAATTACCATTCAATTGGATTGAACTAAGTAAAATTCTTCTTGCAAAAGCTGCCGATGATTTAGCGGATCCAGTTCATCAATTAAGATCTGTTATTCAAGATTTAAGAGAAATTCGTCAGGTGAAAACTCGGAAAGGTTTAAAGGAAGTGAACGAATCGCATATAGGGTTGACCGGATTATCGCTATTGGAAATCAATGAAATAAGACCGTTCATGCTTACAGTTATGAATAAATTACGAGAGATTCATGAAACCGTTCAAGAGGAAGAAGAGGAGTTGGATGAAGATGAATATGAATACGATGATGAGTAGAGCATCAAAAATGTTTCCGCGATTTGAAAATTAATAATTCTTCACCATGAATAAGGCGAGTCTTGTTGGTCAATTGAGGTCTAACATAGAACTTCATGAATTGAGGACCTCGTCCAAGAGGAATTTAATTCTTTCGATTTTAAAGTCTACTACCACAAAAAGGGAAACCAAAAATTATCTCGATAAGTATAGAAATCAGTTCAAATATAATGACTCAAATTTTAAGTCTAAAGATTCCAAGGATGTACAGAGGAGTATATTCATAGATCGATTCTTGAAGCATAAAAATCCGTTCAACAGTATTTATGAAGACGAAAAGCGATTGAAGAAAATTCCCTTAAGAATTGCCATCTTCAAAATGAAATACTCTGATTTACGAGATGGGCAATGGAGTGGTATTATGGAGACATTGAGAAGGTTGATCGATTTGGGCGCCAGTCCTTTGATTGTATTTGATCATGACGAAGAGTTGATAGACAATTTCAAATTGAATGAACAAGCATTAATTCATCAAGGCAATAGAGCATTGGGTAACCTAAAAGGAATAAACCCTCGTCTTATCAGATCATTATTTTACAGCGATAGCAATGAGTTAAAAATTAATAGTTTGGAACAAATTTTAATTCCAATGTACCAAGGATTTGTCCCAATGATACAACCGATTGTATTTAATACCGACACATCCAACCAGGAGTTCCTTAGATCAGAGCGACTCTTAATGACCCTTTGCAAATCATTACTTTCCTCTAGCAAAAAGGATATGCTCTCGATAGAAAAACTTGTATTTATCGATAGACATGGCGGTATACCATCAATTGAAAGAAACCAAACAAGCCATGTATTCATTAATTTAAGTCAAGAATATAGTGATATTGTGTCTGAATTATTTATTGGATTCTTGGAACCATCAGTGAGGGACTTACATATCCATAATCTTAATACTATGGATGAATTATTATCAACAATAAATTCAATAACGAATAATGATGAAGCTACAGGAATCATTACCACTCCCGAAATCATTTCTGTCAATGACGATCATCTTAATCCGATAATTTATAATATCTTGACAGACAGGCCAGTAATATCATCATCTTTACCCCTGGCATTCAAAAGGACTCCACAATTATCAACATCGATTTTAAAGAGAGGCATCAACGTGACAGTATTAGATCCCGACAATTATCCTCGTGAATTCACTCTCGAAAATTTGCTTGAAGATAGACTAATAGACAAGAAAAGGTTCTTCCATTTAATAGAAGATTCGTTTGGGAAACCCCTCAATATCGAAGAATACATTAAAAGAATAAACAAAAGTATCTCCACCATTATAATAGTGGGCGAATACGATGGAGGTGCTATCATCACGAACGAAGAATTCAATGGTTATTCTGTTCCTTATCTCGATAAATTTGCTGTAGCAAAACGTAACCAAGGACTTCCAGGTTTAGCTGATATAATTTTTAAATTGATCGTACAGTCGAATCCTGACGAGCTTATATGGAGATCTAGAAAGAACAATCCAGTAAATAAATGGTACTTCGAAAGATGCATAGGATCTACAGCTCAGAAGAACTCCAATTGGAAAGTTTTCTATACAGGTGACATTTTCAATAGATCCATACAGCTCAGAAGAAAGAGAGATTCAGTAAATATAGACGAGAAAATGAAAATTTATACCCATATTGGCGAGTCAATACCGCCATCTTTTTTACAGCAATAAGTGGTCTTCTAACTGAGGGGGCAATTTGTAGGTATATATCATAGAATAAAGAAGATCCGTAACAAGGATGGGTGGTGTAAATAAATAGTGATCGAATCAGGTAATTATTGTAATTACCCGTGCGGGAATTCTTTCTCAGTTTAACGTACGACTTTAGATACATAATATGCCATTGACTAAAAGAACTGTGGCCTCAGGCACCACTTCTAGAAATCTCAAAACTGTGAATTCCTCGGAAGAAAACTCAGGAATGACTTCTGAGTCCACTCCGTTGACCCAATCCCGTCTCACGTTCTATCACCAACTCGACCCATGGCAGCAAGATAACCATTTCATTCGCTCTGGATACGTAAGAGGGACCAATTCTTTCAAAACAAGTATCAAATCACTTTTATATATTCACAATGAAACAGGGAACATATACTCTCATATGCTTCCCTCTTTAGCAGTCATGGCATCGTTGGTCTATTATGTCAAATATAAGCTTGCGATATATGAAGAGCCACTCCCCCTTTGGGAATGGATCAATTTCCTTCAATTTGGATTTGCCGTGACATTTTGCTTGGCAATGTCATCAATTTTCCATACTGTCAAGTCCCATTCCCATGAAGTATCTAAATTTGGAAATCAATTGGATTATTTTGGAATTATCATATTGATCACTTGCTCACTTATTTCAATTGTTGTATTTTCTTATAAAGAAGAACCAAAACTCAAATATGGGTTTTCAGCTATATTCGTAGCACTTGGTGGGGTTTGTACTTTTTTCACTCTCGATCCCAAGTTCCTGTCAAACGTCTATAGGCCAATTAGATCTACCATGTTCATTCTCTTTGGCTTATCTGGAGTATTACCTATAGTTACAGCCCTTAAATACTATGGTTTTCAAAAGACTAATGATATGGCAGGCATGAACTGGTTGATCTTAGAAGGAGTATTCTACATTTCTGGTGCCGTCTTGTATGCTATGCGAGTGCCTGAAAGGTTTACTCACATAGAACAAGACGAAGTTAGTTTATCAGAGACCCCTATGGAAGGTATGTTTGATATTTGGGGCCACTCTCATCAAATATTCCATGTTCTTGTAGTAGTAGCTGCTTACTGTCACTGGAGAGCTCTTCTACAATGCTACCATTATATGCATCAGCATTAACTATAGGTTAGCGAGCCCTGTTTATTATTTTGAAGTTGAAAAGGTTCGCGATCGGCTCTGCAAATTATCGATTCAATCTACCTACATATGACGTTTGACCACTTGGTGATAGTTCCTTGTCATGGTATTTGGCAAGGAGGCTCTCTGAAGGGTCAAGATAGAAATGAATGGTATCTTGCTCCTTTCCAGATAGAAGGTAACGATCACATATGTTTCAAGGAGCATCTTCTTCGGGCTTTTGATATAGTCAAAGCAAACCCTAATGCATTGATGCTTATATCAGGAGGTAAGACCAAAAATGAAATAAATAAAAGTGAGGCTCAATCATATTATGAGCTTTTAGTGGCAACTTGCGGTAAAACTGAAATTCTTGCTAGAGTGAATTTAGAGGAATATGCTAAAGATTCATTTGAAAATGTCTTATTTCTGTTTTGTAGATTTTTTGAGATCGCTGGTAGATATCCGGAGAGAGTTACAATAACTGGATTTGAATTTAAGAGATATAGATTTTTAATGAATCATTTGTTATATGCCATGAATTTCCCCCTAGAGAAAGTATCTTACATAGGAAACAGTCCTTCACCTTCCGAAGAGAGACGTGAAGCTTATTTCAATGAACTACACACAAGCGAATATATGCACGCTATTAGACATTTTGAAGCTGATATATATGGGCGCAAGGACCCATTATTAAAAAAGAAGTTATCTAGAAATCCATTCAATGATGTACACCCATATGTTGACAGTAATCCACTTTTTTCAGAATTCCTCCGATTGATTTATGATTCTTCTTCAGAACAAAATAGACCAACAGACCTAGAAGTTAAAAATGTACTATTGAATTGGGCTCCATGGTAGCCTCAGACTTTACGGTAGATAATATAAATATATATTTTATAGGAATAAATGGCCTATGGACTTTTTATTTTACAGATCTTTTCAATTGAATAATTCAGTATTTACTTCTTAGCCCTTAAAGCTCTTCTGGCTTTTACGGCTCTACTAAGTTGGGTTAACATGTCAACAGTGGTTTCCCAACCAACACAACCATCAGTAATTGAAACACCATATTTCAAAGAATTTTTATCTTGACCAGAAGGTGGCATTGGTTGTTTACCTTCATTGATATGAGATTCAATCATAACACCAATAATGGCATCTTCACCTTGAGTGATTTGTTCAGCTACAGAGGCCAACACTTTCGGTTGATTTCTGTAATCCTTTTGGGAGTTGTCATGAGAACAATCAACCATTAATTTGATGGATGGGTCAGTACTTTTAGCAATAGCATCCTTGGCAGCTTTGACAGATTCAGGATCATAGTTGGTAATTTTCTTACCACCTCTTAAGATGACGAAGCAGTTATCGTTACCTTTGGTAGTAGTGATAGCAGCCATACCATTTTTAGTAACACCCATGAAATGGTGACCTTTAGAACCGGCCTGAGCAGCATCTAAAGCTACACCAATACCACCATCTGTACCGTTTTTGAAACCGATTGGAAAAGATAAACCAGATGCTAACTCTCTATGTAATTGAGACTCCGTAGTTCTAGCACCAATAGCTCCGAAACTCAATAAGTCACTGAAATATTGAGGAGAGATAGTATCTAACATTTCAGAACCAATCGGGACTTCAGCTTCAGTGGTCAAATCAAGATACAATTGACGGGAGATTCTTAACCCTTTATTAATATCGAAAGAATTATCAACATTTGGGTCATTAATTAAACCTTTCCAACCAACAGTGGTTCTTGGTTTTTCAAGGTAAGCTCTCATAATAATGACTAAATCATCTTCTAATTCGTCAGATAACTTCTTTAATCTCCTAGCGTACTCCATAGCAGCCACTGGATCATGCATAGAACATGGGCCTACGACCACAAGACATCTGTCGTCATGACCTTTTAAGATTTGACCACTTTCGTATCTAGCTTTAATTACAACATCCAAACCTTTTTTGGAAGCTCTAACTTCATTTGTTAAAACTAATGGCGAGATTAATGGGTCGTAACCCAAAATTCTAGTATCATCGTATTCTTCTGGGATTGGAGTTTTGCTCATGGTTAGTTGTGAGTCAAAAGATGAGTCTTAAATTTTCAAAATTTTCAGTCTGAAAAATAAATGAGCAATACACGTGCGAGAACCGACTATCATCAACCTAACACATTTTTGTAGCTTTTAAAAATTGAAAAATATGTTCTTGTTTTGGATATGTTCTTATTTTGGAATTTTCAGGTCATGAGAGATATAAATTATTCATACAGTATGCTATAGTAACTATATAATACTACTTAATTTTGCTGGTTTTTCTCCCACGGAAAAAATATTTTCCGACATCTAATAGCGGAGCCTTTAAACCCCTCGGATTATTTAGCGATGAGTATTACGTAGCCAGCATAGTAGCACTGATAGTTAGTGAACAGGGTTTCAATAAATAATCCAAGAAATTATCAATAACAAGGAAGGAGGAATTGAGGTAAACATGAAAGTGTTCAAGTCGTACTGGGGTAGTACAAAGACTACCCCACAATAGTCTCTATAGAAAGTAACATAATGTTTTCACCGAGCTTTGCATTTAACTATAAAAATTGGCGATTTTTGCAACTATTACTATAAATATTTCAAGGAGTTTTTAGTCCAGATAACGAAAATTTTGGGAGATGGATGCTACAAGGTAATATAATAGCTCACAAATGACTAGATACTAGGAACTCGAGGGTACACAAAACAACTGGACATGTTAATGATAGCCTATCGAGATATCAAATCAGCCTTCTTGTGCTAATGCTATTATTTTGAGTCACGGTCTTGCAATATAGTTTTTGTATCTGTCAATAGATCGCTTCCAACATATCGATAATTTTGCAGACATGATTAAAAAAGCTTCCTTTTCAACCCAGTGCTTTTTTTTGCCATTAAAATGGGTAGTGATAGCGCTAATAGGTTCTTTACCTTTACAAGTATTTTTGTGTAGAGGTGTTTATCATTCCACAGGGTACTTGGTAGTTATAACCTTTGTATGTTACCTGTCTGTAAACAGACAAGGACATATCCCTTTAATCAGGGGAGCTAAACAAAGGCCAATCCATGACATGAATTTTTTCAAGAATATGAAAAATATGCGTCATAAATTTTGCAGCAATTCCAATGCAACAAACTTAAATCTGGTAGTAACGCCGCACAGCGACCCATGGTGTCGCTGTCGTAAAGTGAGAAGGCGTGTATTACTCTAAGACAGGCGGAAAATCCCAAATAGTTCTTATTTTCTTAATAACTCTTCGCTTTCAAACGAGGGCAATTGACTTTTTCCCAAATCCTCCTGGGCAGACGGTAATAGGGCAATTTATTCCTGAAATACTCTTTGGTCAGATCAAGGAATACTTTGTAATCAAAGTTGGAAATATTAGAAGTAATTATATATTTTACTAATAAACGAAAACTTAAATAAAGTGATTTGAAAGTATAATCCAACACACATAAATTAAGAAAGTGGCAAGCGCCACGACGAAAAGCTCTCTTCAGAGCTGACTGTGGTATGAGGGTGAGTAATCATTTCATATGGTTCTGTTTTAATAGTACCTGGAGGATCACTTGGTAAAGCAAATACAGAGCTGATGGTTTGCGTTTGTTTTCTAAAATAGGCTTGTTCTTCTGGAGTTAAGATAGTGTTAGCAAACATTTTATGGTAAGCTTCTTCTAATTGGTCAGCCGAGAATCGGTTAAATTCGAGGAATAAATTTGGTAGAAGGGGAAGTTTTCATCATTGTGGGGAAGTGAAGGTGAAGCATCAAGAACATTCACTTGAGCAGGGTGCTGATCAAGATAAGTAATTTTACCGTATTTGTAATTTCCCAGATCATCTACTAATATAAGAGAAGAATTGGAAGAAGCAAATTCATCAGGACGATGGATAATATATGTATCATCTTTTCCAATTGTATCAGTACCAATAATCCCAGGGTATCCAAGTTGATTATCAGGGACAATCTGTGGTTTCCACTGAAATTGAACTTCAAAGATAGTCACAATACATTCGATCCTATGGGTCGAGTATTGAGTGGTTTTAGAACCAATTCCCGTATAAGCGGTAGGGGAGTGAATGATATTGCCTTTAATTCTATTTGCAATTGATTGTTGGATAAGAGACATTTCAGCACCCGTACCATATAAGACTTTTCCAATTTCGTCTTCACCGACTTTAGCGGGGACGATGGACTTCCGAAGCTTAGGAGTTTCAGCAATCAATTCAACGAGATTAGCTCCAGGGTATGGACCAGTGGATTGAGTTTCTATCATATACTTATCAACTTCTTTCATGAGAGGACGGGCAGTATCATAGAGTTCTAATATTTCTGGTTCAAATTCTAATTTGGCGACAACCCGACTAACATTATAGCGGACTTCATTACTGGGGTTTCTGTGGGAATGAAACCATTCACGTAATTCATCAGGAGCTGCACGTTTAGCATCAGGAATATTAAATTGAAATTTCTTATCAAGTGCTTCAAACCAGGATTTGTATTCTTCAATAGGAACTTTCACTCTGTGTTTGTTGGTATACAGGGCAATAGCTGTGGCGAATTGAGGCCAGATAGCAATCAAGGTTAACAAATGGATATTAGTTCTGGTATCATTGAGGAGATGCCATGCCTTTAATAAGCTTTCTTGGTTAGCAAATTGGGTTCTGTCAAGGACTTTAATAGTAGGTTTTTTATTGGTTTTTTGAGTTGACGACCGTTTGGTAACTTGTTGCTCATTATTGTCTTTCCGGTTTGCTGGAGATTCTTCGGAAACTCGAGTCAGAGACGTGGTTTCAGTTGTAGCTTCATTCGATTCAGGGTCAATTTCCATCTTATCAGCAGGGTTTGATTGGATTCTTCTCTGGTAAGCATCAAATCTCGCTGGGAGTTTTCTTTGAGTATTAGTCAGAGTTCTAACGGGTTTTGGTTTCGTGACTTTCTCAGGATTGGTGTTCCTGTTACTTCTGAGGATAGCATGAACTTCCGGGTATTCTTCATCACTAACAAAATCATCATCATATTGGTCGAATGTGTCCCGATACCTGGCTAGTGATCGTTCTTCAATGACATCGACTTCACTAATACCTCCATGATTAGCAGGAAGGAGTTTTGCTAATTTTGCTAAATATTCCCTCATTTCTGGAATATCGATCTCCGGGAGGGATCCGTAGTAAGGGAGTTGTAAATAAGCACCTAAGATGTCATTATACAAGCTGATGATTTTTGATTCTTTTCTGATATATTCTTTTCTCAAGTGATACCAAATGTCATTCCAATGTTTTCCTTCAAAGATTGCAGCAGGTTGGAAATTCTTGATCCGAACTCTGTAACTGTTTGGATTCTTGTGTTTCCTAATCACGAAAAGACAAAGTAAGAATTGGTCTTCCAATGTTTTTCTGGTCATCCTTGGCGACTTCTTGTTCAAACATAGTGGAGTAAGTTTCAATAGCTTTACACTTGGAAATGAGTCTACTAAACTGGTATTCTGCTAAATCGGTTAACGTTTCAAATTTCAAGCTAGTTAGTTGCAAGTTAGCAGTTTTGAGATCTGTAAGAAGGGCCTTCATAGGGGCATCAGATTCCTTAACCTTTCGTTTATTCTGATTCACCATATAAGTAGCATCAGAAAGTAGAGTATCCCAATTGATAAATTCATCACCACTGGCAGGGATGGTATAACCACTAAACTTCAATTGCTGAATTATGGTAAGGGTAGTTATAGCTCTCTCTTCCTCGAATTTTTTCATTGGATTAAGTTTATCATCAAGAACTTCATTGATATGCCTTCTAATTAAGTAATCGGGGATACCTAAATTACACTTTTTGATAAACATGGTTTCAACCCATTGGTGAACATCGTAAGGGAGCAGGAGGGTAGGTTTTGGTAATTGATATAATCCAAAGTCGTACTGATATTCCCACTCACAGCAACTGATCATGTCGATTTGACTGTATAACAGTTTAGCTTTATTTTCCCAATCGACATCGAGTGCTAATGGATCCTGGTTGAATACTTTATTCTTCCAATTAGTAACATGAGTAGAAGCGATAGCCTGTAATTCTTGGATTTGTTCTTGCACTTGCATTTTCAGTTCAGCCATAGCTCCTTTCTCTTCAGTCTTAGCTTTTTGGACATTGGTAACTCGAACTGGTTCAGTAGGTGATTCATCACTTTTAGGGTCTGATGGAGGTGCATTGCCGGTTTGTTGAATTGGCCTTCGGCTTCGAGGAGCTATTGTTTTTTGATTAATGCTTAAGAGTTCGACCATCTTGGTCTGATTAATGACCATCTTGGTTAAGAGATCTTTTATTCTTGTTAATCTTTCTTCTACACCAGCAACTTTATTTTTGGTTTCGGAACCAGGGCTTTGAGGACTTGGGCTCGTGCCTTTCGACTGAACCAAGGAGGTAGGGTGGTCTGGGGTATTTCCGCCAGTCATCTTATTAGTTCTCTTAAACAACAGATGTAAATATCAGGGGTCTGGAACTTTGGTTATCCGATGAGGGTTTGAATAACTTGAAACTTCGAAAGGAGAATCCTCTTAAAGTTGATTGGCTGCTGGAGTGGTTAATGCTTGGTGGTGATGGATCAGTATGATCTGGTTTTTGCAGCAGGATTGTGTCCTGTATACAGGAATCTTATTCTTGCCGGTAAGGTATTTAATTGACAAGTGCTGCGAACTTCTGTTTGTGTGTTAAATCCGTTTGGGTGTGTGGGTGTGATACAGGTATTCGCTAAACACGTAAATTCAATTAATTTGATAACTTTTGAGCTGGGAAAAGTTGATTTCTCCGGACTCGTCCACCAGTTAAGATCTTCCTTACTGTCGTAAAGTGAGAAGGCGTGTATTACTCTAAGACAGGTAGATAATCCCAAATAGTTCTTATTTTCTTAATAACTTGACTTTTTCCCGAATCCTCCTGGGCAGACGGTAATGGGGCAATTTTTTCCTGAAATACTTTTGGTCAGATCACGGAATGGGACTTTGTAATTAAAGTTGGAAATATTAGAAATAATGATATATTTCACTAATGAACGAAAACTTAAATAAAGTGATTTGAAAGTAAAGATAAAACTCAAGTAAAAATAAAAGGTGAGATTATGGGTAAATGTCCCCTGAGGAGAAACGGTGTTATATAAATCAAAAGCTTGGGACGGTAATTGCAGGTCAATTGGGACCTTACACGCTTTTTTAACTTTAACTCTAAAATCACACAAGAGAAAGAAAAATAAACCAACACACATAGATTAAGAAAGTGGCCAGTGCCACGACGAAAAGCTCTCTTCAGAGCTGACTGGGGTAGTTGATTGAGAGATGAACAATGTCGCAATGTCGCAACTCTATGCCGAAATGCGACATTCACTTTTTTCTATGTTCGAATTTATTATTCTTTAAGTGCTCTTTTTTGCAGCCAAAATTCCAAAAGTTCAACTGCCATCAATGAAGTACGAAATCACTATTCAAGAGAATGCAAAGTTGGCAGAATTTTATTATTGCAGTGTAATATTTGTCGGAAACATTGCTACCAGGCGAGAGTACGTTAATTTCACAAGCTTCATGAAATGGCATGAAAAAGTACCAGGTTGGTTCCTTGAAACGATCTCCTTGAAGTTCAAAACAGTGAAGGAATTGGAAAACTTTCACTCCTTATATCCCGATATTGTTTCCAAATACGAAGTGAGTTTGATATGTGATGCTCCCATTTCTAAACTTTCGTCAAATATCAAGAAATTGATCTTTGAGGTGGAAATACCCAACGACGATAAGCTCACATTTTCTGAGAAACAGACATTATATCAAGATATTAAACACCTTCCCAATTTGAGGAAGATCCATCTTCATTGGTGCAGTGCTTTGTTTGACTTGGACTTGAGCCTCATGAAATTGACAAGTCTCGAAATTCAAGGAAATGGGGATGATATAAATTTCCTCTCGATAAACTACCCTAAGAGTATCAAATCATTATCCATATATGATATTACAGACGTTCAAACTGTTGCAAGTTTGATAAAAAAATGGGACTTAGAAGTTCTTTCCTTAAGGCCGGCGTCAGACCTGGATTTCAGTGATCTTGAATACCCTCCAACATTGAAAAAAGCGACCCTTTCTCTACACAAACGTAGAAATTTCAAACTCCAAATGCCTTCCTATGGCAAAGGAAACCATGGGCATATTCCCACAGAGATACAGGATATACGTGTTTATTATATCTCTCCACAAAATCCAATAAATCGCTTTGGGTTTCAAAACTTCAAACACTTAAGTACACTCCGTTTCAGTTGCTCGTGGGATAGCTTAAAAGGTAAGCTACCGAAATCCATCAAAATCCTTCAAAGTCGATGTCCGCTTGAAGGAAAGTTAGACTTATCTGAATTCAAGAGTTTGACACATTGTATGGTGGATACTGGTGAAGGAACAAAAGGTACTGAAGTGGTCCTCCCGCCAACATGTACTCGCTTCTATTTCAATGGAAGAATAAACGATGTGTACCCCTTGCAAAATATCGGTAAGTTGTCTCTCCTTGATGAAAATTTAGATTTTGCCGGTCACAGATTTGATGAAGCTTCCAAATTGACAGCTTTGGCACTTAAATTGCCAAGTGATCAACAAACATGCTTTGAAAGTATAACTCGTTTTCCTAGTACAATAAGGGAGCTAGTCCTAGAGGGTGATATCATTTCCAGAAGTATTCTTGAACTGGTTATAAGACGTATTCCCAAGACTGTAAGAGTTTTGGAATTTTTCTTTTTAGTCCCACCAAAGACGATCTTGGACCTTTCTCATTTCGACCGACTTGATACGTTTTGTATTATAAAGCCATTTGATGTACTGGTGAAGCTCCACTCACTGGTTGAATATCTTGAATGTTATTCAA
>JAJMFS010000007.1:268060-347565 GCA_030574815.1 Yamadazyma germanica | reverse complement strand
GGCGATGTTATCGTTACTACTGATGCTGATGGTGACTTGACTACTTCTACTGATATTATTGATGACTGTCCTGAATGTACTGAGTACACTACTACATTTGCTTCTACTGACGCTAATGGTAATGTGATCACCAGAACCGGTGATGTTATCGTTACTACTGATGCTGATGGTGACTTGACTACTTCTACTGATATTATTGGAGATTGTCCTGAATGTACTGAGTACACTACTACATTTGCTTCTACTGACGCTAATGGTAATGTGGTCACCAGAACTGGCGATGTTATCGTTACTACTGATGCTGATGGTGACTTGACTACTTCTACTGATATTATTGATGACTGTCCTGAATGTACTGAGTACACTACTACATTTGCTTCTACTGACGCTAATGGTAATGTGGTCACCAGAACCGGTGATATTATCGTTACTACTGATGCTGATGGTGACTTGACTACTTCTACTGATATTATTGATGACTGTCCTGAATGTACTGAGTACACTACTACATTTGCTTCTACTGACGCTAATGGTAATGTGGTCACCAGAACCGGTGATGTTATCGTTACTACTGATGCCGATGGTGACTTGACTACTACTACCTTCTCCTCAAGTGATGGTGCTTTGTCAAGCGACAGTACCTCATCTAGTGCTATTCCATCTTCTGCCATCTCATCATTTGATATCTCTGCTACTACTGATATTACATCTAGTTTGGTTACAGACTCCGGGGATTTTTCCAGCGCCTCCTTGACTGATTCACGGACTGGTGTCACATCTTCTTCAGCTACTGATGAACTTCCAACCTCCAGTGTTCCGGATAACAACGATGGTAACAACGATGGTAACAATGGTGATAACAATGGTGGCAATGATGGTGGTATCGGTAATGGAGATGGCTCTGATAATGGAAATGGATCTGGTAATGGAGATGGATCTGATAATGGCTCTAATAATGGCTCTGCTAATGGAGACGGCTCTGATGATGGAAATGGACCTGGTAACGTCAACGGAGATGACTTTGCTAATGGACAAAACAATATCAGTCCAGAATATACTGAATATACTACTGGTGTTACTGCTACCAATTCTGCTGGTTATGAAGTTTCTCGAAATGAACAGATTCTTGTTACCACTGATTCTACTGGTTCAATCTACACTGAAACATCAATTATTGACGAGTACACAGTAGCATGTGTAAGAGGCAATTGTATTTCTGTTACCGCTGATGGTGGTTCTAGTGATTCAGAGACTACCCTGACATCAGACGCTGCAACTGCAAGTATTGGAACCGTTCCAACTGGATCCGGTGAATCCTCAGGTTCACTACCAGGAAAGTCTTGGATTGTTGTTGCCGTCGGTGCTTTGAGCCTTGTTTTCATGTAGTGAAAACACCAAAAATTTCGAAAATCATGGAATATTTTTCTTCAAATTTCGTATTGTAATTTAATTTTCTGTTACTTTTATACCCTTTTATACCCTATTTTAATGTATATCTTAATCAATGTGCGAGAGAAAGATAATGTATACCCCAGTATCAAATTGTCTCTGAGAAGTGTATACTTCTTACTCTTGATCTATTCTCTTGTGGTAGTTTCAGTGAAAGCAGCTCTTTTCTTTGTTCCTCTATTGGGCTTGACCATTTCGGCATACTTAGACTGCTTGAATGGTAAGGATATCAGCATCCCTTACCTTTGCCAAATTGTAAATAATCTTAGGATTAAATAAAAACGGTCGATCAATAAGGGCAAAATCCATAGCACCTTGTATGTGTTCATTATTCGTTTTTGGGTTATGTAAACCACCAGGGCAAGATACTAATAAAAGCTTCACCAACAGCTCGTTACATTCGTTAAGAGTAATCAGAACTTCAACCAAAAAGTTTTGTTGTCTTTTTGTAACTGAATCGTTACCACCAGTCAAAGCATCAAGGATGAATCTTATGTTGAAATAAAATTGGCGAAAGCTTCAAGAAATCTTCAATTTTCCAAACGACGGGAGAAGAACTATGCATTTTAGAAACAGTAACTCTAACAAAGCACAGGGAAATCTTCCAGATATTTTGAATGGGTTGAATCGATGATCTCGAGTAAAAGTCTAACTCCATTCGCCGCTTCCTTACTTATCAGTTCTTTTATTGTAATGCAAAGATACAATTGATTTAACAAATACCTATGAGCTGTAAGAAATTCGGTAAAACCAAATCCAGACATACATCTGGCTCTCTTGAATGCTTCAACATTGTTCAACAATAATTTCAATAAATGAACTTATCTTGAACAAGGATTGGACGCAACATCAGCCTTGTCTCTTTGGTCACCAACATGCCAATGTATAGGGCAACAGAACAACCAGCTTTAGGTAGTAAGTGACGTCAGCTCCAATCAGACTGATTGATAGAGGTTCATATTGAAATTTGCAGCCATTTCTCACGAGCTACATCTCAACACACATTTGTTGCAGTCATTCTTTTCCTAATCTTGTCATTTGACAATGTTGCTGAAAATATGATAAGGCTTCTGAAAATATGGTAAGGTTTCTGGGAATATGATTGCAACAAATTCACCCAAAGATAATAGTAATTTCCACCATCGCAAATGATATTGGTATACTCTTTTTGAATAGCTCCTGCATACAACTTTATGTATAACCCCCAAGAAATGTTAAAAATCTATTTTATTCAACTTCTCCTTATATTTAATTTGAAATGGTGTACATAGTTCAAAAAGATCATCAGGCCTGTGTCACTGAAGATAAAAGCCAATGGTACCACCTGACCGTCAATGGAGATTCCACCACCTTGCAGTTTGATAATGAAGAACAATTGCAAGATTTTGCAGCCATAAGTGATACTATCCCTGACTACTCCGATAATTCAGATTGGGTTATTTACCACGCATGCGGTATGGATCACGACAATGTGGTATTTTTGAAAGTAAAGCTAACAACAGTAAGTAGTGTACTGTATAGTTGAATTTATGAATTGAAAAGTACTGTTCTACTCTCGTATTAATACCTTTTGTGTACATTGTACTAGTAAATAGTAGATTTATCAGAGTTGTATGTACTTTTCAATATTTATTTCCATTAAATTAGGAAATGTCTTTATTAACCTTAAATCTTCGTCGATGTTCAACACTTAAAATTCGATGAACTTAAAAATAGTTCATACCGGAGGAAGTTGAACAAGGGTAGCATATTATTTTCGGTAAACATAAATAATAGAATAGAGTATTATGGCAAAAGGAAGTCTTTGTAGTTATTTCAATCAAGCATACCGACACATCCAATTCCCATCCACAACTCTGATTTAGTTAACAAATTTCATATACAGGACTAAATTATTGCAGCCAATTCAAAACCCATTCAGAGTGATTTGACTACTAATAGAGAGACAATTGGGATGAGCTATACAGACTAACTGATATACGGTAAAGGCATCGACAGAAATTTCCATCCGTCCACAGGAGAATCTTATTCAAGAATATTTGTGGCTTGACTAATTCCAACTTTATCTAGTGCCTTATTAAATTTACATTTAGCCTGCACAACGTATATACAGGAACAGTATCCACAAATGATAATATATGGCAGTTAAAGTAGCCAATTACTAGACATATCATTTTATTGATAACCTGATGCCGTACTGGTGAATAGTAGCGGGAATCGACTGCCTCATGCAAGTGGATATTTCGGGGTGGGTATCCCCATAAATATAATTCCGTTCATCCTGCATATATTGTAAAGATAACGAATATTTTCCGTCCATCTTTATCATATACGGAAGCCAATACCGAATTCAATTTTCAAGAATTTGTTAATGATCCAAAAAAGATCACGTCTTGGATGTCTAACTTGTAGACGTAAAAAGTATGCAATTATTTTAGTTCATGTAGATTAATCTCTAACTGTTTTAGAAAGAAATGTGATCAAGTCAAGCCTATCTGCGGTCTATGTACTAGAGTATTCACCGATTGCATATGGCCAAGTCCCGGGACAGAACATAGGAACTCGACCCAGGCCAAGATACAATCGAGTAAGACTGGCAATAAAAATTTCTCTCAGATTGACAATCTGCCGTATTTATATTCACTGTTTGATGATTTATCAAGCCACAGGGACCGGGACTCTGAATTACCATTGATTTTATCTTTGAATTCAAAGGAACTTGGATACTTTGAATACTATTGTAAGAATGTTGCAACTGATATTTCAGTATTACCACCGAAATACAATTACTTCTTGAAGCTTCTTGTACCAATGGCTTATAAACATGAATCTATACTTTATGCTTTAGTAGCGTGGGGTTGTATAGCTAGTGCCAAACGAGAGAGACTGCTCATGAAAGAGGGTCTAGAAATGTTGGAATGTGCAAAGGAGCTAATCGATCATCGAAATTTCATTGCAGCTTTTGCATCTTATATGGTACTAATGCATATTGAAATTTCAGCTGGGTCAACTCTCGGGTGGTGTAGATTTCTTTATGTCTGCTTTGAATATATTGATCTTTCGGGAGGAATTGAAAGATTGAAATATCTTTCAAGTTCTTCGGAGTTGGGAAAACTAATGGCTGAAAGTTTTGCTTATTTTGATATTTTAGCATCACTGACGAATATAAATGGAACATTCTATCCGATTGAAGAGTACGGTACAATTTTTGAAACGGGTGGCCCCACGATCGATCCGTTGGCAGGATTCACTGGTCCCTTAATCCTTATTTTAGGAAAAGTTTTGAATTTGGTAGCCAAAAAAAGCAGGATTAATCAGGATGAAACAGAGATTCCTGGCAAATTATTGGATATTAGAAACGAAACTACTAGCATTGAGGCCGAACTAGACTCAATCTCAATCTCTGCTGAAGACTACCTTCTCCTAAAACAAATAGAACATTTAGAACAACACGAAAACATGTTTAAGCTATTCAAGATCTCAATTCAAATTTATATAAATCAAGCTTTGAAAAGACTTCCCGCTAAGTCAGAAGAAATTCGAAACTTACTACCGGAATCCAACGATCTTTTAGAGTCATTATTAAACAGCCCTTTGAAGTGTAGTCTTTGCTTTCCTTTATTAGTGATCGGTATGCATTCAGTAACCGACATAGACAAACAATCAACTATGAGAAGGATAGAATATATGAAAAAAAACTCAGGAATCATAAGTATGGACAAAATCAAAATCATCATACAGCAAGTGTGGAATTTGAATCACAATGGCCATAAATGTGTTGATTACTTTAAAGTAACGAGGAAATTGGGTTGGAGAATAAGTATAGGTAGGTAAACTTACAAAAGTATAACGATTGGAAAGTTTATATTAAATTAAATGTAATTCTTAATCACGGTAACTATTCTATTCTGACCAGCAGGCTTTTCATAAGCTGACTCACTTTCAACTTTTGTCTCATGATCTACCCTTCCGGTATAAAAATCCATATCTTCGTACTTCACCCACTTGGTTTTCTTCCAAAATTTAATGACAAAAAACGCTATTGGGGTAAGGGGGATCATGATGTATAAATCCACAAATTGACCTGGTTGGAATGGTTTGAAAACTGTCCAACCTTGAACTAGGCATAAGAAAATACCCAAACCAATACCAAAATAATTCGAGTAGGGATAAAGTGGAGAAGTGAATGATAAATCTTCCTTTTTGAATCCATTTTTTAGCCAACCAGTTCTGAATCTATAATGGGTGTAAATTATTCCGGTCCAAACAATGAAGGCACTAACACCAGCCAATCCAATGATATAACTATAAGCCACCGAAGAAGTACTATTCATCGAAAGCATAGCAAGAAAAGCTGTAAGGTGAACAACTGTACAGGCCACCCAAGGAACACCATTTTTGTTAACTATAGTAAGAAATTTAGGGCCGTAACCTTCAACCGATAATCTCATAGCAGTTCTTCCGGTGATATATACAGCACTATTTATGGAAGAGATACAAGTTACAAGAATACAAGTGGTAACAAGGATACCGGCATGTTCAAAGCCTGCTTCAAGAATTGCAATGGTTTGCACTGAACCAAAAATTTTGGTGGAACTATGCAACATAGGATGATTATAAGGAACAGTAATACCAAAGGCAATCGAGAGACCGAAATAAATGTACAAAATCCGAAATATAGTTTGCAGAATTGATTTTTTCACAGCAGCTTTGACATTTTTCAGTTCCGAATACGTCATAGACAAGCCTTCAATCCCCACATAAAATACAGCTGCATATACAAAAGAACTGGCAATTCCTTTAAAACCATCAGCTAGAGGATAATCTCTGAAAGGGTTTCCAGGACTATGACCCTTAATACCCCCAGCAGCAAACACAATTGCAAAGATATAAAAGGCAGTAATAATTAAGATCTTGATCCATGCCAAAATATATTCAACTTCCCCAAAAATGTTAACTCCTACCAACTGATAAACGGAGAATACCGACCATAGAATAAGAAAATACCCATAAAATGGGACTTTTTCACTATAAAACCCCAAGGTAGAACATATGGATACATATTCACTAATTAAAGTACAACACCATAAAAAGACATAACTCCAACCCAAAGCTGCACCAAATGCAGGATCAACCCATCTTGAAGCATGGGAGTTGAAATTGAAATCAAACATCGTATTCATTTCTCCAATACTGAACATCATAGTCAACACCAACAAGCCAACGATGAAAAAACCCACTAATAATCCAACCGGACCTCCTCCACTATAAGCTCTTGAAATTCCTAAGAAAGCACCGGGCCCAATAATACCTGCGAGAGCCATCATAGAGATATGCCTTGTTTTAAGACCTCTTTTAACCCCGGACACAGGATCAAACTTCTCTCTACCACCAGCAGTTGTAACCCCAACTAATATACTCTCTTTATCTGTCATGAATATGTCGAAGATTCGAATAAAAAAATAAAAAGCCGTCCTTCATATGCCATTATATTAGGTTTTTCAGCCGTGTCCCAACCGAAGCCACACTGTTATCGGTAGATCCTTTTCCTGAAAAATCCTCAGAAAAATGATTTCCCAAAACGGTAATAAAAATTCTTATCAGTTCCGTTGCAATCGAAAAATTTCTTTATCATGTCATTTAAGGTACCAGACTTGGCGCCACTTGTAGATGCCCACAATGACTTCCCATATCTATTGAGAAGCCAACTTCATAATGAACTCGGACACCCATCGTTTGATTTCAACCACACAACGGCTCACACCGACTTGACGAGACTAAAGCAGGGCCACGTAACCGTGCAATTTTTCAGTTGTTATATTGAATGTAAGAACCCCGATATGTATTACCGAGATTTCGATGCTCCCAATCTGGTAGTCAGAGATACGTTAGAGCAGATAGATGTTACAAATCGTCTTTGTGACCGGTACAAATTGAACCGAGTCAGTAATTCCCAGGAAGCTTGGGAACTGTTTAAAAATGGAAATTTTGCAGTCACTTTAGGAGTGGAAGGATTACATCAGGTGGATACTTCACTTGCAGTTTTAAGGATGTATTACGATATGGGAGTCAGATATATCACTGTCACCCATAATTGCGATAATCCTTTTGCAACTGCTGCTTCATCAGTTTCTGGTGGATTACCGGATAGAGGATTGACCGAGTATGGGATTAAGTGTATTAATGAAATGAATCGATTAGGTATGATTGTTGATTTGGCTCATGTAAGCACCAAGACCATGCATGATGTATTAGATCATACTGTTTCTCCAGTTATGTTTTCCCATTCTTCTTGTAGAGCTTTAACACCTCATTTACGTAATGTTCCAGACGAAGTACTTTTACGATTGAAAGAAAACAATGGGGTTCTTTGTATCAATTTCTTCCCTTTATTTCTTCAACAAGGTGAAGGAGAAGTCACCATTGAAGATGCTGTTGATCATATTGTTCATGCAGTTGAAGTTATGGGATGGGATTATGTAGGCTTTGGAAGTGATTTTGATGGGATTGATCATGGTCCAAAAGGGTTAGAAGATGTTTCAAAGTACCCGGATTTACTTGCCAAAGTAGCAGAAAGAACTGGGGCAACCAATGTACAGATATCCAAATTAATGGGAGGTAATATCATGAGAGTCTGGAAAGCGAATGAAGTAATTGCCAATAAACTCAAGGACCAACCACCTATTGATGCCAATTGGAAAGATAGGAAGTGGGATTTCTACAGTTATGCTCTTGAATTCCCCGAGCTTTTCCCAGGATCACATGAAGCAAAAGAGAATAGTTTTATAGGCGAACAACCCTTATTTAAATAACCACTATTTTAATAACCATAATATATATGTATATGTATCTATTCATTTTGATAATTGAAGATGAAATTGTCGATTGATTCGAGATTGAATAATTCCGGCAGTAAATAGTTTTCATTCATAGCTTCCTGAGCTAGGTTTTGATACTGGGGAATACCATTTTTCATCAATTGGGGATACTGAATTGGAACTGAAGGTGGTTGGACTTGTTGCATAGGATGGACCGGTATTTGCTGGTGATGTTGTTGCTGTTGTTGGTGAGCTTGTTGCTGGTGATGATGGTGATGATGTTGCTGTTGTTGCTGCTGTTGTTGTTGTTGTTGCTGTTGTTGCTGTTGTTGTTGTTGTTGTTGTTGTTGTTGTTGTTGTTGCTGCTGCTGCTGCTGTTGTTGATGTTGATGTTGGTGTTGAGGAATTTGGGGCATGCTCATACCAAACACTAATTGTTCGGGTATAGGTTCTTGTTTAGGAATCATTTCATTGTAGAAAGTCATATTGGCCAATATATTAGTCATGTGATTTTTCAATTGAGTCCACCAAAGAATAGCATGCAGAAAGAATTCAGCATTTTTATTGTTAATTTTGAGTTTCCAAACATATTCTTCGATTTTATCCATACAAATTTCTAATTCATGATTTGATTTTGAAATCAAAGTTAAAAGATATCCAAAGACTACCACATTGCTAAGACCATGTCGCACACTAGTATACCAAAAAGTTTGCAAATGTTCAGCTCTCATTTCATTTAAAAACTGGATAACTTTTTCGAAAATTGTCATACACTTATGGAACACGATATCTCTAATTCCCATAAATTCCAAACCCACCAGTAATTTTCTCTCTCTTATACTACTTAAAGTTTGCAAGACAGGTCGAAGAACAGAAATCTGGGCCATGAAATTTGATATGTAGATATTGGGGGCTCCTGAGATAAAACCTCTTGAGACATTTGGTTCTATGATTAAAATTTTGGGTAATTGCAGTTCCCATTTTGATAATTTATTTTGTAAAGGTTTAATATAATCCAAAATTTTCTTCAAATTAACAAGTGGATCTGACAGTCTAAGAGACAAGATTTTGGACTTACCGGAATTTGAATATAAAGTAGATTGAATTTCATCAACAATTTTAGTTAATTCGATTTTTTGTAAAAATAAAACCTTACCACTTTCAACATCAATTTTCCCATCGATACGTTTCAGTATATCATCTTGTAACAGACGTTTGAAATCATCGAAATCTTCCTCTTCAACTAAATCTGAAACATTCCAATCATCAGGTCTGATGTGAGACACTTTATCGGTGGTAAAACTTAACCATTTTTCTTGAACATATAAAGCCCAAGATAATCTTTTCCGAATAGATTTTTCATGATCTTCTAGATTCCAATGGGCCGGATCCTTATTGAGTCCCAAATTTTGAGCCGCTGCCACCACAGCCGCTTGAGCAGGCCAACTAAAAGCTTGATCATCATAGCGATTTCTAAAACTTTGATGTTGGATTAACAATAAACCAGCTTGGACCGTTTCAATGGTAGGACGTTTCAACTCCCGATGGAAGTTGATTTCAGCAAGTTGTTCAATTTCCAATTGACTTGGTTTTGAATCGGACAGTAAATCTGAATCAAACAGCCACCAATTTAGAGCAAACATATAGAGACAAGCCCTCAAGCAAGGAGATATGGAAGTGACATCTTGTTGATAAACCGGTAAAAAAGTATCTTTATACATGATGGGAAATGAGATATGGACGATTCTAAAATATAATGCCATTAATCTAGGACCTACATCACCAATGATTTTATCAATTTTGCCATGTTCAAGTCTTCTAATTTCAAGATCTTCTTGATTAGTTTCGAATTCCAAGAAAAGATCACCGTTATGATTAACCACGCTTCTTCGTATCGAATCTATGGAACTAAGATCGATTTGTGGTTGGGTCATAAGGGAACCGAAAACGTAGCTATCGAATTCGTTACCTCCATCGAGTTGATAAAGATATTTGGGATAATTTAACGGACCATTCCCGCTCGAAGCATGGGCTGAACCACCACTAGGACCGCTGATGGAGCCATGACTCGAGGTGATAGAGCCATCGATACTTGGACCAGCGTGGGAAATACCGCCGGAAGCACTGCCTGATGGAACGGTCCCCGACTGAAGAGGAGCCGGCATGGCGCCAGTCCCATTGGAATTGGAGTGGCTGAGATTGTGGCTCGAGTTACTCTGGTGGGTCTGGTGATTGGCGGTATGGGGGGTACTGGAGTGGTTCGAGTGACTCAAACTAAGGGCGGTATACCCCGGAGAGACGTCGCCGGTGGAGTTGGCGGTGGTGATGTTGGCGGCAGTGGTGTTGGCGGCGGTGGAGTTGGCGGCGGTGGTTCCGCCGGCGGTGGTTGGACCACCATCAGCATGTCCAAGAGTCCCGAGACTGGAAAGACCCAGAAGCGAATTGCTGGCGGTGGGACTTTCTCCCTCAGGGCTCTGCTTTTTCCGTTTTTTCAACGGTGGCAAATTCAGTTCACATACTTGTCGACTGATTTTACACAAGTAGCACTGCGAAGCCCCCGATTCAAACACACATTTGGTTTTGCGTCTTCTGCATCGATCACAGGGACGGGTTGGTTTTTCAAGTACAACGTCAGACATGACGAATATGAAATTTGTTCAGCGCGCAGGGCTGAAGTGGGGATAGGAGATGAGGTGAGGGAGAGGAATGGTGAAGGATGGCGGAGGATGGTGAAGGATGGCGGAGGATGGCGGAAGGATGGCGGAAGGATGGCGGAGGATGGTGAAGGATGGCGGGGGATGGCGGATGGTTAGTTTGAGTATGTAATTTGGCACTTTCACGGTTATGGAGGGGGGAGTGTGTCCAGGCCAGTTATCGGATTTAAGCTGACAGAACCCTGGGAGGATGAGGCGTCCTCACACAAACCCCGGCCCTGGCCACGTCCTGGCACGTCCTGGCACTCGCCCCACGAGAGACAAGGGTGAGGGTATGTGAATGTCGCGATGTCGCCGATGTCGTGATGTCGCCGATGTCGTAATGTCATAATGTCATAATGTCGCCCATGTCGCCAATATCGCCGATGTCGCCAATGTCATAAGACCGTAATATCGTCAATGTCGTGCACCGCCATGCCCGCGCCGTGGGCATCGGTTACACTTTCACTCAAAGAAGATCGATCCCCCGTCTGGCTTATCGTCATCTACCTCCTATCAGCCCATATTCCTCCCGGCACCGTTGAAAATAAATCCGTGTAGCATGTATTATTGAATGCGTTGTCACCTCAAGCGACATCGACATCGATAACGACATCGACAGCGACATCGACATCAACAGCGACATCAACAGCGACATCGACAGCGACATCGACAGCGACATCGACAGCGACATCAACAGCGACATCAACAGCGAAAGCGAAAGCGAGATGAGCGGCCATACTAACCCACCTAGTTACACCACAGAATTAAGTAACGGAAAGGGCCAAGTATATATAAAACTATAAATCCGCTCATACTATATATAAATATGCCCGTCCGACCCCGTCGCCCGTATCCCCACATTTAATTAGTTAGCCTTATGCATCGATCAATTCGCAGCCCGAATTGCGCTCGGCCCGTTTTCACTAATCCCGATGGGTCATATTTATAGTCTGATAGTCCCAGATCTGTCGATGGTTTTGTAGTAGTAACATTATACTCCTATTAGTAATTAGTGAAATCGAGTACCTTCTGTATTCGGCAATAAACATATAAGTTTGCATCATGTCATTTGTATCATTTTCGGGGAATCAACGGAAAATCATCAGTGATGATGTACGAAAGGCATCGTTTTCCGAAATCCCAATTATATCTTTATCACTCCCAAAACAGCAACTCGTGGAAAAATTAAAAGATGCATGTACCCGGGTCGGGTTTTTTTATATTTCCGACCATGGAATATCGATGGAAAAAATAAATCATCTTCTAGATACGGCAGATTGTTTCTTCAAATCTCCGCTCGAGACGAGACAGGAAATTCATTTCAAAAAACTGAAACACTTCCGGGGGTATGAAGGCTGCGGAGACAATATGACGGAAATGGGGAGGAAAGCCGATTTAAATGAACAGTTTAATTGGGGGTACGAGGCGGAATTGGATCCGTTAAAGACTCCAGAACAAATCGATCAATATAATAAATTGGATAAATCATTAATGGCCGGTTCAAATGTTTGGCCCCTGAAAGTCCCCCAATTGAGGGGTGCAGTGGCTGCTTATTATTCTGATGTATTAATCCTTGCTCGGAAATTGATTAAATTATTTGCCTTGGCCCTCGAATTACCCGAATCTTATTTTGATAAAATGTTTGAAACTCCGGGGGCAATGGGTCGGATCTTACATTATTTCCCCCAACCCCCAAATGATCCCGATCAATTGGGAATTGGTGCTCATACTGATATCGAATGTTTCACCATATTATATCAAGGAACCGTTCCCGCCTTACAGGTACTAAATAATAAAGGCGAATGGATAGAGGCTACTCCAGTTCCGGGGACCCTTGTGGTGAATATCGGAGATATGTTGGCCAGATGGTCAAATGATGTATTTATTTCTACGGTTCATAGAGTTTGTAATTATTCCGGTCAAGAAAGATATTCAATTCCGGTTTTCGTCGGTACCGAATATCTGACCATAATCGAGCCTCTCGAAACTTGTGTCGGTAAAGAAGGTCCTAAATATCAACCGATAAAAGCGGGTGATTATGTCTATAAACGTTTGGCTTTTAGTCGTTTACCGAAAGAGGAATACGAGCGGAAGATCAAGGAATTGTAATATATAATGGTATGTATTGTCGGGGCTTCTCTTCGTATATCTATTCCAGGGCATCTCTCAGACGCCGCCCCCTGCCGCCGCCGCCGCCGCCGCACCATCACATGGCAGCAGTATCGCAATCCGTGTTTCTCAACATCTCAATATCTCAATATCTCAATTCGTATCGCCATATAATGAAATTATCAATCATCTTAGCCTTATCATCAGCCGTAACTGCCCTCCCTTTCGGTCTTTCAATCCCCAAACTTTCTGGGCTTCCTGATACCAAATCTTGCTTTATCAAACTTGGCCCCGACAGATTTGAATGGGTTTCAGAAAGTACCAAACTCGAATATCGTCGGAACAATATTAATTTCATCGACGTTACCTCGGAATTGAAGGGGAAAATCGACATCAAGGATGCTCAAAGAGCCGGAATGGTGAATGTGATTGAAAATTCCGGTTGGGATAACATCTTACTTATGGGGGCAAAACAATTACTGGAAATTGTTCCGGTGACCCAATATGCTTACCCAAACAAAACCAATTGGGAGTCGGATGTGAAGAAAATTATCGGAAAAATTAATTCCGACTTGATGTATAAAAATTTGGCCAAATTTTCCCTGTTCTTCACCAGATATTATAAAAGTTCGACCGGATTAGAAAGTGCCGAATGGTTAGAACAACAGATTGCTGATATTGTTGCCGATTCCGACGTCAAAATTAATAGAGTTAATCATGACGGTTGGGACCAATTTTCCATCATCGCATCAATTCCGGGGGTAAAAGATACAAAAGTTGTCGTTGGAGCTCATCAAGATAGTGCCAATTTAATTATGCCTAACTATATCGCCGCTCCTGGTGCCGATGACGACGGCAGTGGAACCGTTACAATCTTGGAAGTATTTCGTCTTTTAATGGAAGCTTACAAAGCTGGGTCTTTCAAGCCTCACCATACTCTTGAATTCCATTGGTATTCTGCCGAAGAAGGTGGATTATTGGGATCAATGGATGTATATAAGAAGTATGCAGCAGCAAATGAAACAGTGGTGGCTTTGTTACAACAAGATATGACCGGTTTCACCGGTAATATGAAAGATGACATTCATATGGGATTGATCGAGGACTACACGACCCCCGGATTGAATGAATTTGTCAAGTTGATGATTGATACCTATTGTTCAATTCCTTACCATAGTACCAAATGTGGATATGCATGTTCCGATCATGCTTCTGCTTTGGAACATGGATATCCTGCAAGTTTTGTCATTGAACTGGAAATGGAATTGACCAGTAAATACATCCATTCTACTTTGGATACCATTGATAGAATAGACTGGGACCATGTAACCGAACATGCCAAATTGACGGTTGGATTTGCTTATGAAATGTCGTTGGCAGAATTTTAGAGGATCTATTTCTTTATTATATATGTATTGTAACCGGTATAATGATTGACTATTTTGTTATCGGGTGCTTGGCGGAGTTTCAAAAGATCTCCATGTTGAACACACTATTTAATATATATTATCGCTACAAATTATAGGCACCGTGCCGTGGAGCCTGACATCATCATTTAATATATATTATCACTCTAAACTACAGGCATCGTGTTTTGGTGGAGCTTGACATCATCTCCAATATATATTATCGCTACAAATTATAGGCATCTTGATAATTAGTACAATAAACTTTGATTCTGTCTTGGTTCGAGACCCCCTTCCTATCGAACAAAGCTTGAGTAATATCGAACCATGCAGTCACCACCAGCGTTTTATTAAGCTCACATACGGGCCAATTACTTGCCCAAATAGTTCTTTCAACTCCCCAGAGATCCCAAATGACTTCGAACCAAGGATAGACCAAATCAACACATTTTTGGAAATCATCATTGATATCCACCGGTAATTCACTGAAACCTCCCGAGAGTTTCATATACGAATTGGGTGTTAACTTGTACATCTCTGACATGAAGTATGTCCAATCATCCAAATCCTTCTCAAGGTATGAAGGTTTACAGAGATGATTGATAATATACTTCAAGTTAGGAACCTGTTTGAATACTTGTAAAGTTTCTTCGAATTGCCAGAGTCCTCCACATCTCAAGTCAATACCCCAGTCAAACACATAATTGCGGGACTCCAACCATTTCAATGATTCAATAAATAAAGGTTGTGTCATGACTTGTGGAGGCTTATCTTGCACCAAGTAACGGAACCCCTTTACGAGTTTAAAAGACTTTTCCAGAGCCAGATTTTCAAGCATTTCGACATACAGTTGCATGAATTGTCCTCCCATTGGAGCAGGTGCCCAGGGAACCATGGCCTTAATTTTGTCACGGTATTGATTGGAACCTTCGTTTTTCGAGAGAGTTCCTTCAACAATACGAGCTATATACTTATATTCTTCTACGGCATTTTGACATCCCAGTAACGTCGTCATATCTTGCACTGCCGGATCAAATTCTACCATCACCACCCCATCTATCGTCAATTTCCCCGGAGAAAAAGACAGAAAATATTCGTCTAACCGACATTGCTTGTTAAGAGGATGGTCATCTTGCCATTTAAGATAATTCTGGTTAGCAAGAGCCAGAATATGAATATGGGAATCAATAACCTTCATGTCGGGAGAACAATTTATCGAATTCGCATCGACAATATCAAGCAATATCCCATCCATACCATATTCAGCAATGTATAAATAATGCCCCAAAGCGATTGACGGGACACCAGCAATTCTGCAAATGACTCTATTTCTACTATTGTTATCTACTACAAGTATATGGGGAGCCGATTTTGGTTGAAACTGTTGACGCAATTTATTTCTCTGTCTAAGCAAATGGACATATTTTTTTGCAGCCATTTGATTGGCAGTTAATTTGCCGATTTCCTGCATCTCTTTTTCCCAAATACTCTTGTAACCATATATATCATCAAACACCGAGAAATCAAAGTCTACAGCCTTCCCGGTCGAAAGATTAACCGGGGTCTGGCAATGAGAGGAGTATTGGAAATGAGATTCAACACCTCGGGAATCAACCGGCTTCATAGGATATTCATATCCCTTCATCGATAATTCATCATTGGAGTCATAACCCCGATATTTGGTAAAGACTGTCCGGGCAATACTCAAATCTTTGGCGATAATACTAATGGTTGCAAATTGGGTATGATCACTGCAGTAAGTGGACACCATACCAGGAGATACCGTTAACACGGGGTGTTTTGACACAATATCCCCATCGTCCACTGCCACCACAAAGTCTGCTTTTTCAAGAGTTTGATCTATATCTGTACATGGTCCTGTATATGTGTAATCAGCAGCGATCCGGTCAACCAAGGTGCTCGACTGCATAAAACCAATGGCTGCAAAATTTGCAATTTGTGGTACCAGGCCCAACACAAACTCGGGGGATTTATCAGCCAAACTGATCAAGTCTGCCCCCCGGCCAATCGACCCCAACAACCCATCATAAGCACAAAAAGTATTGATGGTCTGCTCAACAATGTCATCATTAAACCCCCCGGTACAATCCACCAAGGTACAGCATTCAAAGCCATGATCATTGGCTTCTCGGAAAGTGGTGTTAACACAACACTCGGTGGTAACTCCACAAAGCAACAAATGGGTTATACCCCTCGAAACCAAGATCTGATGAATATCGGTATTATAAAAAGTGCCCTTTCCGGGCTTATCAATAACGATTTCCCCCATTTGCGGGGCCAATTCCGAGATAACATCATGGCCGTATTCCCCTCGGACAAGAAGTCGGCCCATGGGGCCCTTATCTCCAATCAAGTATTTGTAATTGTTAGGATTTGCCTTATATTGCCGATATAGTTTAGAAGCGGGTAAATCTCTCAAATCGGGATCATGTCCCTCTCTGGTGTGGATAACGGTGATACCCAATTTCCTAGCAGCTGCTAGTACTCTCAGACAAATTGGGATAATTTGTCCCACTTTGGTGAATTGAGGGGTAGCTCCGCTTTGAAGGTATCCGTAGCCCCCTTCTAATAGGAAATCCCTCTGCATATCTATCATCAAGAGAGCAGTTCGATTCCGGGGGAGGGCAAAGTCTATGGGGGTAGCAGGTATCGACATGATGGGGAATATGTAGACGGATCTCCCCCGCTATATATGGCGACGCACTGGGCGGGCCTCCACCAGCCACCGCGCGATGGCCGACCCAGTGTAAGGCGGAAGCTATCCGGGGGAATATGCAGGCGCACTTATGATAAGAGCCACAACAAGCTAGAATCGGCTTGACTGCAGATATAGACAGAGAAGTTCGAACCACACGATATAAGAGACACATACTTAAGGTCAACCAGTAACATCGGAAAAGCCAGTTATTGGCCTCGATCGAAACTTTATTTGGCCTGGCTGGTGGTATGGTGACGAGCCCTGCGAGGCGTGTGGGACTCACTCGAGAGGGTAGCTACAGAGAGACGGGAGACGGGAGGCGGGAGACAGGTCATACACACGTTCGATATGTATAGGTGTCTAGATATATATACGTACATACATACAGATATACATACACACATACACACATGCATAAATACAGATATCCACACACCTACACCCACCAGTGTCACATCCCCATCACAACGCAGCCAGTACACGCCCCTCAGTTATCGCCGCATAATTTATCCATATTTTAATTATCGCATTGGTCAAGCCACGCAAAAACTATAGCCAATTTTTCACTTAAAACCCTCCATTTCCCACAACTCCCTCCACAATGAATTTCCAGTGGAGACTCCCTAAGCAACAAAGTTCCTGTGCACCCCCAGGAGTATGGACAAACATTGATAATGACGTGACACCCCTTCCCCGTCGAACCTGGTCCCTTTTCATGATTATTGGCTTTTGGGCTTCGGATTATCTCTCGATGCAGAGTTTCGAGAACCCGTCTTCGTCTCTTACCATAGGACTTTCATGGAGAGAAGCTTTAGTCAACTCCATAGTGGGGATTTTCCTCATTGCTGTGCCCATCGCTTTTAACGGGGCCATGGGAGCCGATTTGCACGTTCCTTTTGCTATTAGTGTTCGTGCTAGTTTCGGCTACCATTTTGCCAAATTTGCTATTGTTACCAGGTTCTGTACTGCGTTATTTTGGCATGCTATTCAGTCGTATTCCGGTAGTTTGTCGATGTACTACTTGCTTGCGTCGATCTGGCCAAGCTTACTTAATTTGGACAACAAAATCCCCCAAAGCCTGGGGATTTCTTCTGGTCAATTGGTGGCTCATTTTGTGTTCTTTGTGGTACAATTCCCGGTAATGTTGATAGCCCCCCATAAACTCCGGTGGTTCTTCATGCTTAAGATCGTGGTTGTAGTGGCCTGTTTAGTCGGAATGGTTTCGGGTCTTACAAAGATGTCCCACGGGACTGGAGATTTATTTAAACTCAAACCTGAACTTCTGGGATCTGCCAAATCATGGGCTCATTTACAGACTTTAAGTGCTACCATTGGTGGCTGGGCTACTATGGCCACCAATATTTCTGATTTTACCAGATATGTTAAACACCTGAAAAATCAATATTATCAGGTGGCTATTATTCCGGTATTTGCTGTATTTGTCACGATGATGGCAATTATTTGTTCTTCGGCCGGGAAAGTATTATATGAAGAATATATCTGGTCTCCAACTGATTTTGCCGGATTATGGATTCCAACTGGTTCAAAGGGAAGAGCTGCATCGTTTTTCTTGTGTTTTTCCTGGTGTTTAGCACAAATAGGTACCAATTTAAGTGCCAATGTTATATCGGCTGCCAATGATTTGACCTCTTTATTTCCAGAGTTCTTCAATATTCGTAGAAGTGCCATCATTGTTACTGTTGTTGCTAACTGGATCATGGTGCCTTGGAAAATTGTTTACAGTGCTGGTTCTTTAATCAATTTCATGAGTGGGGTTTCGTTGTTTTTGGCCCCCATTTTCAGTATCATGATCTGTGATTACTGGATTATCAAGTCCAGAAAAGTCCATGTTCCTCAGTTATACCACCCACAAGGAATTTACCACTACGATTACGGTATTAACTGGAGAGCTGCCGTGGCTTTCTTATGTGGGTTGGTTCCTAATTTACCAGGCTTAGCCCTGAGTGTTAATAGTAATATCAAGTTGCTGGTAGGGGCTCAACATTTCACCACTTTGGCGTATTATTACGGGACTTTGAGTGCCATTTTTGTTTACTATACCCTTAATAAGATCTTTCCCCATCAACCTTCTTTGATAGATCGTCCAGTTTATGGTCCGGAAGACTCGGACCTGATCAGTGACCAAGTTGAGGAGGATCATGTTGAGCCTGATAAAAAGTAGTTTGTTAAAGTAGGATAGTTTTAATATTGTGAGATAAATAAGTAATAGTAATGTAGGAAGTTTATATCGTAGAGATAAGAGCGGGAGGGACAGCGGGAGGGAAGTAATGTGCATAACACGTGTAAATAGTTAATATCAAAAGTTTAATCGGCTCTCCACCCTCATTTTAAGTATTCTTTTTTGACGATCAGTTTGCATCCATATTACCCAATGCGCATGGTTGCAAAAAATATTTCCAAATCGAGCGAAATTCCAAATAAATACAATATCGATTGGGGTATTGACGAATGTACCGGTCCTGTCCTTGGTAGGATTGTTACGGCATCGGGATTAAATGATTTCCATTTATATTGTAATCTCATTTCCTGAAATTCTTTCATTTCAATCGCATGACTACCATAAGTGATGAATATGAACCACTCGAAGTCATAGGAAAAGGCTCGTTTGGGATAGTTCGAAAAGTGAAACAAAAGTCAGATGGGCATTTGTTTGTCCGTAAAGAGATCGATTATACATCCATGAATTCCCAAGAGAGAAATCAACTTATATCAGAACTTCGAATTTTAAGGGAACTCAATCATCCAAATATTGTAAAATACTGTCGTCATGATCATATAATTTCCAATAAATCAATCCATATATATATGGAATATTGTGATGGAGGAGATTTAGGTCAAGTTATATCCAACTTCAAAAAGAATAAAGAATCAGTGCCTGAAGAATTCATATGGCAAGTATTTGTACAGACATTAATGGCACTTCATAAATGTCATTACGGGATTGAAGCCAAAGAAGTAAACCTTTTCGCCAATAATGAAGTCGAGCCCCCTATCGATTCAGATACTGTGATTATACATCGTGATATTAAACCAGAAAATATATTTCTATTAAACTGTGGGAAATCTATTAAAGTGGGAGATTTTGGATTAGCGAAAATGATAACTTGCCAAAATGATTTTGCTAAAACATATGTTGGAACACCATATTATATGTCGCCAGAGGTACTCATGGATAATCCATATAGCCCAGTATGTGATATTTGGTCATTGGGATGTGTTTTATTTGAATTATGTACGTTACAACCGCCGTTTCAAGCCAAAACTCATTTACAACTTCAAAGTAAAATTAAAAAAGGAATCATCCCCGATATATCAGATAACTATTCGGCTCAATTGACATCCATGATAAGAGAGTGTATCACAGTTGATCCAGAAATGAGGCCTTCATGTTTTGACTTACTTCAAGCATTACCCATAAGATTTCTTAGAAAAGAAATGGAATTAAAACAAATTACAAGTGAATTGAATGATTATCAAAAACTGGTGATGGCTAAAAGTGAAGATTTGAAAAAGAAAGAGACATATCTTAATAATCTTGAACTGAAAATCATAAATCATAAAAACGAACTTCAAGATGAATATGCCAACATCCAGAAAAAATGTGCTTTACAAAAGAAGCAATTAGAAGAAGAATTAATTGAAGAATTTGAAGCCCGAAAAAAATTAATGGATCAGGAAGCTAAAGAAGTTAGATTAACATATCAAAGAGAATTCAAATTAGTGGTTGAACAAGAAGTTCAACAACGGATTAAAGAAATGCTATCGAATCAAAAATTGACAATTCCCGATCTTGTTAGAAAAAAGTCCGATCCATCAAGAACCGATGTTTCAACCCTTCAAGCCAAGAACTTCTTATATCAAAACCCCCACCATTATGGAGACAAAATGACCCTGCCATCAAAGCCTAAAGGACCAAAAGAATTAGATGAAAATAATGTAATAAGAAGAACCCCTTTAAAAATACGTAATGATTATGATGATTACGACAATTACAATAGCTATAAACAATATTCTCCAACGAGACAGAATGGGAACGGGAATGGAAATTACAATTATCGGAAACGGATTAGCGATGAGTTTGAACGACTCACATTAGATAAACGGAATATCCCAGAATTTGAAGAACAATACAGGAAAAACTACCGGCATTTATGATTGCATAATGAAAATACACGAAAATTAATGTATATTCTCTACGATTATAGTATCTATTCAACCCATTTTTTACCAGTCAACAATTCATAGGCTTCAACGTACTTTGCCCTGGTTTTTTCGACAATTTCATCAGTCATGGAAACTCCTTCTTTATAAGCCAAACCATTAGTCGTCAACCAATCTCTCAAAAACTGTTTATCATAAGAATCTTGAGACTTGCCCACTTGATAAGTGGCAGCATTCCAAAACCGAGAAGAATCGGGAGTCAATACTTCATCAACCAATACCAAATTATCATTTTCATCCAAGCCAAATTCAAACTTGGTATCGGCAATAATAATCCCCCTTTGTTTAGCATACTCTTTCGCCTTGGTATACAACTCAATGGCCTTAGACTCCAATAAATCACACAAGTGTTGACCGACAATCTCGGCCGCCTTCTGTGGCAGAATATTTTCATCATGATCTCCTTGGTCCGCTTTTGTGGATGGAGTGAAAATAGCGGTTGCAAATTCCTGCGATTGTTGCATATTTTTTGCAGCAATTGATAATCCATGTACAGTACCAGATTCTTGATACTCTTTCCAGGCACTTCCAGTTATATAGCCTCTAACAATAACTTCCAACGGAATCAATTTCATCTTCTTAACCAAAAGGGATCTGCCACTCAATTGACTCTTATATGGTTCTTCACTTAATTTGGCCGGTAAGCGAGAAAATAAATTTTCCAGTCCAAGGTCCACCAAGTGATTTGCAATTGAATCCTGTAAGAAATCAAACCAGAATTCCGATATTTGAGTCAATAATTTACCCTTTGACGATACTCCGTTGGTCATGATCACGTCGTAGGCGGAGATCCGGTCAGTGGCCACAAAAAGAAGTGTTTTGTCATCGACTTGGTAGATATCTCTGACTTTTCCCCGAGATAAGAGGGGGAGGATGTTATCAAGGTTGGTGGTATGGAGGGACATTGATAAATTAATGTCAGGAATTAATCAGGAATTAATCAGGAATCTGACTCTGTCGAGGGCGGGCGGGACACGATGAGGTGAGCACTGGGTAGAGGTGAGCACTGGGTAGAGGTGAGCACTGGGTAGAGGTGAGCACTGGGTAGAGGTGAGCACTGGGTAGAGGTGAGCACTGGGTAGATAAGTGAGTATATTTCATACCCGTATGAGGCTGCGTCATGTCAAGGTGGAAGGTATGGGAGTATGTGTGTTATATTATCTTATATTATATTATGTTATACTATACCATATTATGTTATATTATATTATATTATGTTATACTATACTATACCATATTATCTTATCTTATATTCTACGACATTCCATTCTCTTCAAAGTCTTCCCCATCACCTTCCTCCCTCTCCCTCCCTCCCCACCCTCTCATATCCTCATTTCGCTCTTTTTATGTCAGTCTTCTCACAATTGCTCCTCTATGCAAACAACCATTACCAAGTAATATGATGAGTGAGATGGTATCATCAACACAAAACTTCCAGAGCTCCCAAACACCTCCCAAGAACATCCAGAAGAACAATAATCAGTATTATGACCAGTTGAATCCGGCAACCAATATCATGTTTCCTCAATCGAATTATTATGTCAACAATAATTCTAATCCTGCCAATTCAGCCCCTGGCGCCAGCGCCACCTCCAATACCACCGACAGCGGCCCGGTAAATTCGGGCGCTTCTGGCGCTTCTGGCGCCGTCGCCACTCCCACCATCAATCCCGTCAATTCTCTTGCTAACCCGCTGCAATTGAGCTATAATCCCGGTAGTAGAGCCGTTGCAACCCCTCAGAATCTCCCGCCACATTCCAATCCTCAATCGGTTGCTGCCAACCAACCTGCTCCGGTAAACCAGTCGCTTCCGCCCACCGCTACTCCCCAGTCACTGGCACCACTGGCGCTGGCGCTGGCACCGGCACCGGCACAATCTCAGACGGGCGCCAATTATACTACTTATCAATACCCATACTACCAATATACTCCGAAGGATGTGCCTTCGGAAATGAGACCCCGGGGTGATTCCATTTTTTTGCCTCCTCCCAACTCGTCCCAATTTGCTAAAATTGACGATACGGCGTCTGGTACGCCAAATGCCAACAATTCAAGATCCAACTCTGTTTTTAATTTATTTGGGTTTAATCCTAGCGATAAGAAAAGATTATCATCTGCTGATAATCTCTTAATTCAGGATTTCGAGAATTATATCAATTCTTATGGGTTGAATGGCCAATCGGGTTCCATATCGGGTTCAGGGAATAAAGATAGTTTGAGTAACCTACTTCAAATACCTTTGAGTTCAAGATCAAATTCTCAAGTAAAAGATTCAAAGCTGTCAAAAAGTAGCTCGGTGGATTTTTCAAATCCAATCAATTGGGAAAATCCAAATTTATTTGGAAGTGTAGGTGGTCAGGGTCAACCAAATTACAATTTAAACCAACCAAATAATGGTAGTTTACTGAATTTATTACAAGGTTTAACCAGTTCAGTGGACTTCACTAATATGAGTTCCGAACAAAGAAGAGAGTCTGTATTTAAGTTTTTAAGTGATCCTTCTTTCAGAAATAGTTTATCATATCAAACTCCTTTGAGAGAAGATATCTTTAAAAAAACTAAGGTTAATAAGGATGTTGTTGACAACTCCAAATTAACTGTTCCTGATAATAAATCAGACAAAAATCATCCATTGTCCCCCACTTCTTCCTTATCTTCTAAATCAGAATCGAAATTTGATGTCCCAACGAGTCCAAAAGCTTCCCCAGAAAAGATAACCAATCAGTATATTAATTCAGGAGCAAATTATTATATTCCTAATCAAGTACCAACATCAATGGAACAACCACAACTTCCCCAACAACCTATATCCTCACAACAATATTATCGGATGCATCAATATCCAAATCAACATATCCCTCCTAATTATACCAATTATAATTATCAACAACCTCCTCAACAATCTTCAAATAATGATAAGTTATCACCAAATGGGGAAGTTGAGAAATCCGAAAAACCAAAATTGGGTGCTACTCAAATTGATCAATTAATGTTGGTAATTCAGGCGAGAGATAAAAAAAATAAGGATATTAAAATCCGTACAAATGAGGATGGTAGTATCATCGGAGAGGTTAAACCGCAACATCTTATCGGGGGTGTTGAAAAACATAAAATTTTACCCGAAAATGAAGATGGTGAAGAAGAAGAAGAAGAATACGATGAAGCGGGAAATTTACGGAAAAAACATCGTAAAAGATTCCCCCAATGTCCTTATTGTGAAAAACTCTTTGCTCAATCAACTCAATTGGAAGTTCATATTAGATCCCATATTGGGTTGAAGCCTTTTGAATGTACTTATTGTCATAAGAGATTCACCCAAGGAGGAAATTTGACTACTCACCTTCGACTTCATACGGGAGAAAAACCTTTTACTTGTGATATTTGCCGTAAATCATTCAGTAGAAAGGGAAATTTGGCAGCTCATAAATTAACCCATGAAAAATTAAAACCTTATGATTGTAAATTGGACGATTGTGAAAAATCATTCACCCAACTAGGAAATTTGAAATCCCATCAAAACAAATTTCATCTGCATACTCTTAATAATCTAACAATTAAATTGGCAGAATTGGACCCAAGTCAAATTGCTTCATTACCGAAAGATGAACAAGAATTACTCGAATATTTTAAAAATCTATATAAAAATAGTAACAAGGGGATAAAAGGAAGAGGCAAACGAGTCAAAACCGTTAATACTGCTGGTTCAGTTAATGTTGACTACCACGATAATTATGATCGTTATGATGTACATTAAATGTACAAAACACTGTGTATTGTATAATTGTAAAGTTATGAATAAATGTTTAAGTAGAATCGAATGTCGGGGCTCCTAATCAAAAGATATTATATTTTCGTTTCGCTGAAAAATTAACCATCAATGGACTTCTTATCTAAAACTTTCCAGAATTTAACAGGGTCTTCAATCCCTTATACTATAAAAGACCCGGTTTGGCAAGGTCCGGTATGGCATCTTTACGACGGGATAAATCCCAAGGACAATCTGCCGGTTTCGATCTTTGAATTTAATGGTGCTACTAAACCAGATGCCTATAAGGTGCTTGCTCAAACGGCATTCACCAATGCTAAACTTGTCAAATATCCAGGGATAGTTACTACTTTGGGGTTCTTTGAAATCACCAAGGACCACCTTTATATTGTCACCGAAAAGGTGAAACCGTTGACATTTCTGGGGACGTTAAGCCATGATATCAAGGTTTTTGGGGTCCATGGCATTGCCAATAGTTTACAGTTCTTGAATGATAAATGCAACCTTGTCCACAATAATTTGACGTCCGAGTCGGTGTTTGTGAACGGAGAAGGTGTGTGGAAGTTGTTCGGCTTTGAATTGATAAACCCAGTGGGGAATATGTCTAACAATGCCGTTAGTTATGGCAGAAATTTACTTGAATTACCGGAAGAATTGGTGAATCTGCAACTCTGTAACTACGAGTCTAGTAAACAGACTGACTCCTATTTATTGGGGAAATTCATACAATCACATGTTTCTGAATGGAATGATCCCACTGTAAAGAGGTTAAGTACGAAGTTTGGGTCAAGAATAGAGATCGGCCAGTTTTTAAGCAAAAATGCCTCTTTATTCGAGCAAAATCCAATCATTAAATTCAACGAGGAGTTGAATAACCTTAAAATCTTACCTAATGAAGACAAACTTTCATTTTTGAAATTCGATTTGTCGGTGTATCTTAAAAATCCTTCCATGTACCCTGTAGGAATGATTTCTTATAAATTGTTACCGGAATTGATCCACCAGTATACCATGATCCTGACTTTTAAACCAAACGTCAACACGACCCCTGAGGAAATTGCCCAGAATCAGGAAATCTTGTCTGTAGTTTTGAATTTCATCTTGACAACATGCCCTAGTCTAAGTGCCGAGGAATTCACCAGTAAAATCATCCCCATTATCAACACCAGTTTCAGTAGTAACGACCGGTCCATAAGATTGATTCTCTTGAATAATTTGGCAGTCTACAGAAGTAAACTAGCAAATAGTGATATCCAAACTATTTTCCCCAGACTTATCACTGGAATTCAGGACTCAAATTTCATAATCAGGGAATTGACTTTAACTGCCATCAACGGAGTCGTTGATTCGATCACCGAGAAATCCATTAATCAAGAACTCTTGAAAGTGTTGGCCAAGTGCCAGAATGACCCTAAACCATCGATCAGAACCAACACTGTTATATTGATCACCAAAATCTCAGGAAAGATTTACAAAAACTCCAGAAATAACGTGGTTATAACTGCATTTAGTAAGGCCCTACGAGACAGTTTTACGCCATGTAAAATGGCCGCTTTAAAAGGATTTGAAGCGTTAGATGGGGATTTTTCCATCGATGAAGTATGTAATAAAATCCTTGGTATTTTAGCTGCTGCCTTGATGGATCCTAAATCTAACAAGGTAAGAGTGGAGTCCAGAAGGCTATTCAAATTGTACTTGGATAAGGTCGAGAGTCATGCCACTGATTTGGCCGATGAAGACGACGAAGAATTGGAAGAGAAACAGTTCCTTGCCAAATACGGGCCTAGTGATGATTTGGAAAGGAAGTCTGCTGCCTCTACCACCGAGACCAATTCAGGCGGCTTTGGTTGGAACTTGATGAGTAAATTGGTGAGTTCTGGAGTGGAAGGAGAAATGAATAATGAAGTAAATAAGAGCTCAAGTACTGTGAACTTGATATCCGAAGAGAGAAATACTCCTCCAATAGCTACCCGATCGGTGGAAAAACTATCTCTTAAAGATGATTGGAATGAAGAAGTTGATGGCTGGGGAAGCATAGAGGACGAAGAATTTGATGAGCCGAAACCTAAACCTCAACAAAAGCCAATTACAAGAGCTACCAGAAAACCAATTAACAACAGAACCAAGACTAGCTCTTTGAAGTTGGGCCAACAACAGAAACAAAAGACCGGATCAAGTTTGAAATTGAATTTGGTGGACCATGACGAGGAAGATAATTGGGGAGGCACTGAAGATTGGTGATATCAGTCGTAAATAGTGAATGTAAATTATTGTGATGTTACAGTAAATAAATATGTATTCGTAAATATCGTTAACGTCGTGCTAAAATCGTACAAAGTACATCGTTCTTCATCTCAACGGAAGTAAGTTCTGTTCAACACACAGCGTTCTACAAAGAGGACATTCGGGGTTTTCTCTCACCCAATCGACCACACATTCCCAACAAAATAAATGTCCACAATTTGCCGCCGTGGGATTGACCATGGGAGAGAGACATAATATACAATTCCTAGATGCTTCGGGAATATATGGTAACTGCAGATCATCAGATAAATCGACATCTTTCAAGGCCGATATGTGGCCCACTTTCCTGTATACACCTTCGTCGGACTTCTCCAACACCACGCTATTATCTAAGCTGGTATGGTCGGTATAAGCTTTGAACTTAATTAAACCCTTGACAAGAAACTGCAACAAAATGATTAACCCAAGCAACGAATAATTGGAATTCTTGGCCATTTTGTTCAAGTCCTTATTATGACCAAAGATATATCTCATCCCAAAAAGACGTTTTGACAACGAATAATATGACCCCTGGAAATAGAAAATAGCAATGTGGAAATTCATGATTGTATCCAACACACTCGTGTAGTTCGAGAACACATCGACCAACCATTTTCTGAAATTACCCTTCTGTTTCTCGGGGTCAGCCGACTTGAACTTCTTGACGATCCGGGATATCATATACGGCACAAGCACGTAGGAAGCCACGAATCCAAGTCGACGGAGCGTCCCGGGGAACCGTTTGCCACTTCTATTGACATAGATTAAATCGACATATTCCTCACCAAGAGTTCGGTAACCTAGCACCGTAGTGAGCGCCAAGTAAAGCCCCTTGGCCGCCACGGTGATTTCTTCGGGATACTTATTGGTGAATTTCTGACCCTGTAGAATCTGGAGGGCGTCTTGGATGTACAGTCGGAAAGAAGACTCGAAATACGCGTCTTTCTGATTGGCCCGGACAATAGTGGCCGAGTTGGCAAACGGTAGGGCATTGGCGTTTTGGAGGAGATCATTAGGTGGCATGTTTGAAATGGAGATTTAATGAGAATGGGAATGGGAATGGGAATTAGAAATTGGATTTGGAAAGTTCGAGTGCGAAATGGTAGTCTTTATGTTCCTGTGAATTTGGGAAACTGTCGCGGCATTGCGGGCAGAAGTAGGTCGAGGACTGGGGCGAGGACTGGGGGAGCTGGGGCGACGGTTGGGGGTGGAACTGGGGCGAGGACTGGGAGATCTGGGGCGACGGTTGGGGCTCCGGTGCTGGAACTGGCCTGGCTTTTAACCGGTCAAGAATATTGTATTGGGGTTTGGCCGGTTTTGAAACTCTTGTAGCTTTTGTACCACTTCCAGGTTTTGGCGATTTCCCCGTTTTTATGGTATTTGTGGCAGGTTTAGATGTCTTTACCGCTTTTGGTGTCTTGACGTTTTGGGCCTCAGAATCTCTCGTCTTTTCATACACCTGAAACATCTTTTTTATATACTCTTTATCCATCTTATCTTTCCCGGCCCTTTCCCGTATTTGTCTTTCTTTCTCCTCGGTCTCTCTCCTTTTCTGCTCTTCGAAAGCTAAAAACATATTTGTAGGACCCGATTTAGATTTGGCAAACGTATCTATAGCACTATCGATCTTGACCAAACTGGAAATGACAACTGCAATATTATGCACCGGGGGGATTTCAATTTGGTTGAATGGATGAATATTTTTGAAATCCAATTTCTCTTTTTTATTCAACCGGTGGAGATCAAACATATGATTGAGCAATTCAACTACTAAACTAATAGCGGAAGAAACAATCAATTCACGTAGTTTAGATAAATCTTTAACCACAGCAATGGCCGATTGTTTTGAGTTACTGGATCCTTTGATATGTAGATTCACAGAGATTGTTTTGGGTCTTGTCAATACTCCTGATTCTTCATCTAGGTCTTCAAGTCTATTACATAAATCCCCAGCAAAGGTTTTAATCCAATCTATAGAATCATATATAGTTTTAATTGGTTTGTTAGCCATCATCTGTTTCCTCAGCATCATCAGTTTAATATCGACTCGATCACGTAGGGCCTCGTAATTATCTCCATGAACTACCTGATACAAATTGGGGATCTTATCATAAACTAGTTGCAGAGACGGTAACGAACTAAGATATTCTATAGAGTTTACACCAGACGGAACTTTGAAATATTCCATTACCTGATCACCTAATTTCCCTCCCATTCCGTTTATTTCATTAAACTCAAATTTTTTGGCAAAAAACGGGATTTGATTATTCAACAAAATCGTCTGGTTGTCAGGTTTCAAGTATCCCCCAGCTAACTTGGCCATATTTTTGTTCCGGGAAACACCACCAGATGTAGTGTATTCCAATTTGTCATATATTTCTCGTCGTATATCATATATCACTTTTGATGCAAGGAGAATAAAAATATCATCCCAATCTCGAAGCACTATGTTATCTGACTCGTTCATCACTTCTCCGTAAAACCTGAAATCTTCGCCCAACTGAAATGGAATTTGGGGGAGTTTATCTTCGGGATTCCCATGCTGTAACTGGGGGAATAGCTCCATCGCCTTTCGATATACCACTCTCCCCAAATCCAAATAACCTTCATCTACACTGGCCTTTTCCACCAAATCACAGTTGGCGGTCAAAATCTTGAAGATTTTCCGACTCTCTCGTCTATAAGGATCCAAACTTACCTTACATACACCCTGGAATGGGAGCTTATCCAAATACTTCCAACTAGTACTACCCTTCTCATAAACGGCCGCATGGGCTAGCACCAAATGGGGGCATTTCTCTTTACATTTGTCTAAAGTATCCATTCTTTTTATACCGTATTCACGAGCAGCATAGTTCACAGCAATGACAGCTTGCCATTGGACACAAACCACCGGATCGTCCTTGGTCAAATTTAACCGGACTTGCTCCACTTGGGCAAAGAACGCGTTAAGATCTACATGTCCAATAATTGATAATTTCAGTTTGAAAGCTTGCTGCTTATCATTCAACATTTGCAAGTCACGATACGTGTATTCCGAATCTCGAGGAATTATTTCATATTTGCTGCCTTCGGGGTTTTTCACCACTGACATTGTCTCAGTTTGCAACTGAAAAATTTCAATTTGCAGCAATGAAAATTCTCACTTATCAAAAATGGTTAGTTTCCTAAATTTGGCTGCGAAAAATACTTTGCACTTACTCCACATATCATTTTTGCTTAACTATGAGTGTGGATTCTTTATTGGACATTAATTTTGATCATGAAAGTATGAGTTTTGAAGTCTGTGATTTCTCTGTTGAAGTGGCTGAAGAGGATGAGTTGAATCTCAGCTCTCCCGGACTCTCCAACTCGGGTTTTGAAAAATTTGGTTTGTTCAAGAAATTGAGAGCTAAGAAACATGAACACAAACAACAAAAGTTGAAAAATTCTTCTTCCATCAAAAGAAGTAAAAAGGATGAGACTCTGAACGATAGATATAATGAAGAATTTGCTGAGTATGGCACTTTAAACCCTGCTGGTGATTTAAAATACAGTCCGAAATCCTACTTATCAGATAATTTATTTGGGACAACTTCAAAATTACAATCTTTAACCAAACACTTTTCTGCTTCTCCAAGTACTTCAGCTGAAACCAGGAACACCAAAGTTCCATCTGATGATTATTCGAAAGACAAATTATCAATGGACCATTTATCGATCCGTTCAATGAAGCTTGTTCCTTTGAAGTCTATTTTGAAGAATAAAAATGAAAATTATGCTCAAGAGTCTGAATACGTCAAGAATTATGATACGCTTGATTTCGAAGAGTTTGTAAAGGTCTTTGAAGCAAGAAATGGTCCTCTTGAACCCCAAGTCTCTCTTGGTACAAAACTCCTTCAAGCGGTTGGTTATAGTAGCTAGAATACTTCTATCTTTTTTATTAATGTATGCTAAGTTAATTTTATAATGCACAAGTTCCATAATTTTCTACTAGCCCTAAGTTTTTGGAAGACAGATTCAATCTCTACGTTTCTACCGGATGTGTAGACTTGTTTTCTTGAGCTTGATAAATGGCTAGTTAATTGTTAGTAACGTTTGTAGGTTTAGTCTCTGTCTTTTAATTGCTTCTAATGCAACCCTCTGCCGTAATTTAGGTAGACATGCATTCCAGAATTTCTATAGCAGCTGCAAGGGTGGCACTTGGAGTTGCCTTGAATAAGGGCCGTTCGCTGTTTGGTTGCAGCCAGTTGCATGAGGTAAATATTATTTAACGTACCAGGTTTTCTTCCAGGTAGAAAGGTATCACTAAGTAACAGTACAATGAGTATTTCAGAGAAGCTGGTGCCAAAATATAACTTTTTCTACGGAAATAAAAATTTTGGTTCTAGTTTATTAGGTAGAAGCATTACATTTTGCCCTGATATGGGTTTGATAGTATTCATTGGAGGTGAAACAACCACTGGAACTGAAAATACAAGTACCCAGTCACAAAAGAAATTTCAAGGTGTATCAATTTTCGACACTGTTACGGATACATGGCGTTCTTCACCAAAAGCGACGATTTGTCGGGTGGGGCATACTGCCCATTACATGGGAGATGGCAATCTAGTTGTAGTTGGGGGGGAGGGGGAGGCGAATGATAATGAAAGGTTCTTGAACTTCAACTTAAACACTTTCAAGGTAACAACACTAGCTCCCTCTTATAAAGATGTCTTTTTCAACCATGCTTCATGTATATCTCAAGATAATTCCAAAGTCTATGTGACTGGAGGATTAAAACACAATAATTGGGTATATGGTAATTTGGTAAAAGATTTAGACGATGGAAGCACTTTAGATCTCCCACCTTTGTGCTATCGAAAGAAACACCACTGCTTTATAGCCGACGATAAGTTATTCGTCGTGGGAGGAGAGGGTTGGAGAGCTAATAATGGTACAAGGCAAAGTAATGATAGATGGCAAAGTAAAGGTACATTTAACAGTAATGGTAAATGGCAAAGTTATGATGATTACGAGAATAAAATTTCATGCTATTATGATTTAGTACAAAAAAGGACATTCTTCCTTCCCCATACCCTTAACGAAGAATCTATAAATCTGACGTTTATTAGCATTGGACCCCCGTTGAATTACTTTGAATCGGGGCTTTCTAAGAGTCGCCGAACAGAAATTCTCCTAGGTTTTACAGACACGAAGGAATTCAAAACAAAGATTCTTTCCGATGTAAGAAATATAGAGAGAGTCATTTCACAGGAAGCCTGGAGAGATATTCTGACCTGGAATTGGCGTCTTGTAGTGGATGGTAGCAAGTACTATTTGATAGGAGGGCCAGAGGATCTGCTAGGAGGGATTTTGAAGATGGATTATAGTGACCATATGGCCGATAGCTCGGGACTTATAAATCTACAGACAAGGTTTTCAAATTTGTTGATGAGCCAAGATGAATCGGATTTTGACGTTTACTGTTTCAAATATTTCGGAACGTACGAAGGTTATCTCATGTGCCCCGAAAATTTTGAAAAATTTGAAAAAACCAAAAATTTGACTACCAACGAACCTATGCTTGCTGTGGTTAAAGTCCATAAGCTAGTATTAAGAAGGTCGGAATATTTCAAAAATATGCTAGACAGTGGAATGTCCGAGTCAAAGACATCCAAGATATTCATCCCTGAACCAATTAAATTGCTAAAAGCCTTCTTTTTCAGATTATATACCGACTCCTATGACTTCCCAAAGAGTTATATAGAATCTTTTACGGCCGAAGACTTCAAAGAATTATCACGTCTTGACAATTTGTATAAGCAAGCTTAGCTAATATACAAGATCCTCCCGACCAGTCTTTTTATAGCTAACCTTGGACATGATAGGGCCTACTTAGAAAATATTTATTTCCGAGTCACAAACAGTGATGAGGCTTTCCTTTACAGATTACATAGCTACTCTTACGACTATCCGAAGTTTCATTTGTGTAAGCAACTACAGACAGGACTTCCTGATTTAGCACCTATAATTGACTTGTACAGCTCGGCTTGATTTGATTATTTTTATGGGTATCTCTCCTAAACTCTGGAGCATAATCAGGTAAATAGCTAATAGCGAATAGGTCCAGAAAGATACAGAACAGAATTGTGGTTTTTTGCAGCTAATCCTGCACAGCACTGTATACCACAGTTTTGAGATATGAGCCCTTTCCCAAAAATGGTTGCGAAAAACTATAGCGAAGAATGTTTTCGCCATGTCACGTGATCCAAAAAGTTTTCGCCGGATGCTCCAAGCAAGATAATCGATTAGTAAGTTTTCAAATTCTATTATAGATCGGATTCCAAGCCATTTTACATATTTATTTATTTCTTGCATTATGTCGTTACAAATAACACAAGAACAGTTACATCATATCAACCAAGAGCTCGCTAAGTTAACCCCACAAGAGATCATAAGATGGAGTTACATCACATTTCCAAATCTCTTTCAAATCACTGCTTTTGGACTTACAGGATTGGTAACTATCGACATGATAGCCAAAATGAAACTTTCGGTAGACTTGGTATTTATTGATACATTATTCCATTTCCCTCAAACGTTAGAATTGGTTGAAAAGGTAGAAAAGAAATACGGTAAACCAGTGACAGTTTTCAAACCAAATGGATTTGAAAACGATAAGGAATTTACTGACAAACATGGTAATTTATGGGAGACCGATGATTTAAAATACGATTTCCTCGTCAAAGTCGAACCCTTGCAAAGAGCTTATAAGAAACTTAATGTTAATGCCGTACTTACTGGTAGAAGAGTTAGTCAAGGTGGAAATAGATCAGAACTTCCGTTTGTTGAAATTGATCCTGAGTTCAAAATCATTAAAATCAACCCATTCTTGACCTGGTCTTTCGATCAAGTCAAACTGTATATCAATGAAAATAATGTTCCATATAATGAACTTTTAGATTTAGGTTACAAGTCAGTTGGTGATTGGCATTCAACTGAACCGGTAGCGGAAGGTGAAGATGAAAGAAGTGGAAGATGGAAGGGCAAAGCCAAGACTGAATGTGGGATTCATGCTACCTCTAAATATGCCCAATATTTAACTCAAGGTGCTGTTCAATCAGCTTAGTATATTCAATTCATTAGCATAGTTTTATAGAGAAGTAGGATAATAAAGGTTAAAGTATTATACTGGAATCTGTAGAGACTTTTTACAGCAAGAGGTTAAATATATGGTGACATTTTGTTCAATAGAACACCGGCAATGTCGCTTCACGAGTCTTACCAAGCCTCTGTGACCAACACCCCATTAGCGATATTTCCTTCACCACTGTCTATCGAGTAACAAATGCCAGGGGAATAATTACCAACCAACGAAAAACTTCTGGTTCGGTTCCCCATCTCCATTATCTGCACTACCACTCCACTATAAGCCAACGCGGAATTGGAGCGGAATTGTTATCTCTATATATACCCACCGAACCGAACCTTATTCCACAAGATCACACATCCAATGATAAAAGACGCTTTATTTGATATATATACCATCATAGAGACCCATAGATCCGAGTCGCTTTTCTTGCTAGCTTTGGTATTGGTGGTTTACCAGTTATTGGTATACCCATTCTTCTTATCACCACTTCGTAATTTCCCCGGACCTTATATTTTCCGGCTCTCGAAATTACCTGCATTGCATTATCAGAGAACTGATCAGTGGGTTGTTTTAGTTCATGAACTTCATAAGAAGTATGGGGAAGTGGTGGTGTTGGGGCCTAATGAAATCAGTGTTAATGGGGATATCAAGTATTTAAATGATATTTACACCAAGAATTTCCCCAAATCGACCTTTTATGAAAATTTCAGAAATCATGGGTTTAAAGATAATATGTTTTCTTCTTTGGAAAACGATAGACATCTAGGTTATAAGAAGAATATAACAAGTATATATTCGAAATCGGCTGTCTTTTCCAGTAAAAACACCACCAGAACAATCGTTGTTGAAATGGTTGCAAAACTTTTGAGAAATGTCAGAGAGCTGAGTGTTGATGGAATCAGACCTGATTATATCAATGCTGCTTCCGAGGTTAACATCCACGGTAAGGGCCACCTTATTGATGATAAATTATGGTTTTTGGCCGGTGGGAAAACCAAAAATTTGGGGATTGATGTCTACTCATTATTTGGGTCTTTGGCTTTGGATGTAGTTACGGCTTTTGAATTGGGCCCGGAAAATAGCACCAAACTATTGGATAGACCAGAACAAAGAGAGATTCTTACATACCATAGATATGTAGCTTCTATGGTATTTTATACCACACTTATGCCCAAGTTATGGGATTGGGCTGCAACTTCCTTGATCAAAAAATCGTCCGAAATCGTTGAAAAATGGCAGTTGGCCCTTTATGATCACGCTGAACACAATGTGCCAAAATTCTCTAGAGACCAGAATTTAACAACTTTGGAGCTCTTGAAAAAGAATAAATTATTCGGTAAGAATGCCTATTCTTTCTTAAGCGATAATATCTTTGCCGGCCATGAGACCACTGCTATCCAATTGACCTACTTGACATATGAATTATCAAGGCCAAAAAATCATCATTGGCAAGCTTTATTAAAAAAGGAATTGGACGAGAAATTTGGGATTCCTGGTTCAGAAACTGATTTGATCGATGATCTTGAAACGGTTGATAATTTACCAGTATTGAATGCTTTAGTGTTAGAAAACTCTAGAGTTCACTCGTCGATTCCAGGAGCTGAGCCAAGAGTGGTTGATAAACCTTATAAAGTCCAAGGATCGACTGTACCGGTTGATACCGTCATATCTGCCAGACCATATTCCATGCATAGAGTTGAAACGGTGTTCCCGAACCCAGACTACTTTGTTCCAGAAAGATGGCTCAAAAGAAATGGAGAATCGGAAACCCAATACGCCGATAGATTCAAGTTGCAAAATAAGTACATGATCCCCTTTGGTAAAGGCGTAAGAATGTGTCTTGGAATGCATATTGCCCAGATCGAAATGAAATTGGCACTTGCCAATATCTACTGGCATTACAATTCCAAAATTTGTGCTAACTGGGCTGATATTGTCGAATACGACGAATCGATCAAAATCCCAGCTCCTATTAAAATGGCTAATAAAGTATCAGGGCCCAAAACTACGGATGAACAGAAAATGATCATGTACGACACATACACCACCCGGCCATTTGACGACGAGTGCTGGATCGAATACTACCGGAACTAGGTGTTTATGTTTATGTTTATGTTTATATTTATATTTATATTATGGTAATTCATATATTTTGCCAATTTCACTAATTTGCAGCAATTGCACCTGCACCGTGGTACGTCTCGTGATACTCCCGTGATAAGTCACCCCCCGCTCGCCGTATGTCACGGCATCGTCGCATGCGAAGATCTCTTCTACAACTATGTGGCCATTTGCAATTGCTTATCCCCCCGAACAAACTTTGGGATTTTGGGGAGAAATAACCTCTACCATAGATTGGTGTGAAGAAAACTACGTGGTATCAGGATATGTCGCCGAATTTTTAAATACTACCACCAATTCAATTTTCATTCTACTTGCGTCTTTTGCAATCTACCACGCTTGGCAGAATAAATTAGAGCCTCGCTTTATTTTCACGGCCTTTGGTTTTTTATTAGTGGGTGTTGGTTCATGGCTATTCCACATGACATTGAAGTATCATTTCCAGTTGATGGATGAACTACCCATGATATATGCTACATGCGTTCCCTTCTGGTCGGTCTTTAGTGAATTTAGAAATTCGAAGGACTCGTTTATGATAGGAATTGGCATATTTATGGCTGCAAATTTATTGACCATGATATATCTCTGGGTCAAAGATCCCACTTTGCACCAGGCTGCATACGGATTGTTGAATTTTTCCATTATTTTGAAATCGTTTAAGTTGAGTCAGAAATATGTCAAAGATAGTAGGGCCAGATCCAATTTGAATCTGACGATGATTTGGGGTGTAGGGCTTTTTCTATTCGGGTACTTTTTGTGGAATATGGATATTCATTTTTGTTCAAATGTCAGAGGTATTAGAAGAGAGATTGGAATGCCGTATGGCTTTCTATTGGAAGGTCATGGATGGTGGCATATTTTCACTGGTTTAGGGGTTTATTATTATTTGGTGTATGAAGAGTATTTAAGATGTTTTTTGACGGGTACTGATAAATTTTATAATTTCAAATGGGTCCTTGGATTACCCATCGTTTATTGCCATGATAAACAAGGTTTAGACTTATTTAGAGCTACAAAGACCAAGAAAGATTAGTTAGTTAGTTATATTTATATATTTATTATAACATTGATATGATTTCATTGACAAATTTATCGTTATTTTGAGCTCCCGTTAATTGTTTGAGTTTCTCGATAGTTTCTTCCGTGGAATATTGAAGCTTGTTATCCTTGTAGCAATGGGATTTCCATTGCTTCAAGATTTGATTTAAAGTTTCAATACCACAATTGATTTCCTCCAGGGAACATTTTGTTTTTTTCATTTTGATATAATTATCTTGGTTTTCTTCTTGTTGCAATTCACTCGCTTTTCTCTTAGCCATATTAATGATTTTGGTGGGGAATTTAACTAGTTCGGCCACATTGATACCGAAAGATTTGGAACTGATCCCAGGCTCCACTTTATATACTAAAGTGATCTCTTCTTCTCCGTCAATCAATGCCTTTACTTGTAAGTTTTGGATTCTGTCGTATTTTTGATTCAATTCTGTTAATTCATGGAAATGAGTTGCAAATAATGTAAAACATTGTTTGGCCTTTATGATATATTCCAGAATTGAGTAGGCTAAACCAAACCCATCGTAAGTTGATGTACCTCTACCTAATTCATCGATAATGATTAAAGAATTGTGGGTTGCATTGGATAAGATGGAGGAGGTTTCCAACATTTCAATCATGAATGTGGATAATCCCTTCAATTGAGAATCTCCGGCACCGACTCTTGAAAGAATTGAATCAAAAATTGGTAAATTTGCAGGTTCATCACAAGGAACGAAACATCCAATTTGACTCATCAATGCAATTATTCCAATTTGTCTGATATACGTAGATTTACCTCCCATATTTGGACCGGTAATAATTGCAAAATTCTTACCAGAATTAGATAAATCAACATCATTAGGAATGAAACTCAAATCGTCTTGTGCTTCTAAAATTGGATGTCTTGAGTTCTTCAAGTCAATGAAACGCTTTTGGAAATCATCATCTCCCATTTCTTTGCTTAATGGGATCAATGAAGGTTTAACGTATTGTATTGGCGAGAGAATTGTTGTATTTGCAAAAGCAAGTATAACGTCAATGTGACTCAATACCATAGATAATTGAAGAAAAATAGGTTCAAAAGTTAATGTGACCAATAATATTTCTTGGATGATTTCTTTCTGCTTGGAATTATATTCTAGAAGAATATCACCATGTTCTTTAGATAAGTTGGAAAGTTCTTTATTGGTGAAGAAAACCCCTGATTTGACAGTTTGTAACTCTTTATAACTGGTTCCTCTTAAGACGACAGAATCATTTCTGGTAACTCTAAAACACCAATTATGGATTTGATGATTTTCCAATTTCAATTTCTTATCAAGTTCGATATTTAAATCATCGGCCACCAATCTATGCTGTTCTCTGATTTCTTCTTCCTTTGTTTGCAATCTTTCATTAACATCCTTCAACGATTCTTCGAAATCTGGATTAACGTTAAAATCAGTATTCAAATCGGTCAAAGTTCCAGAGGCATTTAAGGGAGACAAATCAATAGCCGTCTCAACCAAACCTTGAAATTGCCTTAATTTTTCGTAATGTTCAGAAACAGGAGCCAACCAGTTCGATTCGATAAGTTGATTAATTTCCTCAGTTTCTTCTTCACAAGATAACTTAAGGATTTCGATCAAATTGGGGAGAGTAAGAAATAATTGATACAATCTAACCACATCTTCCAACTTTTTGTTTTCATGTCCAGTTTTCTTCAAATTGGTATTGATCCTTTTAACAATTCTCTTTATATCAGGAACTTGAGTGAAGAATTCCCTATCAACAAATACTCTCAAGTTTGTATCAGATATCAATTTGCCTACCAAGTCTTGTCTTTGACAAATAGCATTATGATCGGTCAATGGTTGTTTCAACCATTGAGACAATAGTCTTGAACCACTGGTGGATTTACATCTATTCAACAACTCAAACATTGAACTAACTTGATTAGATTTAACATTCATATTGAAGGTGCCAGATTGTTTAAGTGGAAAGATATTCAACGCGTTCAAAGTGGAAGAATCCAATTTCATATAGTTTTCCAAGTTATATTTTTCAATTGAAAATGTCCTTGTTTCGCCATGTTCATCATTAAGTAAATCCAAATAACTAATCAACGCGTTCAAACAAGAAAACGATAATTGGTATTCATTAGAACTAATCCCCTTTGACCCCAAAATCAATTCAACGTTGGTATCTTCCTCACTCAAAATCTTCACCAAGTCTTGTTCAAGATCTTTGTGGGAAAAGGAAGAAGCCTTCAACGTACTCATCACCACCCCTACTTTATCCAAAGTCTGGTACAACTTAACAACATCGGTCATTTGCTTGGTCTCGGGATCATAGTTAGAAGGGAGAATCACCTCCTTGACCCCGAGCTGAATCAATAAACTCTCCAAATTTGAAAACAATTCATTATCGTCAAATTCACTTACTCTAATGGAAGAATTCGACAAATCCACCAAACAAATACCCACTTTTTTGGTAGCCCCCAGTTGCTGGAACTTGACAGCGGCAGTGATGGGGGCAGACGCGTCAGGAACCATGTTTTCCAAGTCGACATTATACTCATTTGAAATGGCTTCCAAGTTCCCCAGAGTGCCCATTGCAATCAACCGGAAAGTCTTATGGTCATAGATTTCTACCTTCAAGTTGTTCTCCAAGAGACAGAACTTCAACACGCTGTTCAAAAACACTTGTGGCGCAATGGTCACGTATTTGTTTTTGTTGTTTTGGTTGGTTTTGATGACGCTTTGAGTCTTGAAAATTCCATCGGCTATCAATTCGGCATCCTGGTCGATGGCTGTGAAGTAGTCTTTGTTGTTGTGGTCGGTGAACCGAATGGTGTTGTGGGTCTTGTCAGGTAATTGGTTGAAGTGGGAGTAGAACTTCCGTTCTTCAAGATTATCACCAAATTTAAGGTCTGGTCTGGTAGAGGACATGGGTGGGAAGAGTACGCGTCGCGTGGGGTTGGAGTTATATGTGATTTGGAGGTTTGGGGCCCCGATGCGTTTTATGGGTTGGGTTTAGCGAATTTTAGAACCGGGGGATCTCTGGAACTAGGGGGGTTGAAGAGGAATGGAAAACGGGATCATGCTATTATGTGTTATGGTTATATATGTATGTTTTTATTGGGGGATTTTGGAGGGAAAAACATTAAAATTGAATGGGGTTAAACTGCTGAGGTAAGGCGGTATGAAATTTACCGCGGCGTAAATACTGTCCTGTATCCACCGATATAGAGAGTGTTGTCTGCTCTAATCAGTCAGGTCCTTTGCTTAATATCCACTATGATAGAGCTTTATAAAAATTCGTGTTGCAGTAGAGTACAATAGAAATGCTATACACTACAAGTATCGACATAATCCGTTTATTAGTCTCTCATTACTCATTATCTTTATCGTTGATCAGTCGTAACATATTATCCAAACACACGGCCAAATTAATATCAGCATCAGCATCAATTTCCTGTAAATCATTCGATTCAAAATTGAAATACATCAGAGGAGACGGGGATTCTTCATATAGTTTCCCATGAATTTGGTCAATGAATTTAACCATCAATTTGACCAATTTGATGAATCTATCAATCTGAATTGGTAAACTGTTATAATTGATCATGAAACTAAGTAAGATATTTTTGATCAAATTTGACATTTGAACCTGAGAGAGTGTATCGACTTTACTAAGGTTAAGTTGTTCAAAGATATCCTTGAATCTGGTGTCAATATTGTCCACCGTGATCAAGTTAGGGTCCCCAAGGTCCAAGGTTTGTTTCAACACTTGTGGAGATCCGTTAGAAACTGTTTGGGTGGATATAGAGACACGATTCTGGGGGGATGTATGAGTCTGTGTAGATGCAAATTTCGGTGGCTTTTGTGGTTGTTTTTTTGGCTCCTTTTCCTTTGGTAATTTACTTCTTTGGTAATTCAATTCATTCAATACTTCTTTATTAAATTTCTTGGACTGTTGAAGTTTGAATTCTAATTGTTTATTTGCCAGTTTCAAATGGTTCAATTCAATGGTTTGTTGTCTCAAATTTTGGACCTCCATACGAAGTTGATCAATTTCATTTTGACCTTTTCCGTTGTTTTCCTTCGACGATGGAGGAGTGGTTATGGGGGATTCAAAACTGAGTTTATTTATATGGTCACTCAAATCCAAATCTGAATCATTGATGGGTGACAGTTGATGTAAAATACCCATATCGTAATCTGGAGCTGAGAATTTCTTTCCCCTTTGTGACAGGTGTTCTGTTTGTAACTTGCGGCCATTGGTATTGGCGTCATCATTGGTATGACCATTACCGGTATTTTTGTGAAAAGGAAGGTGAGGCTGTGTTTGTGGTTGGGGGTCCTTTTGTGTTTGCTTACTCAAAAGAAGCTGTTTCATGCTTGTCTTGAATTCATTCAATTCGTCATTGATAATTGGTTGAAGAAGCTGTGTTAGCTCGTCGATGGTGACGACTTTCGGCGGGGAAAAAAACCGGTTGTCGGGGTTTTCAATCAACAATTCAGTATCGTCGTCGATTTCATTCAAAGTGTTTGAATCGTTTTGATCTTTCAATTTGGTATTGTCTATTTTATGTATAAGCAGCTGTAAATCCCGGGGGTCGATCTCCTTCAAATGCCGGATCTGGTCATTTGATAGAGACGTGAATTCTGATAGGTCCAGAGAAAGATTGAAGTATGACTCAGATATTGGTTGAGTTATGTCTTCTGCCATTGGGAGTTTAATTGAGATTGAGATTGAGATTGAGATTGAGGGCTGAGGTGTGTGAGTGTGAGTGTTTGTGTTTGTGTGCATGTGGGTACATAGATGTGTAGGTGTGTATGTGTGTTTGTGTGTTTGTGTATGTGCAGCTTTGTGTAAGTGTGTTTGTGTATGTGAATACGTGTATCTATGCATACATTTCTATCCATCGGCATCTTTGTGTATCCATCTGTATCTTTGTGTATATATATATGGTGCACATTTATATTTTGTGTTTGTACATTGATTGAGAATTTGCAGCCATTGAAACCAAATTGACAAAAACTGCAGATTAAATAATAATAAATATAAATCTATATATATAATGAACAATACATCCTAATATAAAGTTATTTCCAAATACAACTCAAATTCCACCAACAGTATAGAATTTAGATATATGTATTTAACCATGTGTTGGTATGAAATCTACTAAATTTCATGTCCTGCATACAACACAAGACCATTCTAACAACCTTTCCACTATATTGTAAGTATCCGGGCACATAAAAATCCAGAAAAAGCCGGGAATAACTCAGAGATATTTCCCAAGACACCAGCTGGAGTTCTTTTGCCAAAATATCAGTGCTTGGCCCAATTTCATATCTCCTTAAACTATCGAGGCAAGTGACCTGCACATAAGTAAACGATCCACCACCCTATTTTCAAACAGACATGCAACAAAATAAACTATATAATAAATACCCGTAGTGAAACAACATATACAACCAATTGAACACAAATAAAACATACACACATCAGCACATTCCAACCAAATCTATGTGTATAATCAAGCCAAACTCATCTCCCTCACTATCTTCTCAGTCTCATCTCATCTTTTCATCTCATCGAAATTTAAATTTCAATTAAATTTCAATATAATGGCCGACATCGACACTAAACCAGTACCTATGGACCAAGATCCCGAAGAAATAGAAGAATTTGATAGTGAAAAAATCAAGTTACTCCCGGGATCTTCAGAGGATGGGTCAGCTGCTAGTTTCCAAATCATCGACGAAGATCATACTTTAGGTAATGCTTTAAGATATATAATAATGAAAAATCCTGAGGTGGAATTTGTTGGTTATTCGATTCCTCATCCTAGTGAAAACAAGCTTAATATTAGAATCCAAACTTATGGTAGTATTACTGCTGTTGAAGCGTTACATTTGGGACTTGAAAACTTGAGTGAATTATGTACGGTGGTGGAAGGTAAATTCACTGAAGCATGGAGTAATTAAATGAATATATGGCACACACTGGACGGACTGAACAGACTGAGCAGACTGAACAGACTGAACAGACTGAGCAGACTGAACAGACTGAAAAGACTGAAAAGACTGAACAGACTGAACAGACTGAGCAAACTGAACAGACTCTAGCACAGTCTATACCCTATACCCTCTATTATCTACACACTGCACCCACTCTCTACTCATGTCTACCCTACACCCAATGTCTAATTACCTATACCTTACACCCAATGTCTTATCTACACCCTAAGCCCAGTCTCTACATCTACACACTATACACCCTATTAACAGCCTCTGCCTCATTTCTTTTTTCGTGTCCCTACCTCATCGCAAAAAAATATAAAACCCCATCGCATCCCACAAAATATATTTTATACAATTTTTCATCATGTCTTACAGAGAAAGAAATTACGATAACAACAGCTACGGTAACGGTGGTTACAACGATGGTGGATACGGTGGTGGTAATGGAGGCTACGGTGGTGGTAATGGAGGCTACGGTGGCGGTGGCTACGGTGGCGGCAATGGAGGCTACGGTGGTGGTAGAGGTGGTTTTGGTGGCAGAGGTGGCGGTAGAGGTGGTGGATTTGACAAAGTCGAACTCTCCAAGCCTGACTGGGATTTAGATTCTTTACCAAAATTCGAAAAGAATTTCTACAAAGAACACGAAAATGTCGCCGCTAGAAGTAGTGATGATATTAGAAAATTCAGACAAGAAAATGAAATGATGATCAAAGGTACTGATATTCCAAACCCAGTTACTTCATTTGACGAAAGTGGATTCCCAAATTATGTTTTGAAAGAGCTCAAAAACCAAGGTTTCCCAAGTCCAACTGCCATTCAATGTCAAGGTTGGCCAATGGCTTTAAGTGGTCGTGATATGATTGGTATTGCTGCCACTGGTTCCGGTAAAACTTTATCTTATTGTTTACCAGGTATTGTTCATATCAATGCCCAACCTTTATTAAAGCCTGGTGATGGTCCAATTGTTTTGGTCTTAGCTCCAACTAGAGAATTGGCCGTTCAAATTCAACAAGAATGTAGTAAATTTGGTAAATCAAGTAAAATTAGAAACACCTGTGTTTATGGTGGTGCCCCAAGAGGTCAACAAATTAGAGATTTGGCTCGTGGGGTTGAAATTTGTATTGCTACTCCTGGTAGATTAATCGATATGTTAGAAACTAACAAAACTAATTTAAGACGTGTCACCTATTTGGTTTTAGACGAAGCCGATAGAATGTTGGATATGGGATTTGAACCTCAAATTAGAAAAATTGTCGATCAAATTAGACCTGACAGACAAACATTAATGTGGTCTGCTACCTGGCCAAAAGAAGTTCAAAATTTGACTAAAGATTACCTTAATGACCCAATTCAAGTTACCATTGGTTCAACTGAATTGGCTGCTTCCAAGACCATCACTCAAATCGTTGAAATTGTTACCGATTTCGAGAAAAGAGATAGATTGGTCAAACATTTGGAAACTGCCACTAAAGATCCTGCTGCCAAAGCTTTAATCTTTGCTTCAACCAAGAGAACCTGTGATGAAATCACAAGTTATTTGAGGGCCGATGGATGGCCTGCTCTTGCCATTCATGGTGATAAAATGCAACAAGAAAGAGATTGGGTGTTGAATGAATTCAAATCCGGAAAGAGTCCTATCATGGTGGCAACTGACGTTGCTGCTAGAGGTATTGGTATGTATAATTTTTTTTTTTAAACTGTGTTTCACAGGGAATTGATTCTCGGAATCTACTAAATAACATTTCTAGGATACATTATTTTTAGCCATTGTATGGCAGAGTGTGTTGTGGTTTTTAGCGATATAAAATGTGAAGAAGAATCTGATTCTACATATAAAGTTTATTAAAATACTGAAACATTCTGCATTAGTACAATCTTGTGTATCCTTTGGGAAAGATTTCTGAGGTTAAATAATAGGAAATTACTTGATTACACCTTTCATTTTTTAAGTTTATGGAAGTTGTCAGTGAGGCCACTGAGGCAGGCGAAAGCATGCGTTAGACATTGGATTTAATGTCTTTGGTCTCGTGAAAAGAGTATATTATTTCCTATGTTTAACGTATTCCTTCGCTTGTTTTATCATGTAAATCATGAAATATTTGTGGGATTATTACTAACTTTTTTTCTAGATGTTAAAGGTATTACCTTTGTCATTAATTTCGATATGCCAGGTAACGTGGAAGATTACGTTCATAGAATTGGTAGAACTGGTAGAGCTGGTATGTCCGGTACTGCTGTGAGTTTCTTCACCGAGGATAACAAGAAGATGGGTGGTGATTTATGTAAAATTATGAGAGAAGCTGGTCAAACCATCCCACCAGAATTACAAAGATACGATAGAAGAGGTGGAGGTGGTCCTCATCCAAGATACGGTGGTGGATACGGAGGCCGTGGTGGAAGAGGTGGTAGATTCGGTGGCCGTGGTGGTGGCCGTGGTGGCTACGGTGGTGGTTTTGGCGGTAGAGGTGGTGGTAACTACCAATCTGGTTCCAATAACTCCCCAATGGGTGCCCATAGAAAGTTTTGAGCTCGTAGTTTTATAGTTATATGTTTAATTAATAGAGATGAATATTTATAAAGAGTATCGAAACTCGGGATTTTGCTGATCAGTCAAATCGGAAAATTCAATGTTTTCAATCCTGACATAAGATTCTCCTAATGCTTCTCTGCTCTTGTCCCTTTTTCGATTTTCATATGAATATACGAAGAATAATACAAATGTAAGAACAATACATCCAGAATAACATCCCACAATGGTTCCTTTTGCACTTGGATAGTTTGGAGCTTCTTTAGCCTTGAAAGTTTGGGGCCCAATAACATTACCAGCACAATAAACCATTAACATAAGACCGTTACCCACAACTTTCTTGGTATGACCAGCCACATTGGATTGAAAGAGGGAAAGCATACAAATAAATCCAATATCGGATACTTGCATGACGTAAAAACCTGCTAATCTACCAGTTTTTTGGGGTGCAAATGCTAATAAAGAAGACCCTAATAATGCTACTGAAAGAGCTATAATCGTAACAAGCATTCTCAGTTTGATTAGCTTGTATTCATGTAAAGCAGCCACAAGCATGGATCCAAAGAAGCCGACTACTCCAATGGGTATATTCATAATCAAAGACTTTTTAACAGAATAACCAAAATCGTCATTAAGTAAGATGGCCGAAAAGTTGGTAATCCCTCCATTTGGAACTTCGTCAATAAGAATGAATACTAAAATAATCCAGATCTTATAATCAGCCAAACATTCTCTAAACTGGTCCCATTTGAAATGTCTATTACCAAAGCCTTGTTGATTAACTCTAATTCTTTCGACAACTTGAAGCTTCTCTTTCTCAGTTAGAAACCATGCTTTCAATGGAGTATCAGGAACATGAAAATAAAAGGCTACACTCATGACAATATTCATAAGACCAATAACAATATAAACGACTTTCCATGAAGCTACCAGCCAGTTTTCTCCATGAGTGTAAAGCCCGTAAGCAAAAGAATAGCCGATAATTACCCCAAGAGAACAAGATGATAACCAAATAGTGGTTCTCATGAAATGCTCCGATTTCTTATACCACTGACCGGTAATAATCACCATAGCTGGAGTAATACAACTTTCCAACATTCCTAAAATGACCCGAAGAGTCATAAACCCCGGTAAATTGGTTAATGGGGTAAGACAAATTACAACACCCCACAAAAAGATATAAGCAGAAGTAACTTTTGCAACCGGGAATCTCTGCAACAATAAAGAAGTTGGCATTTCAAATATCAAATATCCAAGATAAAAAGCTGTTGAAACCCAAGAATAAATATCTCCAGTCATATTCAACTCGGTCTTAAGCCCCATAATCGATGCAAATGAATTGGTGATTTTATCCATATATTGAAGAGCGTACATGAAAGAGAAGAACGGCATTAGAAACAAATCGATCTTGAATAATAACTTTCTATCTTCTTCTGGATTAAGCTCGATATCTTTTGCAGCAATAGCACCTTTCATAGCTTCATCTACATCACCATTTATATTGATTTGTCCATTGGTAGAAAGAGCCTGCACTATATCACCAACTGGCTCAACGGTGGTGGTGATATTATCAGCTTTTTTATCGATACTAGAATTCGTATCTGACATAATCTCTGACCATATTTATTGATATTACTTACAGTATATATACCGAATCGTGAAAATCCTACTTCAAGCCAATTTCGGATCTATTCACCTTGGTTGAAAGATTGCACATGAGCACTGAGGGGGTATAATACCGGGCTGAATTTGATAAGCCCGATAAAGATAAATTCACTCATTGGGGTGGGTCACCAGGTTCCCAACCAATTTCCCCTTTTAATCTATACAGTACGGCATTTCCGAATATGTCAAATCAGTGCCAAGCCGGTCAAGTGTCAGACATTACCGGTGGAGATAGAACTGAACAACTTGTATTCAAGTGGTGACTTGTGTATGGACGGTAGACGAAAAAGACAAGAGTCATGTACGATAGAATGTGTCGATATGCTGAACGTTGAATTATACTTAAAAAGATTTGGACCAATGGAGGGTTATTGGCTGCAAATTGGTGAAAAAAAAAATAAAAAAATAATAGCAGTTACAATACAGGTCTCAGTAGCCAGAAACTAATCAATAGTGTCAGGAAGATCATACCAACGTTTGTTTGTAGAAGATTAATGTTATGTATACCAATTTGAACCATTCTCATTGCTGGGCTGACAATTCTAACTTCAATAATATTCCTAGCTGAAAAGCCTTAGAAGAAATCTTCAGAAAATAAAATGCTTTTCAATTCTCTAGTAACTTGGATCACTGTATTTGGTGGGTACCATATCTGGTAAGCGATTTAGTGGGTTTCATTGACAGGATATAACAATAGCGAAATACTTTATCGTAAATAATCAATATTCACTAGAACTACTACTTTTAGTTCACTAGTTAAGTAGTCGGCGAAACTTGCTGGAAAACACCAGACACCAGTCAAGGAATAATGACAGACTAAAACCAAAATCGCCCGTCCCTCCTTACTACCATTGTCTATTGTTCAATATTGAACGGAATTTGCAGCCGCTTATCAATTACGGCAACAATTTCCGACGGGTTATATACAGTCCTCGAACTGTCAGATAAGGTATTTATATTAAGGATTGACCATTATACATAATATTTGACAAGGAAAATGAACAAAGAGTACTTTCCCTTAGATGGATATACGAAATCGTTTTGGTTGAGTGAAGAGGACAAAGATCCAATTTCAAAATATAGATCGACTCCAGATATTCCCAAAGAGGTAGATGTCCTTATCATTGGATCAGGATATGCAGGAACATCTACTGCTTTTTATTTGTTGCAACAAGATCCGACTTTAAAAGTTGCCATGTATGAAGCAAGAAATATATGCTCTGGAGCTACCGGTAGAAATGGGGGCCATATCAAACCATATTATCATAGATATTATGATCATTATGAGAGTATGTTGGGAGAACAAGGTGCTGCTGAAGTAGTTAATTCTGAATATGACCATTTATGGGCCCTCAAAGAGTTGATTGAAGAGTATCAAATTGATTGTGATTTTTTTTTAACTAGGGCTTGTGATGTGTATCCAGTGAAGGGTGATCCAAGAACCGAAAATGATGTCAAACAAGCCAATAAGATGCTTGCAAACCCATATATTTATCCGGAAATGAAGAAACAATTTCAAATCCTTAGAGGAGAATATGCCAGGGTTATTTCTAAAAATAGGGACACTGATATAGCATTCACTTATCCTGCAGCCAGTTGTTGGGCTTGGAAATTGTCGACATCTTTATTGAAGTTAAGCATTGCAAAAGGATTAAATGTCCAAGCAAATACTCTTGTTAGTTCTGTCACCCCAACTAAAGATGGCAAATGGCTTGTTAGTACTAAAGATAGAGGAACCACTCTAGCCGGTAAAGTTGTTTACTGTACAAATGGATATACTAAGGGATTATTGCCGGAGTTCCTGAACGTTATTGTTCCACAAAAGGGTGTATGTTGTAGTATTGAACCGAAGGATAAGGAAAATATCCCTCATTTAACTAACACTTACGGGTTTTTCACTGACACTCCCAATAGTGATTACTTGATTAATCGTCCAGATGGTACTATTATTGTAGGAGGCCGGGATGAAAGTCTCTTCAGTCATGGAGACTTGACCGGCTATTTTGATTGTGTAGATGACACTTTTGTTGGTGAGTCGTCTATAAAAGAATTTGATAATTACATGGAAAAGAGATTCACCACTTGGAAAGGAGTTGAAACTTCAACTAATGTATGGTCTGGTATTTTGGGATTCACAAACGATAGTTTACCATATATTGGAGAATTAGATGTGGTTGATAGGAAGAATTGTTATGTAGTTGCCGGATTTCATGGCCATGGTATGCCAAGAGTACTTTTTTGTGGTAAGGCTGTTGCAACATGCATTGCCAGAAACAAGAAGATCGATGAATTGGAACTTATTGCCCCAAGAGGCTTCCATGTGACAAAGGAAAGGCTAGAGCAGAAAAACATGTATGAAACAGTATTGAAAGAATATTTTGAACAAACCTACAAACAAGCTAAACTTTAAGTAAATTAAAATATATAAATCTATGAAAAAAATTAACGTTCTGTGTTGTTTGGATAACAGGGGGGTCGATCTTCCGAGTCATACGAAGGTAGTTGCTCTATTTCTTCTAGAGATCCCGGGATATACTCTCCCAATATAGCATTGTTTGAAGTTTCTCGTGAACGAAGTAACCCATGAAGTAAGTTTATTTCGTCAGTTAGTATATCAATGTTTGCTTCCCAACTGGGGTACTCGATTTCGGGGGAATTTCTTGATTCAAGAAGGTTTGTATTAGAAGGGGCATAGTTCTCCACGAGACTTCTTTGTATGGCTTGCTCTATCTGTTTTTCAAAAGATTCTTCTATGCTTTGTATTTCTGGGCCTGGATGGATAGAAGATGCCAGACAATATGAGCTTGAGACTGTCGGTACTGGAGACTCATCCAGGTGTTCCAGAAGTCTTGAAGAATTCTCCGGTTCAGGGGTTGGATTCAAGTATTCAGGATGATCTTCATACCGGGGAGGTGATACGGGCAACCTCACTGGATCGTATATCTTTGTATCGCTATTGGAATTGGTGGTTTTTGGAATTTCTGTATTTGTTTTGGGGCTCAATAGTCTGTGCTTCAAGCTTCTCCCCTTGGATTTAGTGTTATCTTTCGACATTGGCTCTATGGTTGAAAAAAAGAACAACAGCACAATAGTACCTATACATAAATCTAATCTAACGCCTTTTAATGTAGACAGTAAAATGATATGCTTGATAGAGTAGTATGAAGGATTGATCTGTCAACCCAAAATCTGCCGTTTGTTAGGGATGGATACTCCCACTACGGTGGGGAAAGTGGGACGGAGAGTACACAGTGCCATAATCTGGACATGGCATTGCTAAGTATGCAGAAGCGAAGCCATACCCCTGGTATATTCTCGTAATAGTGGTTATTACGATCTATTGTCCTGCCGAAGTTTTTCCGAATTGGGCAGTGACTGCATATACGCACTAATAAAAAGTTTAATTGCCTAATAAATACGAGTCAGTCGGATTAATTGTCTACAGAACGCAATACTTGGCAGCCATTGTCAAGACTTCCCTCTTTAAAATCTTGGACAAGGAAGTTACTATAGTGTATGTACTCAACCGGTGAAAAATCCGGAATCGAAACAAACTCTAAATATGTGACTGCAACAGCCATAAATCCGATGATCTGCAGCATTTGTTCTTTGCAGCATCACTTGACTCTTCGGAAAAAGCGCATCTCGGAAATATAAAGCTTAAAATTATTTTTGCAATCACTACAACATGTCAGTTAAAGAAGAAGATAAAGATGTTTATTCAAACAACGGACATCTGGATGAAATAGAAGGGTCGGTGCAAATTAATAGTACTTTAGATGCTCTTATATCAATTAAGTTGGAGAATCCTTTTCATCCATACCATTGGAGCGCATGGAAGAAATGGGCTATTGTTATAATATACTGTTTGTTACAGGTATTTGTGCTTATGACTTCTACAACTTATCTTGGTATTAGAGAAGTCTATGAAGAAAAATGGGGAGTTAACCGTCAAGTTTCCACGTTAGGACAATCAATGTTCATCTTAGGAACTGCAGTTGGTCCGGCATTTATGGGTCCCTTGAGTGATATTGGGGGAAGAAAGTATGTTTATGTCATTTCTATGGTGTTTTATGCAATTTTCAATATCGGTTGTGCTTTGCCCCAAAATATGGCTATGTTGGCTATCTTTATGTTTTTGAGTGGGGCTGCTGGGTCTACTGCAACTACCAATGTTGCCGGAACTGTCACTGACCTATTTGCATACTCTTTTGAGGCTGCTCAGCCAATGGCATTATTTGTAGCTGCTGCAAATACTGGACCATCACTTGGGTCTCCTATTGGTGGCTGGATTACTGCAAATCCTAACATGGGATATAGATGGGTATTTTACTTGAATATTATCTTTGCCGGGGCTTTTGCTTTAGTTTTATGTTTTGTTCCAGAAACTTTACCAAGACTTGTCATAACTAAGGAAGCTAAGAGACAGAATGCTATAACTGGTGGGTCTGAAGTGGTCTATGAGGTTAAAGTCTTGAACGAGTTAGGATTTGTCACTAAGATGGCATTCAAGATCCTTTTTACGGAACCAATCATCATGTTTATGGGGTTATACAACGGGTTCGCCTATGGTCTTTTATTTCTTTATTTAGATGGGATTTTTGATGTTTTTGTGATAAATAACGGGTTATCTCCAATCGCTGCTGATTTGACGTATTTGAATTTCGTCGTTGGGGTTGCAATCATGTTCTGTATTGTTCCAATACAAACATATCTTTATAAGAAATTTACCAAAAAGAATGGAGGTGTAGAATTGCCTGAGTATAGATTCATCTCATCTCTTGTTGGTGTTTGGGGATTCCCAATATCTTTATTCTGGTTTGCATTTACCAGTGATGGTAAAACAAGTTATTGGTCCCCAATTGTGGCTGGAGGTCTTTTGGGTATTTGTGATCCATTTTTGTGGCTTTCGATGTTGAATTACGTTGCTGATAGTTATCCAAATGTTGCCGGAAGTGCCATAGCTGCCTTCTGTATACCTTCATTTGCCATTGCTGCATCTTTAGCTCATGCCGGCGTAGCCTTATTTGAAAATATGGAAACTAAATGGGCTGTTGCCGTATTAGGATTCATTTCCCTAGGAGTAGTTGTGCTCATTTATATATTGTACTTCTTTGGTCCTAGAATCAGAGCTGCTTCCAAGATAGCCAGAAGCTAGCCACCCCCACTGTATCATATAATGTACATAGAAAGTAATAGACAAACTAATAAGGGATTGTACATCCACTGCATATGTAAACGTTTGGCTTATATATTTTTTTGAAATGGAATGTCATTTTGTATTTGGGCCTTTTTTTTTCTACAGAAACATCATTGACAATAAGGAGAGCAGGATGATGAGAGATTAATGAAGCTAGTAAGACCATGCCTTAATGCAGGTTCCAGGTAGCGATTGTACCTGGTCTGAGCTGTTCCTTCATTTTAGCTTTCTTTGAAGTCTTTTGTTATAGTTCTTCTTGGACGACAGCAGTTAGAGATAGTGATGTGAGTCAAAAACAATTAAACTATGTACACATGTAACTTAAATACGCCTCTACTTCCTGACTTTCAAGGCACCATAAGCTCCTAATCTCATGACAAAGATAAGAACTACAGTTATACCGATCCATAATCCAATATCAGACTTGGTATATCCCAAAGCTTGTAACACAGCCTTACCAGCAATTTTACACTCACCCATCAAATCAGAGGTATACATACATTGACAGCCGGACCCACAATCATATACACTATCTTCGAACTGATTAAACATCATACCCTGGAAAACGTATCTCTGGTAATCGATCCAGTAAAATGTATAATACCAGAAAACGTTCAAAATCTTTTGAGGCACCAAGAAGCCACCAACCGACATCCATAACCCATTGGCAAAAGCTGTCAAGGCAAGGGAAATGACAAAAACTGGGAAAATACTGGAAATCAAAATTGTCAACGATTCTGCTGCCAATAAATCCAAGAATAACCACATAACATATTTCCAAAACCCAACTGCAGTCTGATCGAATCTGACCAAGAAATAAGTCACTACACTAAAGATAATAGTTGTCAAAAACAAGAAAGGAATACCAACAATAAAATTGGAGATCATGAACTGTCCTGGACCATATAACCCATTAGCATGTTCTCTTTTATAGCAGTAATAATCTTCAATGAAAGCGGGAATATAAGCTACCGACATAAACGACATAAAAGCACCCGAAAAGAAAATAGCGTTGATATATGGCTGAATATAGTCCTGTTGGTTTTTCAATCTCAACCAAACAGTTCCCATCATAATTGCCAAACCCAAGTACATAATTACTCTAACAAAATAAACCAATATATCTTTATAAGCCTTGATAAAAGATCTTTGAACCAAAACATACGTTTGATAACAAGGCTTACAAGGACTTGAAGTAGACGATTTTGGAGGAGAGTAATTATGTTTGGTAATTTCAAAAGGTTGTTGGTGGCTCAACCAAACTTGATGTAAAGAATCAACTAAATCAGACGTATCACCAAAATCAGTATTGATTGCATCCAAAATACACTCGGATAAACTTTGGTTTGGAGGGAAAACAAAATTTTGCTGTTCAAAATAATCCTTCAATTGATCGACTCTTCCGTTGTAAATGGTTTTACCACCCGATAAAAACAATACTTTATCGAACAAATTAAAAGTGGTACTGGAAGGTTGATGAATAGAAGCAATTACCAAAATATTTTCCTTCTTTGCAATTGATCTGATGGTGGACATCACTTCATAAGAAGCTTTGGAGTCAAGTCCACTGGTAGGTTCATCCAAAAATAAGATTTTTGGCATAGTAAGCAATTCACAAGCGACGCTTAACCGTCTTTTTTGACCCCCAGATAACCCCTTTTTCAAAGGAGTACCAACAATGACATTCTGCTGCTCTGTCAATCCCAAAGTTTCCAAAAGATACTGAATTCTTTGTTTACGATGAGAAGAGTTTTTCAAGCCACTTAATTTTCCAACCATATCAAGAGTCTGATTGACCGTCAAAGACCCAATCAAATGGTCTTCCTGTTCGACATATCTACTTACCTTATGCAAACTTGACACCGAAATCGAGCTATCACAGTACGTAACATAACCATCATTATCTCTATATTGTCTACCCGAAAGATAGTTCAATAGAGTTGTTTTACCACTGCCCGAGGGGCCCATCAAGGCGAGTAATTCGCCAGTTTCAATACTTCCGGCAGCCTTGGTTAAGAGATATTTACCTTTGATATCTATGGTGATATCACTCCATTTAAGAGATTCGTTTTTTTCAGTCATGGTATGGAAGAAGAAGAAAATTGGAAAATTGGGAAATTGGGAAATGAAAATATTGGGTCGGAGGCGGATGACGGCCGTCGGCGATCGGCATCCGACAGTCGGGGGCCGCCGCGACGTGCGCCACTATCCGGTAACCACACGACCAGGTGGCCACACGACCCACCGACCGCCGCGACTCGGCAATCGCCACGACCCAGCGACCGCCACGACCCAGCGACCATCACACGACCGTGAATAATTCACATGCAATTGCGGCTCAATCGTATCCAGATGCCCCCCCAGAAATGGGCCTGTGGCCGTACGGTACCGCGACAATCTCGCCCCTCCCTCGCCAGCTCACCAAACCAGATCACTGAGCCGCACGGCCAACATTTAATTTTCACTAAAATTCGTATAAATTGCAATCGATCCCACCAATTGACGATTTTGCAAATTTACCCATCATGTCCGGTTCAAAAGCAAAAGGAATCACCTTTTCCGGCGAGACTTTCTCGGTGCCGCAGACCCATGATATGGTCAAAACCTTATTCAATCCAACGGTATCGAAACTGCCGTTTGAATTGGCAATTATTGGGCTTTTGATATTCAATTTTTCCTTCATTTTTGTGTTTGAAAATGACATTCGAATCAAGTACTTTGTGGCAGGGTACGTTTTTTGGAGGTGTTGTTATGATTTTGGAATTGGCTATTTGTTGTACCAGCAGAGTAAGTACGGACGAGTTGTGGGTTGGGGCCGCAGGTTTTTTGGCACCCAGTCGACTGCAAAAGACGCCTCTGAAAAAGACGCCTCTGAAAAAAAAATGGCTGCAAAAAACGCCACTGAAAAAAACGCCACTGAAAAAAAAATGGCTGCAAAAAAAACGGCGGCAAAAAAAACGGCTGCAAAATCTGTCGACTGCGGAACTTCCACCATCAGCACTCTTCTCCACCACGAAGTCCAGTGCCAAATGGGACTGGACTACTCGATCTCGTCCCACCCAGTCGAGTTCAATACCTGGCTTATTTTCCGGAAAGTGGTGGACCTTATACTCATGGATGACTTTGTGTACTTCATTGGGCTTGTGGTAACGTGTGCCATCTCCAACGACTACCAATTCATCAATACGTCTCAACAACTGGCGTGGTTGGTGTATTTCCGTCTTGGGTTTGGAACTCTTTTGGTGGTGTTCAATTACTGGGTGAAGAATGACGCCCATAATGTGATTAAGGATTACGCCTGGTACTGGGGGGATTTCTTCTTTAGACAAATCAATAATGAAGACTTGATTTTCGACGGGGTATTTGAAATGGTGCCCCATCCAATGTATTCGGTAGGATATATAGGATATTATGGGTTCGCTTTGATTGCTAAATCTTACACGGTATTGGTCCTTGCTTGTTGGGGGCATTTTCTTCAGATGGTATTTCTTCATTTTATTGAAAACCCCCATATCGACAAGATTTATGGGCCTTCCTTGATTGAAATGGATTTGGTTGAGTTGGTTAAGTTGAAGGATTTGAAGTACTTCAATCATTTGAAACCAATGATTGGCTTGGTCAACTTCAATTGGCAAAGAGGTAGTGATGTCATCAATTTCATAATGGTGTTGAGTTACATTGTATTGGTTCCGGGTCTTTTTTATCTCTTGAAAATGTCTCAGGTGGCTGGTGGTATCGATGCTACCATTATTTTTTTTGGTCTTACGATTGTTATTAAACTTATTGAACTGGTATCAATCAATGTTCTTCTTTTTCTTCAAAGTCACTTCAAACTGTTTACAAAATATTATCTTCTTAATGATATTTCAATTGAAGATTCCTTGAATAACTTCTCTGTCATTTACAATTCATTGATATCTCTTAGTTACTCACTGTTGATTGGGTTGAACATTTATTTTTTTGCTACCGGGCTTAATAAGGTTGGTTTGTTGATTAGTAGTTTCTGTTATCTTCGGGTTTTTGGCGGGTTATTACTTATATTAACCCAGATTCTTATCAATAGATCAATTGTTCATTCAATTGGGTTTTTCGGCTGGTTTTACGGGGATTTCTTTATTCCAAAAAGCCCATCTAACTTGCTGTTGACCAAAGCAGGGGTTTATAGATACGTCAATAACCCAGAACAAATCTTTGGCGTATGTTCTTTGATGGGGGCATTTTTGATCGTACCAAAGGCCGAAAATTTGTTGTTGATGGGTATCTGGGTGTTGAATAACTTTATCAGAATCAACTTTATCGAAAAGCTTCATATGATCAAATTGTACGGGATCGAAGAGGTTGAAAAAGACTCAGGAGTCACCAAGACTTTCAAGAATTTACTTCCAAAAAGAAGATTTTCCGGTCCTAAGATTTACCATGAACGTAAAAATTCCAATTCAATTATTCAAAATGCCTCAGAAACCATCGATCAAATCATAAAAGAGTTCAAAAAATCCAATAACAAATTGAGTAAGCAAAATATCTTTGATATCTCCCAGAATTTATATTTTGAAAACAGTGATTATAACATCACCATCAACAATTTGAGATTGAATGATGACGAATCATCCAACAGTTTATTAAAATACGTTTATTTGGGAGAACCACTCACCATTGATTTCTCTTCACCAGATTCCCATTCTCCAAAAGATTGGATCGGTTTATATAAGATCGTTCAAACTGGTTATAACAGATATAAAACATTGATCAGCTCCAACAATAGATGGCACTGGGTTCCACAAACTCAAACTGGTAAATTGGAGTTCGCCGGCGATCAGCTCTTTTGGGATGAAGGTCTCTTTGAGTTCAGATACCATCTCGATGGGAAACATGATGTTGCTTTCGTATCTGAACCATTTGAAATCAAGCCGTTTTTGGTGGATGTTCCAAACGATACTGCTGATATCCTTTCATTTGCTAAACATTTACAACTTATCATTGGTAATATTGTCCCGTTATCCGACATTAATCAACTGATTATTCTGGAAATCGAATCGGGAAAACATGGCAATATTCTAGAAACTTATAAACGTATAGCCAACGTCATATCTCTCTCAACCAAGATTCAAATCAGTAATAAGATTTTCTTACATGCTGATGATTTGAGTATATTACAGTTGAGCTCAAAACTTGTCCATATGAAGCGGGTCCTTGATGACTTATCTTTTGAAAAAAGAACTCCAGCAAACAAATCCGAATAAAAAGACGTAAATACATTAAATACTACATAAATATGAATTAACATTACTTCTAACCACTCGGGCCATTTTATTACAGCCTTCAATGGCCCGTTCAACTTGATCTAAATCTCCATCGATCCATATTCCTACGATTTCATCCTTTAGTGTCATAAAACTCACAAGATATTCGGTGTCTCCGGCCGTTGAATCTAGGACCATTTCTTCATTCACAGATACATGCCCAGCCGTCACTATATCACGGACTTCTACCCCCAGATCCACCAAGGCTAAACTACAGGCCAGGACAATCCAGGCGATTAAATTGTATAAACTGGTGGATTTTTCGTTATATTCCACCACCGTCACGTGGATATCGATAGCCAGCTTGGGATATTTCTCTAATAGTATGCTGGGAACTAAACAGGTTTCAAGAAAGGAACTTATTTTGTGTTCGGTATAAGATAAACTGGTTCTGCCATTTTTATTGGCTTTTTCCAGCAATTCTTCATCGATTTTTCCCTGGGAAAGATGGGGGAGGAACTTACATTCCACCGAAAATGCCGCTTGTTCAATAAAACTAGATTTAATGGGTCTAGGACCAAAGACGCATACTTGGATTATCAGATCTCCATGTTCAATGTATGCGGAACCATTAGCATTTGAGATGAAGTCTGTTTTGATGAATATTTTGTCAATTTCTTCGGGGTTTTTGGTGGTTGGATCCTCTTCCATAGAATCCCCCATCACCGGTACTATCACCGGCATTTTAGCATCTTGTGGACCAAGCACTCTTCTTCTATCGTTATTCATCGATGAGATTTCAACCGTGAAAAATTAAAATTATTTTTTTTTATCACAGGTCGTGCCAGGTCCCAATACGCTACCTATTATATTACACTATATAAATAATCAATTGAAATCTGGAGGAAGATCTAAATCGTTGCCGTTTAATTCTTCCATCAACAGATTTAAATCGTTCAAATTAACGTCATCTGCTCCTTGCATATACGGAGGGAGGATTCTCCCGAAGATCTGGGTGTCCAATTTGTCCATGACCCCGGGAATATATGTATGTTCGTCTTCTTGGGAATACTTCAGAGGTGTCCCCCCGATCCCGCTTAAAATGCTACCTGTTGTTTCGGGCACTTCGTTAGAGGAATTACTGTTACCTAAGTCCATCGAATTGATGATATTGGGGTTCTCTAGATGAAGTTGATCGAGCTGATGGTTGAAATTCTGTTGAAGTAACAGAGTTTGATCGGGATTATCAATTTTTGCAGAACGATGTCTGGGTAAATTATCAAAATTGTTGATTGAATCAAACGCCGAAATTGTGTTATGGATTTGGGATTTATTAATGTTGTTAGTTGGGGTATTTTCAAGTAATGATGATATATCCTTTGAAGTACTTGCGGTTCTTCGATTCAATTGTTCAAAAAGTTGATTTAAAATATTGTAAATTCTTAGAGAAGCATTGGAATTTCCCTTCAAGTTATCCAACACTTTTTTCCCGATTTCGATATCGTTCTTTATCATATCTAAATTCAAATCATCATCGAACAAAACCCCGGCATAATTTGATGATGAATTATAGTCATTACCATTATGTGAAGAATGGACAAAATGATAATAATAAATTAAGCAAGCAATGGAAAAAAATATCGTATACATAGAAAACCAATAAGTACCCACAAGTAAATTTTGATCAATCATTTTATTGGCCAATTTAACAACCGATCTGGCGACTTTGATACAATTTCGACCTCTAATCAAAGATCTTGGATCACTAGCTTTTGTATCATTTCCATGGCTTATGAAATGAATAAATGGACGATAAAGCATTATTTGACAATTCAAAAATGCCAAGTGTAAATAGAAATTAGCCAATCTAAATTTTTCGGGAATTGTCTGAGAAACCATTAAATCATTTGGATCGCTTGGTTTCAATTCAACCGGTAATTGATCAAGCCATTTTTTTAATTCGGTTTCTAATTTACTAACTTTTTGATGCATATAATTAGGTGTCTGATTAACATTGGTGGAAGATGGGGACTTTTTAACTTTTAAAGGATATAAATCACTTACAATATGAGACATTATAAACATTAATTTGGAATGATGGTTGGCGCATGCCAGACTTGATAATCTACCCTGTTGTAAATCATGATGATACCCATCCCGGGTGATATTTTCATCATCAAGTTCCTCTGGTAAAATCTGATCAAATTCATCTTCGCTTAACAGTTTAGGCAATCCCAATAAAGAATTAATATATACATCCATTTTATAAATGGTGAAGAATAACCGTTTTCTGGTATCGATTTCAATTGGATCCAATTTTCTTTTTGTATCTTGGAAAATCGATAAATTTCTGTGTAATCCCTCTTTAAGAGCAGATCTCAAGCCAATACCAATATATGAATAACAAGTAGAAAGTCTTGCTGAACATTGAAGATACAAAATCATCATTACAATCGTTTGAATAGATATGATATCACCAACATTAGTGATATCGATCAATTTTCTTGCTTCCAAGAAATATTTAAACCCGTCATCTTCCAACATATTATTATGAGTCGACAGACTATACAGTTGACGAGAAAACAAGCAACCTACCGCCAAAATCGAGTACAAAAATGGGAGAAATTTCTGTTGACGATCGGTATAATGAAGAGGATCAAGACTATAGAACAAATCTAATTCTTCTAATAATGAAGGACGATGATAAAATCGAAATAATACACACGCCTTATTCCAACAAGTATACACCAATTCCAAAGTAATCTCTTTTGATGGTAATTCGATGCGGATTTCTCGTCCAATATCTTCACTAGTGGTAGACCCTGATTCTCTAAAATCAAGTTTAGGACTGTTACCGGGAGAAACATCTTTTCCCAAATAAAAGTCTTGAATATCTCGAAGGCTCGGATTAGTTTTCACCAGCTGGGCCAACTCGATGGATTTCTTGAGTCTATCAACATCAAGAGAAGCGCTGTTAATCTGGGGGAGAAGGAGACTAAGCGCCGTGGTGGCGTTGGCACTAGAACCAGGGGCAACACCGGCCGGCGCCCCAATACTACTACCAGGAGTCATCGCCGGTGGAACTTCACCACCAGGAACACCAGAAGCGCCAAAGTTGGAGCCGCCGATAGCGCCGCCGATAGCGCCGTGGCCCGAGAGGCCACTTCCCGAAGGAATAACAGGAGTGGTGGCGCCTGGACGATACAGCGCCATGGGAATTCCCGTATTTTTCTTGTTTCGAATATTCGGTTGATCATAAGTACAATTATACGAATAGACGGTGCAGTGGATACACGGTTGTTTCCCGTCACATTTGACCTTCTTCAGACGACACGTGTCACAAGCTCTGGTGACACGTCTTCTTTTCGGTTCAATTTTATCTGATTTTGGGGACATAAAGTGAAGAATAGAGGAAATCGAAAAGAATAATGCGAATGCGAATGGGGAAGTGGTGATGGGGCGTGATGGGGCTAGTGGGGGATGTGGCTGGGTGGTTTAGCGGTGTAAGGCGTGCAGCTTTGTGTGTGGCTGGTGGGGATGTGTAGAGGTTGAGACGGCGTATGGGATGTATAGTATATGTAGTGGTGCTGGGGGTGGTAAACGAGTTATAGATTATGTACGGTGGATGAATTTATGGGGCCTGCATACAGACAGGGCACCAGACAGGGCAACAGACAGGGCAAGCGTTTTCAGGGTGTACGCACAAGAACCAATGTCTGACATCGGAGCTGACTCACAGTGATTCCTGCGGTGCTCATGTGGTGTGCGATTGGTCGGTGGGGTTATATGCAGGGGTATATGCGGTGGTGGGTATGGTGGATATGCGGTGGTGAATTGGACGTGTAGGGCTAGGGATGTAGGGCTAGGGATGTGGGGAGCGGTATTTAGAGTTGAATAGTGCTGTTTCGGTGGTTTGGATATCTGTGGTGGATATCGGTGGCGATAAATGGTATTAGAGTAGTTCTGGATCTCACGCGATGCTGTATCCCCGAAATGGCCCTGCTGGTGGTGGCGTATCCCCGAAATGGCCCTGGCTGGCACCGTATCCCCGAAACTGGCGTGCGGCTGATGAATAGCCGTGGAACAATGGCTGATTTAATGACCCGGTTTCTATTGGACAGGATACGGTAGGGGGTGTTGAGTGGGTTCAGAGAGTATATAGCGATGTATAAGTGATTCAGTATTATATATGGCATTATTTAGAATATAATCCAGTTTTTCCGGCCTTTTTTCGGTATGTTTGAGGTCAACTATCCGGTCAGTTATCGCTTATCGGATCATTTTATCGGTAGTATTCGGACATGCGTTTATCGGTTTGATATTATTGGATCTCGAATATTCCGGTAAGTTATTGGACAGTGGCTAGTTGTTTGTTGGATTTTCCGACGACTTAGATCCGGATTTATTGTTCATCCGGACGTATTCCGAACGGATAATCAGAATCTATCCGATGGCTAATCCGTTAGACTTTGGTGGTTGAAATTAATGCATATTCTTGAATATTCTTTCAACGGTTTTGATCTGAGTTTATTATCGCCGTTCCGGTTTGCTATATCATTGGCCGATGCACTAGCCACTTTTTGCAGCCATGTGCGGCTGTGCATATACGGCTGTGGGGCTGGTGAGACAGTCGATTTCTGAAGAATATCCATGTTTTCAAAGCAAGGTTCATTACTCAAGAAGGATCTCCTGTTCAAGGTGTCGGCACCAGTGAACACTTCAATCCCTGTGAATTATTTTCTTAGCACAGTATCAAAAGAATCATTTGTTGCAATGCTTGTGATAATAAAAGACAGTGGAACTATCCATTATAGTGACGGCAGAAAGTACAATATGCATAGAGTGTTGAAGTCGGTGAGTTCAAATTAGCTGGTAGCATTGATTTAACACATCCAATTGACGACTTAGTTATCGATTGGGAATCCAAATCCAAGGGAAATATTTATCGTTCTTCCCATTTCAGCCCATATCTTAAATAGCACAATAGTATAGCCAGAATGTACACCGGGGCTGATGGAATTGATTTAGACGTCTCTCGTCAATTGTGAAAGGACATTATAAAAAGAACTATTAGTGGCCGTGCCGATTGAAAATGATGCTTCATCTACCGATACCTTGACTTTTATATCTTCGATTCTCATGGCCGGACTTCTATGACGGCCCAGGAGATTACATCTGCCCATAATAGTAACCATATAAGCCACCCAATTTATTTTCCACAACAATCTGTTGAATAGTGTTATCTACAACGTTCTCTTGTAAGAATGCCTTGCCAAGTCCTAATATATGGACCATTCTTGCGGCTGTTTCAATATATAGAAAGCCTCCAGAGTTTTCTCCCCATTAATGACTACTTCATAGAGTAAATGCTCGAATATGAGGTACCGTGGGATGGTATCCGAAATACTTCGATGCATTGGAAGCAGTTATGGTACATGGTAATATCTTGTTTGCGATCAAACGGGAGTAATGAACCCATATTTTCATGAATTTCCCGTAAATAGATACTTGGAGATGCAGTCGAGTACTTAATACCAGTACTGAAAGCTAAGGCACCGGGTCTGGGTTAGATAACCTTGAAAATACGAGGTCGTGCGCTAGGCCAAATATGTCATTGGCGTAAATAGGTTGGATTTTATAAATTTTAAGAGGCAAGGTTAGTGGATGAAAGAGAGTATCTGTTGGCACTGATTAGCAAAGAAGATTCCAAGTATTTCCAGTAGTAATTCTCTATTTGGTAAGATACAAGTTTGGGTATCGCAAGTATCAATAAATGTCGTATCTGGAAGATCTCGGTTCGGAGATAAAGGTCTATTTGAGACGGTTTAAGTTGGATTTACCTGGGAGATTTAGCTTTGTACTTCAAGTATCTGATAAGCTCTTAAATATCTGACTTCAGGGCTACAATTGGGTTCGATACTAAACATACGACATACCATGCGACATACGACATACCATGCGACATCATGCGACATTATACTATTAGTCTATGTACATTATTTCAGAATTTGAATTGGTTTATCCAATAAATGGCCCATTCTTTCGATTTTTGTACTCAAATATCCTTCGATTTCTTTACTTTTAATCCCCTCTTCACTCTTCCAAGCTAACGGGATCATAGGTATTCTTTCAAGTACTTGAACTTCTCTATTTTTACCCTCCACCGCAGCGATTTTATCGGGATTATTGGTCAATAATTTGATTTGAATTAAACCTAGATCCTGTAAAATGGCAGTGGCCAACAGGAAAGATCTACCATCTGCCGGATGTCTTAATAAGAGATTTGCCTGGACGGTATCGGCCCCCAAATCTTGAAGATTATAGGCTTTAAGTTTCTCACCGAGGCCGATACCTCTACCTTCTTGTCTAAGATACACGATACAACCATGACCTTGGGCCCCCATGATTCTACCGGCTTCATCGAATTGTTCACCACAATCACATCTAGCACTCCAAGCGGTTTCACCGGTATAACATTCGGAATGGATTCTAACCAATGTGGCGTCGGAAAATGTCGTATCCTTGTGTCTAATAATGTCGCCATTTTCATCGAATTTGAGATACAACCCTAATTTTTCATCGGTATCGGCCAGAATTCTCCCAGGGAATAATTTCCCAATATAAGCACCTCTTGTCATTCTGTCTTGTTGCAGCTCGCCGGTTCTATATTTATATAATGATCTTGATCTAATATCTTCACCAAACACAATGGCTAAATGTTCTTTATTATCGATATTATTTGCATACAAGTGAAGAAATATCTCAGGTCCATGGGTGGTTGGGATACGAGCTCTTGCGATACAGTTGACTATTGGTAAAGTATCGGGGAGCGGTAAATTTGCTCTTGTATCTGGGGGTATTGGAGATACTTGTACCGCATGATCATCAAAGTTACTTGGAGTTAGGGTTGGTGAAACGAGGGACATCAAGGGTTCTGCCTGTCGCTGGTCGGCACGTAGTGGGTCGGGGTGTTCCACAGAGTTACTCATGGCTAGTTAATATCAAAAGTGGGACTAGATCTACAGATGTGGAGGAAATGGCGGATGCTATATGCTACGTTAAGATGATTTAGCACCGCACTTTCGCACCGGCGAATGGTTACTAAGATTACCAGATTGGGAATACCAACGGTCAGTATGACATGCGGAAGGAATGAATACAGGGCTGACACAAAGTATAAAGGGCGGAGTTGAAAGTGGGAATGCCTATATAAAGATGAGACAACGCAAGCGATTCCAAATCTTATAAGCCAAATCCGTATCCCGGTCTATTTCGCAGCCATTCATGGTCGTTACCAAATCCGCATCACCGGAGACTAATTTCCATTATCGGTAATTTCATCTCCTGTCAAACGCAATACCCCATATGTCTCTCGTATTTAAAAGGAGCTTTTTCAACTTCTTCAGAAATTGGGGCGGAACAACCATTTATCCGCCAGCCCCCTCCGCCTTCACCACCAACAACAGAATCTACCCCAATTATTTCTTATCCCGTAACGAATTGAATGACGTGATCAATATCAAACAACCATTAATGCTTAATTTCACGGTCCAGGCAGATCCAAACTACAATAAATTGAATTCCCTCTTGTTTGAAGTCCTTGCCAATAAAAATAAGTATCCACTCGGAGATTACCAGATCCACTTGGCCAATATAACTTGCGATTCGGCTGAAGCAAGAGAGATTATGATGTCGTTTGGGGTTAAGAAACTCCCCAGTTTAGTCCGATTGGAAAAGCAACTTGTGGTGGATGTCATATCCCCGGATTTGCACAGTATCAACGAGGGAACTATAACCGATTGGTTGAAAACGTGGAAGGAGCTGTAGACGATCTTATATAGGCATATATTTACAGTATTTACATTATATACAAGGTATTCAAAGGTCTTCATCTTTCCATCTTTTTTTCCAGAATTTGCAATCGAAAATCGGTTTGCCGAGTTTTTTATTGACAGAATTATGGGCATTACATAGCCAAGTTCCGAAATCATCCTGGGTCTGGACTGTTGGTTCATTGGTCGCCAAATATTGCTTGAAGTCTTCGGCACAAAACCAACATGGATAGAATTTCCCAAACAATGTGAGGAACTGTTTCATATCCAGTTGTTGGTTTGGGTTGGCCGTTTCGGGGTATGTAGCAGCTAAAGAATGGAGAAAGGTCCATGAAGATTTTCCGAGTTGTTCCACGTCAGGTGGGGGGTCCATTGGGGGGTCCATCGATTTGACATCATTGACATTGGCTTTGGTGGGGGCCGTTCCGGGGGTCTTTTGGGTGGCCTTTCCGGTGGCCATTTGGAAGTCAAGTAAGCTATTACATGTTCTACATGGCTTGCCGTCTTTGTCGTAGACGATTTTTCTACCGGTAAGACCTATTTCTGGTTTATCCATTAGTAATACGAAACTCTGAGATATCAATTTTGATTCTGAGATACTGATCGATACTGAGATACTGACCGATACTGAGATACTGACCGATACTGAGATACGAGATAATTTCTAACACTGTCCAAGCAGAACTCACAACACTATACCAGTATCACGTGCATGTATACTGCTAATGAGATGGAATTGACATCAAATAACATAGCCCTATTAGTAATTAATCTCCATATTTCTTGTGGCATCGGCCGTTAATGGCGGACGTGTCCTTACCAAATACCGCAATAAGGTATATAAATCACCAATTGCATCCGGAACCCCAAATATCCCCCAATGTCTTTACCACAAAAGCAAAAAGTCGTGTTGATCGACGGAATCAGCGACGGTTATGATGTTATCAAATATACCGACTATGATACCCCCGAAATTGAATCGCCCGACGAAATGATCATCGAAAATAAGTATTCCGGGGTCAATTTCGTTGAAACTTACTTCCGAAAAGGCTACTACGCCGCCAAACCCCCAATGATTTTAGGCAGAGAAGCGTCAGGAATCGTGGTGGCTACTGGGTCGGAAGTGAGTGACTTCAAAGTGGGGGATAAAGTGGTCTACAACAGTGCTACGACATTTGCCCAGTACACGAAAATCAGCCACAAAACCCCCCACTTATTCAAACTACCAAACGACATTTCCCCAGATGAGTTCAGACAAATCGGGGCTTTCACCATCCAAAGCTTGACTGCCTACACTTTCGCCGTTGAACCCTATGCCCCAAAAGCGGGAGAATTCGTGTTGGTGTGGGCCGCTGCCGGCGGGGTGGGGCAAGTGTTGGTGCAAATTTTAAGTCAAAGAGGGGTAAATGTGATTGCATTAGCCTCATCTGAAGATAAGCTTAATATGGTGAAAAATTTGGGTGCAAAATATGCCCTCAACTATAAAACCGAAGATGTGCCAGCCAAAATTGACCAAATCACCGGGGGGGTTGGGGTAAAGGTTTCTTATGATAGTGTAGGTAAACAATCTTTTCAAATCTCTGTAGACTGCTTATCTATTGGTGGATTCTTGCTCTCGTACGGTAATAGTTCCGGTAAAGTTGAGCCGGTTGACTTCTACTCTTTACCACTAAAGAACATTGCCATTCTCAGGCCAATGGTGCTTGCTTATGTTAATACCAAGGAACTTTATGCCAAGTATTTGCAGCAAGTCATTGATGATTTCAAGTCGGGTAAGGTTAAATATGAACCGTTGAAAGAGTATGATTTGAAGGATTATGCTAAGGTGGCCGAATTGTTGGAATCGGGTAAAACCACCGGGAAATTCGTGTTGAAAATTGATTAGTAGTGGGGAGGATCTTTTATGTTGTGAATATATTGATTATTTTGTCGTTTGTGAATATATTTATCTTTGTCCATTCTCTTGTAAATATATTCTATTTATCACTTGTCCCATTATCTTGTGAATATATTAATTACTGTCCCATTCTCTTAGTATATACATTTATCATTGTCCCGTTCTCTGGTGAATACATTGATTATTTTGTCCATTCTCTTACGAGTATATTTATCACTTTGTCCATTCTCTTGTGGATGTATTTATCTTTGTCCCATTCTCTTGTGAATACATTTATTACTTTGTTCCATTCTCTTGTGAATACATTCTATTTATCTTTTTGTACCATTCTCTTGTGAATATATTCTATTTACCACTTTGTCCCATTCTGTTGTGGATATATCTATCACTTTGTCCCTTCTCTTGGAATATATTTATCACTTTGTCCCTTCTCTTGTGAATGTATTGATTACTGACCATACTCTTGTGAACATATTCTATCTACAGTCCCATTCTCTTATCAACATGTTCTATTTATCACTTTGTCCCGTTCTTTTATTAATTATTTTGTCCCGTTCTCTTATAATTACATGTATACTTGTCCCTTCTCTTGGGATATATTGATTATTTTGTCCGTTTGTGGGTATATTTATCATTGTCCCATTCTCTTACGAGTATGTTCTAGCTACAGTCCCATTATCTTGTGAATATATTCAATTAATTATTGTATCACGTTCTCTAGTGAATATATTCTTTTTACCACTTTGTCCCATTCTGTTGTGAATATATTGATTATTTTGTCCGTTCTCTTGGAATACATTGATTATTGTCCCTTCTCTTATAAATACATTTACCACTTTGTCCCATTCCCTTATAAATACATTCATAATTATCCCTTCTCCCACGAATACATTCACAATTATCCCTTCTCTCACGAATATATTAATAACTACCATACTCTATCTAATAAATACTACCTACGAACTCTCCAATTGCTGAATGAATTTACGTCTTTGAGCCAAAATCTCATCACATAAGTCCCCAATTTCTTTGGTCTTGATAGCCGATCTTGAATCATAAAACTCATTCAAGTCGTACTTCAAGCCGTAATCCTGTTCGTAATCCCAGGCCTGTTGAATCATCTCAAGCTTATCGACATCCTTGACGTATCTGGCTTCAATGCATCTGATTTCCTCATAATCAAGCCATAACTCGGTCAATTGTTGACTAAATTCACCATTATAAGGTTTTATCAACTCGGCTAAATACAATATACTCTCGTATTCCCTTCTATGTTTTTCAGCCTTGGTAACCCCTTCAAAAGGGGTGATATCCCCAACCAAACATTCGGCTATATCGTGCACCACCGAAATCTTTACACATTTGTCAATATTAATTTCCCGGTTAGGGATTAACATGGAAATGATGGACATCCGGTACATGTGATCGGCAATACTTTCGGTCTTGTCATGGGGTATATCTCTATCGAGCCAGCCGGTTCTCTTTTGGGTCTTTAAAAGACGGACAATCTGAATAAAGGCTAATGCGTTATTGGCAGGAAGCGAAGTGGTTATAAGCAGTTTAACCCGGGCCGGAACGGCATCTTCGGGTTTCCATACCCCTACCGAAGTGTTGGTGGGTCTTTTGATATCACTACGAGCCATGGACATGGAAAAATGGCGGATTTTCAACCGGTTGATAGTTTTGTACATGGACTGCACCCGGTATTTTTGTTTCCTATTTGGGCCGAATTTTTCACCTCATCTCATCACCCGGTTATTGGCACACCGTTTGTGTGGTCTCCACCACGTCTCCACCACCCGTCTCCACCACCCGTCGCCCAGTGGTGGCCTACATAATCTACAGCAATACAATGCTCTCAAGAGTATATATTATCTACAACACTCACTCCTATGAAACTATTTAAGCAACTAATTCAACAACACCACCAACAGCTCTGATCTTTTCTTCAGCCAATTTGGAAACAAATCTGGCCTTGACAATGACTGGGACTTGTGGTAATTTACCTTTACCTAAAACCTTACCGTAACCATGAGCTAAAGTGTCAATGACTGGAGCAGCAGAAGAAGAAGCAGACTTCAAGTATTCATCCTTCTTTTCTTCGTCAACTAAAGTCCATAATTTGTCCAAGTTGATTTCTGGTCTCCAGAAGTGGTTTTGTTGTTTGTGGAAGTATCTCATACCAACTTTACCGAAGTAACCTGGATGGTATTTATCCAAGTTGGTTCTGTGGTGATGTTGACCACCAGCCATACCTCTACCACCGGGATGCTTTCTGTGCTTACCGATTCTACCGTTACCGGCTAGATGAGTTAGTATTTATGCTTGAATGGATTCAAATACACGGTGGCAAATTGTTGGGTGTCGATTGTTTGGTGTCGACGTGGCTTTTTGTGGTGATTATATCCAATTTCCCATTTTTCACTCCGGCTTTTTTACTGTTTCTTGGTCTCTATGTTCTGGGGGATCTTCGGTCTTTCGACAGTCACGGCCACTCACTCTATACTGTATCTTATGATTTATCGTACATACCTGAAACGTGTCCTCTGTGTTTTCTGGTCTTAGTTAATCTAGTAGGCATAGTTAACGATGTTAGATGTGAGAAGATTTTTTTTTCATCTTTTAATGAAGAGCGAGGGTGGTGGACAGGCCACGACTGGGCCGCGTCACGCGAACCCTTGTCTGGTGCACGTGAGCTGGAGCCCTAACATCCTTACACCGGCACTTACTACTCTAGTCTCTTTCAACTATATTCCTACCTATATATGTTATATTCTTAACCTCTTTCATCTATATTCCTACCTATGTTATACTCTTAACCTCTTTCCATCTTCCACACTTCCTGATACGTTCCCCTGCCCTTGGTTTCGGGAATTTGGCTGTAGATAAACCCAAAAGTCACCCCACACATCACCGTGAAAATAAAGTAGACACCTCCTCCGATCCAGCTTTGTTTCAAGATTGGAAACAATAATCCCACTATAAATGTGGCCAACCAATTCATAGTAATTCCCCAACTTTGAGCCACTGCCTTGGCTTGTGGTTGGGTAACTTCGCTTACAATCAAAAACGGAATTGGGCCCAACCCCACGGCGAAGAAGGTGATATATGTGAAAGTCCCAATGATCACACTAACTGAACTGGTGAGTAAAATCCCACTACCCATTAATATGGTTGCAATACCCATAAATGTGACCGATAAAAGTAATAAAGGTTTCCGACCAAGCTTATCGACAAATCCTGCCGCCACAAAAGTAACAACTGCATTAACCACTGAGATCAAACAATTAATCACAATTGAATAATTAGGAAATATCTGAATAAGCACCGATACTCCGTAGAAAATGATCGAATTAATTCCACAAAATTGTTGTAATACAAGAATTCCTGTGGCTACAATCTTACTAGGGTTATATTCCGGCAGTTTAATGTATGTTTCAAGAGTAATTGCTTCATTGTGAGTAGAAGTGTCTGCATTACTAATTCCCACATCTTCTTCCGGTAAAAGTCTGTCACCTTCATCTGAATCTCTAGCTTCAGATTCCAAAGCAACTGGAGATGGTGGTTGTTCACCCCAGGAATTAACCTCTCGTCTAACTGCACTATAATTGCCTCCACGTAATCGATGCAAAGCCGTGAAAGCTCCGGAAGAATCTCCATTATTATATAACCATACAGGAGATTCATCAATATATGCCCATACCATGAAGAAAGTAGCCAAAGCAAGAGCCAGTCCCATGAGTAAAAGCCATCTCCATTCATTATTATTACACCATTTAAGTGCCAATAATTGGGTGAATAAAATCCCAATATTCACCAGTACCTGGTTCATTGACCCCAAGAATCCTTTCAGATCCACCGGAGCTATTTCATTAATGAAAATAGGTGTGACCACCAAAGCAGCTCCTGCCCCTAATCCAGCCACAAACCTTCCCAAGAGTAACTGGGAGTAGCTTTGGGCAAGACCATTAAGTGTCAGACCAATAAAGTAGATTATACAGTGTAAAAGAGCCGTTTTTTTCCGGCCCAATTTATCAGCTATGGTCCCGATATATAAGGACCCAATTAAACCACCGATTGAAAAGATAGATGTAACCAAACCAATCTGTTCCGTTGAAAGTGGAATACAAACCACAAATCCCTTGGCTCCAAAAAACGAATCAATATATGGAATCTTCCCCGGTCTGGTTACATTACATGAAAGAATCAGTTCGGGTGAATTGAGTTCCGACATATGGTACCCAAATTGAAGGGATCCAAGACATACAATTGCCACTGTTGTAATAAGTTTGGGGGTCAACATATGGTATTGCGGTTGCGGTTTGAATAAGCCTACATTCATACTCGATAATTTTTTATCTGCGTTTTGAGCTCTGTTCGTCCCGTAATTCCTATTTTGGTAAATTACATGCATATCAATATTCCTCCAGATATTTGATATGTTGATGTATCCCAGAAACTATATAAAGAAGGGGAATCCCCAGCTTTACACCCTTTGGTGCCACTTCTAATATCAATCTGGACGCCTGGTATGGGAGGTGGTACCAGCTACCAAGTGTTACTCAAGTCCAACTGTTGCATTCCTTGGGCAACCTCAACTTGTTCCAGGGTCATTGGGTGCTGATTTAATTATTAAGTGCCTATTTAATCTACGTTGACTATACCATTTACAGAGATTTACAGACTTGAACATATCTAAACATGGTGTTTTTCGGGGCGGTCTTTTTTTGTTTTATACCAGTCCTGTGGGTTTTTACATTATATGATGGATAAGTTTATTTGTTTAGAACCTCTTTTGGTATTAGATAGTGTAGTATTCGTTTTTTTAAATGTATTTTTTCGAAGAAAAGTCGTAGAGTATATACTATCTATTTAATCAAATATGGGAAGGAAATTTCCAATAATCATCATGGGAATTCCAAAGACATCTCGTTTCAAAGTCCAGGAACATCTTGTCCGAATCTTTGTATCTGGTTGTCTAGTTAATAAAGTACATTCGGTCATGGTAGCCCCAAGAAAATCGCCAAACGCTATTTTCAGAAATAATTGGAAGTATTCCAATACCAGCTCATCGTCTAGTAACTCTACAATGAATCTCTTTTGATGAGAGAGTAATTCTTCTTTTGTCCATCCCGTCAATATACAAAACTCATTACCGACATAAGCAATTTCCCCCGTTCTTCTCCAAACAATAGTGGGGGTCCCGTTGACTTTAATAATTGAATCATAAGTTAATAACGTCCGTTGGAAACATTGTTCCATAAAGATCAAATCATGCTCTTTTAAGGCATTGGTACAAGCTATAAATGAAGGTCTATAGGAAGCCATACTTTCTACCATCTGTACAAGCATCTGTTTATTGAACCGTTTCCGAAGATAAGCAATAAGTCGATGATATCCCGGGGTGTAAGAGTAAGGTTTATTGACTTTTTCGTAAATGTCTTCCGGCTCTTTAATGTATTGCAGTATGGCATTTGAAGGATCCTGAACCCGAGTATATACCAGATCTTCAGCAAGAATCCCCACGGCAAATGATAATGCCAGTCTGGCATTATGTCTATGAAAAGCCACCGGGTCTTTTTGTTTCAACTGTTCCACCCGTTGTAGCGTCTCCGGGTACATGGTATACTTGTCATTTGACTCAGATGTAGGCCCCAAGAAATATTGATTGATCATATCGTCATACTTGAAGTCTGTGTCGTATAAAGATCTATTGGGTTGGTTTATCAAAAACGCTTCATTGATGGCGGTGTTGGGAGAGTTTGGTTGATAATACTGCTGATTAGGAGATATCCCAGGAGAATGTACAGAGTTAGGGGTGTGTTCAGCAGAAGACTTGGAAGGAAAGTTATCGGCAGAAAGAATCGACGAAAGGGTAGAATATTCGAGGTCTGCTGCCGATGAGAGGAACTTCGATCGGGGTCGGGACGATCCTTGGGTTGTTTGTTGGGCTTGCATAGCTCTTGATGGGATCTGTGGCATCTGACCTTGGATTTGTGGCATTTGGCCTGGGATTTCTGGCATTTGACCCGATATTTCTGGCATTTGACCCGATATTTCTGGCATTTCTCGTATTTGTGGCTCCAATTGTGATGGGAAAGGATGCCCGTCCATTTTCCCCTGAATCTGTGGCAGTATTGGCTCTTGTGACTCTTGCCTTAGCATCTCTCGAGTCATTTCATCTCTATCATCGGGCACATCTGCCAAATATTTCTTTCTTTTTCTGGGGGCATCGACACAGGAGTCTTGTAGCCCTCTTTTTATACACCGTTGACATGGCCTTCGAGCATCACATGTCATGTGGGATCGGTGACAGTGGCTACAGGCTATAGCCGTTTTGGGTCTTCTCTGAAAAGTTAGTAAATGGTCAATTTCCCAGCAAATTTCTCCCGGAAAAACATATATGCATAAGGATGGTGGTGGGGGTGGGACTTTATAGTTTTTGTCGTGGGAACTGGGGTTTTCTCGTTGAACGTACTGGTCTGGTGGTGGTTTGGGACATGAATATTATTCGCGGACTTTCGCCGGAGATAGTGAGAAGATTAGTGCAGAGTAGTGCAGTGTGTGATTTTGTGGTGGTCTCAGTGTGTGTGTGTGTGTGTGTTTGTGTGTGTGTGTCTAGTATGTGTAGTGTGTAGTATGTAGTATGTAGTATGTCTAGTATGTAGTATGTAGTATGTATAGTATATGTAGTATGTCTAGTATGTAGTATGTCTAGTATGTAGTATGTATAGTATATGTAGTATGTATAGTATATGTAGTGTATGCCGGTGTCGTATGCTACTCTAGTATTTACTTGTTTCCACATTTTGTAATATCTATTCATTATATAATTCCATTTATTCTCATTATATTAACTCCAGTCAAAGTTGCAAAATTCGCATCCATGCTTTCATATTACCAACAAATTTGCAAAAAAATACGACGTCTACCCCTCGATTCCTACACCCTCCACACCATACTATGCCACACCAAACTCCAATTCACATCCCCTCGAAAATACACCTTTAACTACTGCCAAAAGCCAATTGACCTGAAAAAATTCCACAAATTCTCATCTCTTCTCGATCAAATCTTGATCCACGAAGACTGGTCAAAGCTATACACCGTCCTTGATACTATATATAAAGATGTATTGGGACCGGAGCTATATCCCCGGCAATACACTGCTTTGAAGCGATTTGGTAATTTAAATTACAACCAAATCCGTCGGACGTTTCCCCAAGTCCATCTCTTTAAATTACTCAATGTGCCTGAGAAATATAAGGCGGTTTTTGACAGGGACTTGGCTGATGAGAAGGACTCGTTTTCCGTCTGTAACCACTTCAATGTGACTCCGGGAGAAACTGCCTTTCAAATGGTGCCAAGAACCCCCATCCAGGCCCCCGATGATGTTGTCCCGGAGATAATGAAGATGTACCACTTTATCAGCTCCAACAAGCATCTTACCCACCTCAAAATCAAGCCGTTTGAAGCGGTATATCCGAGTAACAAGTACGGTCGTCCCCTTCATATTATGCAACGAGACAAGCTTTTACATCAGCAACTCAACTATGTGAAATCTATTGTAAAAGACCTCAGACCAATCCCGAAACTTGGACTCGAAGAAATGACCAAAAGCCTTGAAAATGGGATAAATCCCCATTTCTTTCGCTACATGGTTCGGAAACGAGACCTGGGGTTGGTGGTCAAGAAAAAGTGGAATAAATCGGTCATTCCTACCGAAAAGAATATCGTTAAATTGTATAGAGAATACCTTACCCGACAGTTCTACTTTGATGAGGCTAGTAACCAGTATAAACTCAGTGACGTTAAATATTATACATAGAATATACACAAAGGGACTAAGTTTCTAACCTAGCAGGAAAATATTGTAATCCTTTTTATTTTCCGCCACTAAACAGCCTATATTCCTCTTTTCGTTCAAAAGAAGATGTGACGGATGATCAAACGAAACCTTACGTTGATAATCTGGTTCCAAATTGCCTTCGAAAAGAGAACTGAGGCTGTATCTATGTAAGTAGAAATCATCATCCTCTTTTACGAGCGAAACCAATTGGTTGTTAATCAATTCGAAATCGACAATGGATTGGCAGAAACTGATTGATTTGAACATGAGTGTTTTGGGATCATTTACATCAAATTTGGTGAAATTTACCGTATTCCCGTCAACAATACAATATACATAACCCACATCGTTGAATATTTTAAAAGTGGGCAGAGATCCCATTGCTGGATTCATTTCAATGATATCTGACGTTGATATGGTGGAACCGAAGTACAGCTCAAAACTATTGGAAATGGAATCGAACAGAACCGCCAACCCCACGAAATTCTCCATTATATCGAACTGGGGAGGAGTTGACGGCTTTAGAATATCATTCAGATGCAAATCTAGATTGAAATATTTCCAAAGACTCGAGTCAAATAAGTTCTTTTTGAAGTATTTGATCAAACTATGATGCTCAAAATTGACTAAAACATTAAGACTTTCATCATTCTTGTCTCTGGTCAAAAGATCTATAATATATTTCACCCAATTGATGAAATCACTGAACAATTTCTGCTCTTCATTACTGTCCCAGATAAGTCGGTACAACTGTTTGAAATACAGTTTAATGGAACTACTAAGCTCTTCCAATGCCTCGATATCTAAGCCATAATTGATCTGAGTTTCAATGGTTTTGAATTGAACCACATTCTTCAACTCGTCGATCTCTAATATCAATTTTTCAAGATAATTAATAAGAACTTTGAAGGTGGTATCTCTAACAGAGTCGTACATGGATTTTCCAAGCCCAGCCAATCGCTTCCAACCTCTTTCGCCGAATTGATTCAACCAGTAATCCACCAAATGTTTCGGAATCAACCCAGTCAAAAGCATCTTATTAAACGAATTCGACACCAAATGAGCCTGGTCCCCATCCTCTGACCCCTCAAGATTATCATAATAATTGGAAATGTACCGATCAAGTACCGAGAAAAACTGGGGAAGTTTACCGTTTAAAGCCTCCAATTCTTGACGGAAATCCCTGAAAATAAGACGAATTTTACAGGTTATATTGACGATTCTAACCAACGTCTCGTCAGCCCCAATCTTTACATTAAGCAACCCAAGTCTACTGCCAATATCATCACATCTGACGATATAAAATTGGTTGAATAAACTGGCATTACCATTATTGATCAAACTCCCCCTAAAACCCCCGTTCCCCACGTTAAATCCCACTTTAACCAACCCATTGAACACCAAAGAAACGGTATTCCCACTGCCCACCACCATAAAATCCAAATTTTTCCATTTAAATCCGGTAAACCTCTTCAATAATGGCATGTTCCCCACGACATCGACATGAAATATCTCACTACTATTAACATGGCCATCACTACTGTGTTCCTGGCTACACCAGTTCAAAAAATCGATCTTTTCAAAGGCAAATTCCGAAACTACGGTACCGTTATTCGTGTCATATACCTTACATTTGTTATCGGCTCCACTAAGACAAAACAACCGTCCATCAGGACTCCAACTATGGTGAAGAATAATCGATTTATTGTTAATGGAGTAGATTCTTTCGCCATTTAACCGAAACACCCAGAGCGACATTTTGTTCATGGAAAGTACAAGTAAATCCATTGTGGGACAGAGATTGAGGACATTCCCGTCGGGAAACCCAACGATTTTGGAATCAGATATCGGTTCAAACATAGTGAAAAATAATTATCGAGTGGTCCTGCATATGTTGGGGACTGATATGTTGGGGACTGATAGCCCTACAGTATATTCACCTTCTATCTACATAACTATACACTACGTTGCTATAGGTATTCTACTATTTACATTAGTTTTTGAAATTGATCACTATTCCCGGTCCCTTGGTACTGGAAATAACCGTGTGACCAATCAAATTAGGTTTCTTGGTCCCCGGTGGCTGCAAACTGTACACCATCTGCGAAGCAGCACTTATGTTTTGCAACATTTGCAAATCGGAGAAATCACATCGGCCAATTGGGAACGATAAATGTCTGGTAACTTGTTTGATTGGCATGGTTCCCAAATTTTCCGATATTAAATCGGGTAACGCTTGTATATCGGCCACGTTACCCTTTCTTGGAAGACACATCAAATTCTTTGGTCCCAATATTCTGGCAATTGGTCTCAAGGCAGACGAGATTTCATTGGTTGCAAAAGAATGGGTGAATTGCGAAATGTCCATTTCATTTTTGTGGATTTTGTCAATCATTTCCGGTCCTCCAATTACATAAGATCTGGGATCGATGTTTAATTCCAAAGGTTGTTCGGAAAATATAAGGATTTTCGACGATGTGACGGGATTTGGTAATTTTAAAAATCCCGATAACGGCTTGCTCCCTTTTTCAGGTATCACCGTAATTAATAAACTAATGGTACTCTTTGTCATTTGTTCACCAATTTCCGCACTTCTTAAATACCGTAAAGCTTGGGGAATATCCATGTAAAGGGGATGCTGGGACGGACTTTGTTTGTGTTTTTTTTTATCTTTGGAAAGCTTTTTGAGCTGCTTTTTTATATCGGGTTTCCCGGGGGCAAAAGCTGCCCTGGTGGTGGAGAACGTTCTAACTATGTGGATGGAGGGTCTGAACATGCTGAAAATTTTTCTCTGCGATTTGATCAATAAATTGAGAGATGAACAATGTCGCAATGTCGCAACTGGCTGCAAATTGGGTCTACTACTGTCGCCGGAACAATCGCAGGTTATTACTCTATGCCGGAATGCGACATTCACTTTTTTCTATGTTCGAATTTATTATTCTAAGTGCTCTTTTTTGCAGCCAAAAATTCCGAAAATTCATCTGCCATCAATGAAGTACGAAATCACTATTCAAGAGAATGCAAAGTTGGCAGAATTTTATTATCGCAGTGTAAGATTTGTCGGAAACATTGCTACCAGGCGAGAGTACGTTAATTTCACAAGCTTCATGAAATGGCATGAAAAAGCACCAGGTTGGTTCCTTGAAACGATCTCCTTGAAGTTCAAAACAGTGAAGGAATTGGAAAACTTTCACTCCTTATATCCCGATATTGTTTCCAAATACGAAGTGAGTTTGATATGTGATGCTCCCATTTCTAAACTTTCGTCAAATATCAAGAAATTGATCTTTGAGGTGGAAATACCCAATGACGATAAGTTCACATTTTCTGAGAAACAGACATTATATCAAGATATTAAACACCTTCCCAATTTGAGGAAGATCCATCTTCATTGGTGCAGTGCTTTGTTTGACTTGGACTTGAGCCTCATGAAACTAACAAGTCTCGAAATTCAAGGAAATGGGGATGATATAAATTTCCTCTCGATAAACTACCCTAAGAGTATCAAATCATTATC